>JAOXYA010002774.1:0-14538 GCA_028565675.1 Sorex palustris | reverse complement strand
AAGGAAGGAAGGAAGGTAGGAAGGAAGGAAGGAAGGAAGGGAGGAATGAAAGAAGGAAAGAGAGGGAGAGAGGGAGGGAGGGAGGGAGAAAGGGAGGGAGGGAAAGAAAGAAAGGAAGGAAGGGAGAAAGAAAGAGAGAGAGAGAGAGAGAGAGAGAAGAAGAAAAGAAAATTCAGCTCCTGGGCCAGAGAGGTTCCCCATGGGCGAGCACGTGCATTGCATGTGCCAGGCCCTGAGTTCCAGCCTCAGCATCTCATATCTCCTAAGCACCATTCAGTGTGCCCTGGGCACTTCTGAGGGTGTTTTCCACAGTATGGATAAGAAAGAGAACACAGAAATCAATATTGACCTTAAAAGTGAGGGCCCCTTCAGGGCCTGACACATGGCTCGAAGGGCCAAGTGTATGCTTTGCCTATGAGGGGATTCCTGGCACCACTTTATCCCCTGAGCACTAAACCAGGAACAACCTACTGAGCTGTCAGGTGTGGCCTCTCCCCACCCCCAAACTAAGGACCTGGAATCTGACTGACTTGGTCACAGGTGAGTAGCAGAGCTTGGGAGGAAGTTGACTGACCAGGCTGAGTTTCTGCTGCTCCCACACTGGGCAGCCCCAGGGCTAAAAGGCCAGCGCAGTGCCCATGGCCAGCTCCACTGCGGGCTCCGTACCTGCCACCCGACTCTCAGCAGGCCGCCCAAGCTGTGTGTTCCAGAGGTGAGGAAGGCCATTTTTCATTTTGGTTTTTGGGGCACACTGTTAAAAGCAGATTTTCCTGCGCTGGTGGGTTCTTGAGAGCCGAACAAAAGATTTGTGTACAAAACGCGGAAGGTTAGAAGTTAGCATTTATTGTTCAGTTTAAGTAGATGGCTCCGGGTCCCTCCCCAGAGGCCAGGGCCGCTCCTTTACCCGTGTGTGACTCACCCTGTCCCTGGCGCTGCCCGTCCACACCCTCGATGTCCCAGTGTCATCCCATCAGTCTACTCACTGCTAGTGTAGGGCGGCCAGGTCCATGCCTGCGTCTCTCTGTCCCGTGCCTGCTTCCCTAGTCTGAAATCCTGTCCTGGACCCTTGCCGAACTGGACCCCAGTGGTTCCCTGACATCCTGGACCGGCTTTCCTCATCTCTGGCCACAGACACGTGTGCACGGGTGAAACTGCTGTGCTCAGTCTCTGTCCTTCCAGCCCTGCCCGAATCTGAGCTTTCTTGCCTGAATCTGAGCTTTCTTGCCCCAATCTGAGCTTTCCAGGGCGCGCAAGTCCTTCCTGTCCTCCTGCCCTTGCCTTATCTATGAGGTGGGCCTGCACTCAGCCATCTGTCGGGCCCGCAGTCCTACCTGATCCTGCAGGCTGCTGGGCATGTGGAGAGAGAAGGGTGCAGGGGGAGGCCCAGGAAGAGAGCATTTAGAGAGAGTGGGGCTGGGGGGCCTCCTTTTATCTGCTGCCACACACCCCACCCCCGGCCATCCCATTATCTATTCTGACCTGCTACTTATTCCAAGGACGAGATCTAAAGTGACTAAAATGACTGATGTTCCACCCTCCACTCCCACTGTTTCACACCTGGCAGTGCTCAGGGCTATACATGGCTCTGTGCTCAAGGGGTCACTCCTGGTGAGCTCTGGGGACCCACAGGTGGTGTGGGGGATCCAACCTGGGTTGGTCATATGCAAGGGCACTGAACCATCGCTCTGGCACACCCAGGGACCATCTTTCCCAGGGGGGAGAAAAAAAAAAAAACAACTAAGATTCAGAGCAACTCAACGTCTTGCCCAAGGTCCCAGGGCAGAATCCGGGCTGGGCCATGAGGGGAACCAGGTGCCCCTTACAGAGCAGCCGAGGACGGCATGCACACCTTCCCTGCCACCAGCTTCAGCACCCCCCACCCTGGTAAGGCAGTGACATTCACAAAGCCCACCCCCCCCACACACACACACTTTAAGCCAATTCCTCTGAGCAAAGAAATCCAGAGCTACTTCCAAGAGAGGACGACTCCTCACAGTGACCAAGGCAGCTCCCAAGAGGGAAACTGAGGCCAGGGAGGGACCCTGAGAACACGAGTTCCCACACAAATCTCCCCTGCAAGCTGAGAGGTCTGGGAGGGCGGGCTCTCAGCCAGGCCTCCACACACTGGCAGAAGAAACACTTTCTTTCTACAAAGGCCTTTATTTCCCCCCAGATTTCCCCCTTTAACAAAAGTCCTAGAGTTCCACACTTAAATTAGACAGTCCCACATCTCCTAGACCCCGGGCGCGGGGAGACCCAGGTGAGATGATTAGAGGCACGGGGTGCGTGCCCCAGAATAGCACCATCGTGGGGCGGGTGGGGGGGTGCCCTCAGTCCCATCCCCAGGCTCCAGACCAGATTGTCCAGGGTCTGGCCTCAGGCCTGTGGCGCCCCAGGGGAACTTTGAGGATGGCCAGAACATCCAAGGCTGGGAGAGGCGCCCCCTCACGGCGTGTTTCTGCCCTAGGCCCTCAGTTCCGTGTAAGATTTCAGGATGGGAGAGGGCCAGGTGTCTGGGGGTTGGGCGGGGGGCTCTGGGCACAGAGGGGGAGGCACAGGTGGGGGCAGCAGGCCACAGCAGCAGGTTCAATTCCCAGGGGCTCCCCGTGGACCCGCAGCAGATAGAGTGGGGGGGCAGCACATAACCCAATGCTGCCACCACCAGGCTGCTGCGTGAATCGCACGTGAGTGGACAGGAAGAGGGCAGAGGAGGCCACGAGGAGCCCGGGGAGCAGCATGACCAGCACGCACTTCCCATGGGGAGGGCTGAGTCGAGGCGGGGCTCACTGGGCACAGTCAGAGCACCCTGGGAGAGGCTGGGCTGGGCTGGAAGCGCCGTACAAGTTCCCGCACACACCCGCAAGGCTTTGTGCCTAGGGAGGGCCCCCCCTCGCCAGGGGCCCACAGGAGCCGTGTCTCAGGAGGGGGTTACCGGCCTCTTCCTGACCTCGAGCTTGCCAGGGCCCACAGAAACAGAGGGAAGAAGGGGGTGGTTGCAGGGGGTCGTGTCTTTGGAGCCAGAGGTCCATGTAAAATGTGTCCATTGGAGAAACCAGGCAGTGGGTGGTCTGAGTTGATCCACGAGAACTAAGGCAGCGGATGATTGACTGGCGAAATAAGGCTGCGGGGCAGTCTGCATATGACATCTCCTGGAGAGTGAGCAGATGTGCCGGCGTGGGCCCATCTACGGGCACCGGGGCAGCCCAAGGCCCAGAGCGCCACAGAGGCCCCAGTGCAGAGAGAGGTGGACGCCCAGGTTGGACAGCAACTCCCCGCCCAGCGGTCAGGCTAATTCTTGTCCTTCATCTGCATTTCAGGATGAGAAGAAAGAAAGAAGAGAAAAAACATGAAGCAGCTTCTTCAGCCTGGGGAGACCACAGTGCCAAGCGTAGGAGTGTGGCTAAGGATGGCAGAGGTCAGAGATCAGAGGTCGCTGTACCAGCACCACCGTCAGACATGGCACAGGAGCAGGCCATGAAGATGCCTGGGGGACACTGCCCAAATCTCCTTGGGGCCCAGGCAGACTGCACTTCCATCTCGCCAGCCCCTCGGCCTGAGCCCCCTCCCCTATCACCAGAGAGCCCCTCCGATGGGGCCTGGCTGGGGGAGCCAGGGAATCTCAGGTTACCTGCCAACAGGCCCCCAGGGAGAATTCAGGCTACGGATCAGCCCACTCCCAACCTTCCAGCAGGTGTGGCCCCGGCCCACCCTCTGAGGACCCTGAGCCAGGCTGCAGGGTGTGGGCCAAGAGGCCTATGCACTCTCCAGAGCCCAGCGGACACTTGATCGCTCGTGTCCCTGCCTGATTCAGAGCAGATGGGGGCCGAGAGGTGACTTCTCTCTCTAGACCCCAATGCAGCAATTCAGGCCTCACTACGGCCAGTAAATCTGGAGTGGGGGCGGGGGGCAAACCAGTGGTGCTCAGGGCTTATCCCCAGCTCTGAGCTCAGGGGGACTGGGAGGAGCCTTGTGCCCTGTGCCCTCTTTTCCTGTGCCGAGGAGAGGAGAGATCCAGCCTTGCTTTCTGATGAACAGAGCTTTTCCAAATTTGTCACCTTTACTGGTCATCTACATCAGGAAACACTTCAGTCAGCTAGAAACAAAATGTCCCATGCCCCGCTCTCCACTTTGGGCAAAGGAAGCCTGTGGCCTCCTGGAGTCCGAGATAGACGCTTCCAGGTACAGAAACTGGGTCAATGGAACATGCGCCCAGGACATCAGTGGGCTTAAGATCCCCAAGGCTCAGACTGCCACAGGGAAGAGAAGCAAATTCCTGTCCCAGGCAAACCTGTCATACTGGGCTAAGCGTGATGGCATTTGCCTTGCGTGGATGAGGCCTGGGGGCTCGATCCCAGCACAGAGAAAATAAAACATGACCTTGGGGTTCAACCAGAGCAGTGGGGGGCTCTACATTCAGCACGGGGGTCCGGATGCTGCTCTTCTGGGGGTGAGGCATCTCAGGTGGCAGGCCAGAGTGATGTCTCCCCCCTCACCAGCCCCCAGCATCCTGCACATGTGCAGTGTGCGCTCACACACATGCATGCACACACACACACACACACACACATGCACACACACAGGCATACACATAGGCACACACAGGCACATATACACACACGCACGCACACACGCGCACGCACACACACTCATGCAAACAGGCACAAATGCACTCATGCACAAACACACGAATGCCCACATGCACAACACATACATCACACACGCATGGATACATGCACACATCATGCAAGCACACATGCATAATCTCAGTCCCGGGCGTTTTTACCTTCTTTGCTTTCCTTGTGCTTCAGAGGCCGGAGGGCTGTGAAGAAGAAGAAGGAGAAGGAGCATGTGGTGAGGGGTGACCCATGGGAAGGGGCAGGGTGGGAGGTCTGCAGAGGATCAGGAGCTGATGAAGGGACGCTAGGAGGACTGGGAGGAGGTGGGAGGTGGGGGGAGACAAGGCTGCTGCCTGGGGTTTCGGGCCCTCAGGCCTGTCCTTCCCTCCCTGGGACCCTCTGCACTCTGCAAGGGAGCTGTGCCCGCTGTCCGCACTGGACTGACCTTGACGTTGGGGTCACAGAGAGAGGAAAGGGCAGCAGAGTCAGCGGCCCCGGGGTCCGGCCAAATGCTCTCGCACCACTACTACCCATGCTCTCCCTCCTCCAGCCTAAGGCTTCTCTGAGCTGAACAGGTATGGTCATGCGGTCCTGCACATCGCAGGGACCCCACAGAGGCCCCAGAGGGGTCCCCGCCCAGCCAGGAGGAAGGTCCCAAAGGCCTGCTGTGCCCAGACACAAAGGCGAGGTGGACGGGCGGTCCCCTGGGGTCCATCTGCCCTTCCTTCCTTGGGGAGTAAGGGCCCAGATGTTAACTGGCACCATCCCTAACGGGTCAACAGGAACCTCCCAGCAGTCACAGGGCACCCGTGCCCTAAGCTTGTGGCCCCTGGCACATGCCCTTGGCACAACACGCTAATAGCTCTTACATTTTATTTTTGTGGGGTGGTGGTGGTAAGGGGGGTCATACCCAGCCAACTTGAGGCTTACTCTGGGACCCCTCCTGGTGGGGCTTGGGTCATATGGGATGCCTGGACCAAACCTGGGCAGGCCACAGGTAAGGCAAGTGCCCTCCCTGCTGTCCCCTGGCTCTGGCCCTCTTGTACTATCAGTCGGGATGATCTGTAACCAGGGTGACATCCTAGCCAGAGGGGATCCGATCAGACTGTCTGTCCACAGCAGGTGGCCGTGGCTGGGCCTGCTGAGGCCTGGGAGCAGGTAGGCAGTGCAGGGGGTTACTGCCACCTAGAAGAGCTATGTCAGCCCCAAGACCAGGGAAGGTCACCCCTTCCAGCGGGATGCCCAGAGGCAAGAGGCACAGTGACCACCCGAGGCCTCATCTCCTTCCTCTCTCTCTCTCTCCCTCTCCCTTCCCTCCTCTCTCCTTCCCCCCTCCTCCCTCTCTCTTCCTCTTCCCGCCTCATCCTGAGGCAGGGGGCCGTGGGCTGGATATGGGGATGGGGTAGCCCGGGAGCACATCAGGGCAGATGTGGCAGGCATCTGTGAACGCCGAGCTTACCCGTCTTGGATCCTCCGTCCCCATCGGGATCCTCTGCTCCTAGAAGGGAGAATATGACCCTCTGCCAAACCTGTCCCCGCAAACACCCCACTCCCCTGCCAGGAGCCCTGCATCACACAGGGAAAATGGGCCAGGCTGAGAGGGGATTCCCAGCCAGGCCACTGCCCCCCTCACTACCCATGCCCAGCCCCCACCCCGTCCCCAACCCCCATCACTGCTGGCAAGGACACAGCTTACTGGACATACTCCAACCACCCAGGCTGACCACTCACATCCATTCAGTCACCACACACCCCACTCACTACACACCCCACTCACCTCCACTCACCACACACCCTGCTCACCTCCACCAACCACACACCCCATCACCTCCACACAACCACACACCCCCCACTCACCTCCAACCAACCACACTCACCACACACTCCACTCACCTCCACTCACCACACCCAACTCACCTCCACTAACTACACACCCCACTCACCTCCATTAACTACATACCCCACTCACCTCCACCCACCACACACCCCACTCACCTCCAACCAACCACACACACCACACACCCCACTCACCTTTGCAAGCATCCTGCTGTCTTCACACCTGATACAGGTTCCACACCCCATCGTCCCCGGAATGAGCCTCTCATGCTGACAGGAGCCCCCAGAGGCCCATGCCTTATGCTCAGCCACAGCTGGGAACTCCCCTCCCAGAGCACTCACCTGCGTTCTCCTCCTCACAGCTCTGCTTGATCTTCCTCCAGCACACGAAGGCCAGGGCCACCAGCAGCAGCACGAGGCAGACCGAGAGGCCCACGGTCACCCACAGTGCCTCGGGGGGAAACGTCATGGGCTGCCCTGGGAGAGGAGGAGTTGGGGAGGACAGTCAGGCGGGGCCTGGGCCTGTAGAAAGCACCCTCCCAACCAACCCGCATCCACCCAGGCCCCTGTAGTAGGCAGACATGCCACTCACTACAATTCCCTGGCATCCCGACTCTGACACAGCACGTGTGGACAAGCCCCAACCTGTCGACTGGAAGGGCCTGCGGATGATGATGCTCAAGAACCTTCTAGGCTCCCCCCTGACCTGAGTCCAACACTTTTGTCTTCTTGGGGCGAGGGAACACCTCCATTATGGGCAGCCACTCATTCCCCCTGTCAGCCTGGCTCATTCCATTCCAGAAACCTCTGGAGATCAAGCCCAACCAGTGTCCTACCCTTTCTCTTCGGAGACCGCTGGCCACTGCTGTCAGTTTCCCCTCAACAGTGCTCCCTCCCTCTCCACCCGGTTCAAGAGTCCCCTTGCTGGGCTGGACAGACAGTACCGCAGGGAGGATGCTGGCCTTGCATGTGCCGACCTGGGTTCAATGCCCTGCTCCATATGGTCCCCTGGGCGCACAGCCAGAAATAAGCCCTGAGCACTGCAGGGTGTGCCTCCCCCCCCAAAAAAGAAAAGAAATCCACCTCCCTGAGGACCCCAGCCCCACCTGGAGCTACCGGTCAGACACAGAGCAGGCGTTGGCAAAGGGAGGCCCTTGTGTCCAGTCTGCCTGTGGCCTGTTTCTGGACAGCCTGTGAGCTAATAATAACACTGACTTTTTTTTTCAAAGGAAGACGGAAAAGGGCAAAAGGAGGGGCAGCAGGCACCGAAGCCACCGCAGTAGGGACGGCAGGTGGGCCTCAGGGTGTCATGGGGTCTCCTGCCCAGCCTCTCAGGAATCGGGGGCAGACCCAGCACGAAGTGGGGAGGGGGCCTTAGAGGGGACTCTGCGTTTACCCCGGAAGACAAGTGTGGGACCCCCACGCCCACACCACCAGGGCAGGTGTTTCTGGAACACACTGACCACTGAGCATGCATGCAGGCAAGAGCCTCTCACCAGTGGGGGCCGACAGGCAAGGCTTGACTTTTTTATGGGAGGGAGGGGCAGTCAGGAGCCTCTCGGTCAGTGAGGACACGTGACCAAGGCAGTCATCTGTGTTGACATCTTGAGCATCTGTCTCCGCACTGTTCTCAGGACCAAGGGTCTGAGCAGCCTGCAACGAGCAGGCAACTTCAGCCTCGGGTCCCCTCTCAGCACCCCGCCAGTCTCCCATCCCTCCAGTGTCTGTCGGGGCGGGGCTGGCCTACTTCAGAGCCCTTGGCCTCTATTTCACTCTGGGCAGCTCGTGTCTGTAACCCCCCCGGGACTCGCTTTCAGTGCTCCAGCTGGGCCTTGTCCGGCTGCCGGGCTGAGTGGCGGGAGTGAGTTGGGTGGGGCAGGGCCCGGGAGCAAGCCCAGGACCCCAGCTGAAGGTCAGGTCTTGAGCCCCCACTCCCTCTCTTGTTTTGTAAAAGGGCAGTTGGGTGCCTACCAGGTGGTGCCTAGGGTGACTCCTGCTGGAGTTGAGAGGCAGGTGATGCCGTGAGTCAAACCGGACTGCGCCCTCTGCAAGGCTCACAGTGACTCTCTCCCTGCGCACTTCAGCTTCTCTCTCACATGGTCAGTGGGGATACGTGGCACCCACATGCCAGCAGAGAGGGCGAACTCAGAAAAACCCTCTCTCCCCTGCCCCAAGTGTTTTTGTTTGGGGGCCACACTCAGCAGTGCTCAGGGATCACTCCTGGCAATTTGGGGGACCCTATGGGATGCCGGGGACCAAGCCCATGGCGGCCGTGTACAAGGCAAGTGACTTATCCACTGAATTATCTCTCCGACCCCAGCTTCCCACTCCCCTGCTCCCCCCAGTATTTCTGTGCTCAGCCCCCTCAGCCCTGCAGCTGTTCAGGCACCTGCCCTCTGCAGAGCCATCAGGGTGCTGGGCCCCTTTGCTGCCAACGTCTACAGCAGATCTGTCGATCAAGATCTGCTGCCAAAGCCAGCCTTGGTGCCAGGGTTCTGCAGGACTCCTGGCACTGCCCCATGCGCTGCCTCTGCAGAGCCTACTGGTCCTGGGCTGAAGAGGTTGGAACAGAGAAACAGGCCTCCGTCTGCCTGTGCGGCCATCCTGGCCACCCAGAAAGCCACCGAGTAGGACCTCTCTGAAAGGAGAGGTAGGACCGCTCCGTGCTAGGTTGCAGGGCGTGAAGAAGCTTCAGTCTGGGCTTCACTTTCCTCATCTCCAAATGGAAAGAGCTGGGAATGTGGGCAATAGAAGGTTAAAAGGAAGGGCCCAAAAGATCGAAGAGTGGGTAGGGCGTTTGCCTTGCATGCAGCCAGCCCGGGTTCTATCCCTGGAACCTCCGTAGGCTCTTCTGAGCTCTGCTAGGAGTGATCCCTGCATGCAGAGCCTGGAGTAAGCCCTGAGCACTTCTGAGTGTGGCCCAAAATCAGACAGAGACAGATAGACAGAGAGACAGGCAGAGACAGAGACAGACAGAAAGGAAGAAGGAAGGGAGGGAGGGAGGGAGGATAAAAGGAAAGACAGAAGGAAGGAAGGAAGGAAGGAAGGAAGGAAGGAAGGGGGAGGGAGGAAAAGGGAGGAAGAGGGAGGGAGGAAAAGGGAGAAAGGGAGGGAGGGAAGGAGGGAGGAAAAAAGGAAGGAGGAAGGGAGGGAGGGAGGGAGGAAGCTGGACAGTGTGGGGCGAGAGCTCTCCCTGGACTACACTGGCCACACTGCCCAGGCTGCTGCCCCAATTCAGTGAGGGTGCAGAGAGCCCTGCAGCCTACAGACTGCCCCGTGGCCTCTCCACTCCCACCTGCCTCCAGAGACTCTGCCCGACAGCCCATCCCGACCTCCCACCAAATCTCTGACATTTCTTGTTCGCTCCTGCAAGCGCACTGGTTGGGTGGAAGCCAGAGGAAGTGTGAAGAGGAGAACCAGATGGGCAGAACACAGGGGGGCCCCTGTGACCGCCGGTTTGCGGGAACTGAGGGCCAGACTTGGCGCTCGATGTAGCGGGACACCGAGATGCCACATGTCCTGGCCAGACAGTGGCCAAGCCTCTTCCCTTTCCTGACGGGCTCTGACTAGGGCCGACTCCGTGGAAGGAAGGAGTGCTCAGAGCTGAGACAAGGGGAATGTCTTACTACCTGGGGAAGTCCAAGGGCGCCCCGGGGACTGGGCCCCTGGGAGAAGCCCAGCTGTCCCTCCAGGCCTCCAACGACATAAGCCCTTGGATGCAGCCACAATTGTCTGGCCCCCAGAGCAGCCCTGGCATGACCCACAATTCAGAGGCCAGACAGGTGCTCGACGATCTCCGTGTGACCAGCTGACGCCACCCCCAAGGTGTGTCTGGAGAAGGTAAATCTCACAAGAGACACTTGACGACTCCAAACAGCAAGCTGGGGAGGGGGCAGCCTCCCGAAAACGAGTCCCGGAAACTCTGCCAGCTGCCCAAAGCCCCCACACCCAGGGCTCCTGGCACGCCCCTCACCTGTGACGGTGATGGAGCCAAGCGCGTCCTGCCCCAGCACCGGGTTGCGCACGCGGCAGCTGTAGGTGCCACCAGCACCCAGCACCACGCTCAGCTCGCTGCGCACCTCGAACAGGCCCTGCGTGTCCGCCGTCTGCGACGTGCTCACGTTGCCGCTCAGCGCCACGCCGCGCTCATCCTGCCACAGCACCTCGGCCTCAGGGTAGCCACGGGAGCTGGTGCAAGTGATGTTCACTGTGATCCCCGGACGCAGCTCCTTGCTGGGCTCCAGGCTCATGCTGGGCTTGGAGTAGGGCGCTGGGGGCGGGGCCACAGGGCACAGGTCAGGGTCAGACAAGTGAAGGTCACACAGACGGGGAGGGTCCTGCTGAGGACGGGGGCCACACTGGGCTGAGGACAGGGCCACTCTAGGCTGAGGACAGGGTCTACACTGAGTTGAGGACAGGGTTTATACTGGGCTGAGGACAGGGTTTACACCAGGCTGAGGACAGGGTCTACTGTAGGCTGAGGACAGAGCCACACTAGGCTGAGCGCAAGGCCACACTGGGCTGAGGATGGGGCCACACTGAGCTGAGGACAGGGTCTACACCAGGCTGAGGACGGGGCCACATTGGGCGGAGGGTCCACATTAGCTGTGTGCAGGGTCTCCAGAAGGGCACGCCTTTTGTCACCTGCCACCTGCAAGCGGATGCCCACGCCCCACCCCAATACCCACTCACTCACCTGCCACCAGCAGGCTGACAGCCGCGCTGCCGAAATCCCGGACGCTCACGAAACAGGTGAAGCTGCCCTCGTCAGCCACCCGCACGCGCTGCAGCCTCAGGGACGCGTTGCCCTGGGCCAGCAGGTCCGGGAAGAGCGCTGTGCGGTTGGCGTAGGAGCTGCCCTGGTCCCGGCCCTCAGCGAAGCTGTGCACCAGCTGCTTGGTGTCTGTCAGCTGCCAGATGAGGCTGAGCTGGTCCAGGCTGAAGCCAGGCTCAGGGGAGAAGGAGCAGAGCAGGGTGGCATCGGTGCCCACGAGGGCCACCACGGGGTCTTCAGGGACCTGAACGTCCACTGCGCCTGGTGGCGAGGGGCAGCCGTGGAGTTGGGGGAGGAATGGCCCAGGGGCCCCCGAGTGTCCCCCAGATTCCCCGTCTTCAACCCTGCTCCGACTGTGTCCCCACTTCGCCCAACCCCCACAGCACCCACGTGCAGTCTCCCTCATCCCTCACAGGGCAGCTCTCACAAAGCCCCTATCCGGGGGACCCGCTCTCCCCCTCTGCTCCCTCCCTGTTCTTCCCAGAAGGTTCCAGAGCCTGAGAGCCGGGGGAGCTGGATGGGGCTGAGCCTGGAATTGATGTCCACCTGCCACAAAGACAAGTATGGCCACCGGTGCCATGGCACCACCCCCCCACCCCCCGCCCCGCCCCGCCTGGGCTCGGTTCCACTCTGCCCTGTACGCTCAGGCCCAGAGGCCCCACTGACTCCACCCGAACCTCCCTCCTTCCCTGGAGGAACAATCTAGAAGAGAACCTGGGGGGCCCCTGGGGGGCGTGACGGTGATGGAGCTGAGCGCGTCCTGCCGCAGCACTGGGTTGCGCACGCGGCAGCTGTAGGGGCCACTGCCGGCACCCAGCACCACACTCAGCTCGCTGCGCACCTCGAACAGGCCCTGCGCGTCCGCCATCTGCGACGTGCTCACGTTGCTGCTCAGCGCCACGCCGCGCCCGTCCTGCCACAGCACCTCGGCCTCGGGGTAGCCACGTGAGCTGGCACACGTGATGGTCACCGTGTTCCCCGGACGCAGCTCCTTGTTGGGCTCCAGGCTCATGCTGGGCTTGGAGAAGGGCGCTGGGGGCGGGGCCACAGGGCACAGGTCAGGGTCAGACAAGTGGGGGTCACGCAGAGGGGGAGGGTCCTGCTGAGGACAGGGCCACTCTAGGCTGTGGACAGGGCCTACACTGAGTTGAGGACAGGGTTTACACTGGGCTGAGGACAGGATCTACACCAGGCTGAGGACAGGGTCTACACTAGGCTGAGGACAGGGTCTACACTGGGCTGAGGATGGGGCCACACTGGGCTGAGGACAGGATCTATAATGGGCTGAGGACAGGGGCCACACTGGTCTGAGGACAGGGCCACACTGGACTGCGAATGGGGCCACACTGGGCTGAGGACAGGGTCTACACTGGGCTGAGGACGGGTCTACACTGGGCTGAGGATGGGGCCACACTGGGCTGAGGACAGGATCTATAATGGGCTGAGGACAGGAGCCACACTGGTCTGAGGACAGGGCCACACTGGACTGAGGATGGGGCCACACTGGGCTGAGGACAGGGTCTACACTGGGCTGAGGATGGGGCCACACTGGGCTGAGGACAGGGTCTACACTGGGCTGAGGACGGGGCCACACTGGGTTGAGGATGGGGCCACACTGGGTTGAGGATGGGGCCACACTGGGCAGAGGACAGGGCCACACTGGCTGTTAGCACAGGGGCCATGCTGGGCTGTGTGTAGGGTCAGCAAAATAAAGGCGTATGGCAGAAGGGTGCTCCACCCCATCACCTGGCATCATTTGGCAGGCTAATATACCCCCCCACACACACTCTTCTGCCACCTGTAGGCTGACCCCACCCTCCCCACTCACCTGGACCTGCAGGCTGATGCTCCCCATCACCCACTCAGCTGCCACCCACAGGCTGACCCCACCACACCTCTGCTCACTTGCCACCAGCAGGCTGATGCCCATGCCCCACCCCAACACCCACTCACCTGCCACCAGCAAGTTGACAGCCGCGCTACCAACGTCGCCGATGCTCACGAAACAGGTGAAGCTGCCCTCGTCAGCCACCCGCACGCGCTGCAGCCTCAGGGACGCGTTGCCCTGGGCCAGCAGGTCTGGGAAGAGCGTCGTGCGGTTGGCATAGGCGCTGCCCTGGTCCCGGCCCTCGGCAAAGCTGTGCACCAGCTTCTTGGTGTCTGTCAGCTGCCAGGTGAGGCTGAGCTGGTCCAGGCTGAAGCCGGGCTCGGGGGAGAAGGAGCAGGGTAGGGTAGCATTGGTGCCCACAAGGGCCACCACAGGGTCTTCAGGGACCTGGACGTCCACTGCGCCTGACAGTGAAGGTGAAGGGCAACTGGTGAGGGGGGGCAGGGAGGACATTCCAGGTGCTTTCTACCTTTTCTTTTAAACCTGAGACCCAAAGTGAGCTTCTCCCCGAGATCCTCAGTCCATTGGCAGGAATAAATGCCCCTGCTGGGCAGCAGGAAGAGGAACAAGTACTAAAGAGAATCCCTGAAAGCTCACATTCTGATGGGCAGAGCTAGCACATGGCATATGAAAGGGTATGAAAATAAACCAGCCAGTTAGGAAGTAAGTAGGACCAAAGAGGTAGTGCAGTGGGTAAGGTGCTTGCCTGGCCCGAGAATGACCCGGGTTCAATCCCTAGCACTGTGTTTGATGCTCAGAGCCCAGGCAGAGGTGATCCCTGAGCACAGCTGGGAGTGACCCTCCCTCTCCCCAAAAATGAGGAAGAAAGAAAGGTAGTGAAACACTCTGGGGGGTACTTAACATCTGTCTGTGATGGTGGCATTTCCCCATAAAGATTTCTTTATGAATTGGGACGATTTAAAAAAAAAATCCACAGTAAGCTGCTAATAGTGGTTTTAACGGGATAAGAGCCACACATTTCTTTTTTTCTAGGTAAATGTGGTTGGATTTTGTATGAGAAAGGAAGGCGCCCCACATCATTGCCCACGGTGAGAAGTCACATTCTAAGGGCTAAGAAGTTGAGGATCGGGAGGAGGCTGATGAGCTGAGCGCCAGAGCAGCAGTTCTATCCCCAGTACCACATGGGCCCCTGAGCACCGCCAGGGGGCCTTGCTGGACAGGTCCAAAAATGGAGGGGAAGGGGAACGAGACAAAAGAAATAATAAGTTGATGCACATGCTAGGGGGAAAGGCAGCTCAGATGGAGAAGGAAGCACCAAATAAAGGGTGTTGGGAGGATCCTCCCAGGATGGGAGATGCATGCTGAAAGTAGACTCTAAGACCGAAGATGACTGCCACTCAATGCCTCTTTTGCAAACCACAGCACCCAAAAGGAGAGAGAGAACAAAAGGGAATGCCCTGCCA
>JAOXYA010002766.1:0-14539 GCA_028565675.1 Sorex palustris | reverse complement strand
CCCTCTTTCTTTCCCCCCCCCCCCCCCCCCCGCAGCGAACAGCTTCTCTTCCTCTCCAGTTCCTACTATTTTTTGTTGAAATGTAGTGCATGCCGAAATGAGGGAATTCTCTCATTCGCAGCTTCTTCAGTTATGGATCACAATCCCATATGGGGTCATAGAACTGATGTAGGGAAAGGGGTTGGGTCACAAAAAGGGTTGTTTTAAACTCATCTTGTGATTTACCCATTGGCAAATGTTTGATTTCTGTATATCTGTTTAATAGATTTGGATTGTGGAAAAACTTTCTCATGGAAAGAGTGTTGAGAGAGAAAAAAGTTGAAGAAACCTCATCCAAATCCACTCTTCACTACAACAGGGGAAGCACTATTGGGTGTCTGTTACAGAGAGAAGAAATCAAGGCAGAGGAGTTGTTCAAAGTTGTGATATGCAATTGGATTTGAAGCCAGCAGGTTGGGCCTGAGACATCAGCTATTAGTCATTATGTGACATTTTAGCTGACATTCTCCAATGTACTTCCTAATAATTCTGTGTCCTGTTACCTGACACCAAAGTATCCTCTGTTCCTTCCTTTCTGTCTGCATTGTCCTTTGAACGTATTCATGTCAGAAGCATTTATCACGCCAAATTTACAGTTATTTGCTAATGCTTCTACTCAAGTGAACTTCTGAAGCACAGAGCTTGGTTCATCTTTGTATTCCCAAAGAAAAGTTCATTGCCTGCATAGTAAGTAGCAGGTAAATATTGCTAAATAAATAATCAAGGAATGAATAGAAAATGTTAGTAGTTCTTTCTGGGTGCTTCTTTGCTTTCTGGCCTAGTTTATTAGAAAAATTCTTGGGATTCAACTTGTTTCTGGATTTATAAGGTTAATATATAAGTATAAACATATTTACAAATATGCTTTATAATTTTTGTTTCTATGTAGTGATCTGTTTCTGAAGATTATTGAGTAGCCTTGTATGGTCTGTTTGATTATAAGGAAAAAAGTAGAACAACAGAAAAAAATATCCACAAAGAATTAAAACACTGTCTAACAGATATTTCAGTAGAAAAATGCTTCTATCACTAAAAATTTACATTGATATATTTTGTTAGCTTTGTTACTTAGGGAAATTTGAAAAAAAATCTGTGTTAGATTTTAGTAGTGTGATCAAATTTAATTATTTGTAGCATTCAAGATACATTAATATAGCGCCCACTGAAAGTGTTACTTTAATTCACTCAACATTGACAATTATAAAGTCAAGCTAACAAAAAAGTGCAAGTATTCTGTCTATACAAAAGCTGGCTTTCAAAGAGTACGCTTTTCTGCATTCTCACAATAGACTGCAGGATAGCAGATGGAAAATCCATCAAATAGACTAAGCATCCGAGATCCTTCTAATACAAATTTAAACAAGGACATGGAATTGTTTTGTGGTTCGTGTACTATATGAGGTTGCATAGTGCACTAATGATAATTCAACATTTATGGTTCTAGTTGAAAGTGTCATAGAGTGGAGCTGGGAAGGATTTTTCAATTCTTCTCAGCACCAGTTAGGTTACTCTGGCAAGGCACTTAATTTCTTTATGGCTTGTTTTCCCACTTGCAAACTAAACTACACGATAAGAACACCAATCAAGTTTATCTCATAAAAAAACCAAGAGCCCAAGTGCTCCATTTTTTATTTTAGAATTTTATTAAATTGGAAGCTCTTAATTTGTGGTTGAGCTATATTGCCATATAGAGATTTACTCCCCTTAAATTCCCACAGATGAGTGGTTTCTTTGTCAAAATCAGAACGACAAAGGGCTTTATGGAATATTTATAGTCTAAATATTAGACATATACATATTTTATGCATAATAAATGTCATAAAATGTATGTTTCTATAACATACAACAAATTACTGACTAAATTATGATACAAACATTAGCATATCAATATAGCATAAATATGTAATCATGCCATGTTATTTATAGACAGTATATTTTATTAAAACGTATATGTTTCTATTCTGTATGGAAAGGAGGTCTCGGATGATGCTTACATGCTTATATGAAAAACGATGTCACCAGATGCTTCATCTGGGGCAAGGTACAAGTGAGAATGCTGCCAAGAGGTAGAAATGGTGTCAAATGAGAAGATGGAAGGGAAGAACAGTTGCTCTACGACCCCCCAGAGGGGAAGAGAAGGAAAGCGCCTTTCCGAAATCTCAGCCCCTCACCCCTCACTCTCTCGGGCCTGGAGTTTCCCACCGCTGCAGAGGGAAGAAGGGCTGGCGTGAAGGAAGTGAACTTTGGAGCAGTACCCTGATCCCGGGCAGAGTCCTGTGTCTGTCTCCAGACCCTCCAGTGTGTGGGGGCCTCGCTCTCTTGTGCCCACCCAGCAGCAGTGAGGGTGCTGAGCTCACAGCCCAGAGTCAGCACCTCCCAGAGCAGCTCACAGATGGAGCGTCATTCCCACCCAGCCTGAGGATGACGTCTTGTCTGTCACTCAGGTGTGAGCAGGACAGAAAGCTGCCATCTGGTGCTGACCATTTCTTCATGAATCTGAGCAAAGAGAGACGGCGGTTCCACAACCTAGCCATCTTCCATTTCCCAGAGTTTTTGTTTATTTGGGAGGCCACATCTGGCAATACACAGGGCTTACTCCTGCCTCTGTGCTCAAGGATCTCTCCTGGCGGAGCTCAGGGGGACCATCTGGGAGACAGGGGATTGAACCTGGGTCGGTAACATGCAAGACAAATGCCCTCCCTGCTATCATATCCGCCCAGCCCCCCGCATTTCCCATCACTTTACAACCAAATGACTTTTGACGATGGCTGCTGACGAGAGACTGTCCGCTCATCTGCCCCCTGAAACCGACTTCCACCGAAATTGATCTGTGTCAGAATGGGGAGGATTATGGGGGCTCTGACCAGCAACCTCACCGACAAGTCCAGCTTTGGGGAAGGCTGAGGTCAAGGGACTAGCTGCTTCTCAGCTCTGGCTCACTTCAGCATCTCTCAGGATTATCTTGTAATTTCCCAGGCACTCACTTTTAGCCCTGAGCTTGGTCTCCACCGCACCTTTGGCTTTTCTTTTTCCCAATGATGGTGTCCAGTTCAGGACCAGGGAGAACAATCAGGTCACTGAGGGGGTGACACAGACTCCGAGGCTGGAATCTATTTCAATAAAACCCTTTCTGCTTCCTCTTGCTGTTCTCGAGTTTTGATCCCATCATCCCGGCCTTCCTGAGATTTTTAGTGAACTCAGCCCATATCGATTTCTTCATCATATGCTCCCATTCTCAGTTTAGCAAAAGCAAAAGAGGAAAACCACATCAAGCCACCTTTTCCAGTAAAATTTACAAAGAATCCACTGCAGATAACCTAGTCTTTGTCACTGCCTCCCCAGTGGCCAATTACCAGTGACAGTTACGAGGCATCAGGAGGGTGGAAATCTGCTTAGTCTAGTTTCCTGCAAATGGGTTTACAATTTCAACTCGTCTCATTCTCAGACTTTATCAGAAGGAGCAAATGACATTAAGAGCACAGACAAACCATATTGCTTTCCAGTAATGTCCCCATTATTGCTAAACTGAGGGTTATTTGAGCCGGGATTTATACAATTATTCAGGTTATAATTTAACTATCTTGTTGCGCTTGTGCTTTTAAAAAGTAATGTGGTTTGGCAGCTACCATATACCACATACAGCACAGCCCTGGAGAAGCAGGGCAAGTTAAACATGCGTTACTGGGTTACTTACTGATCTTCAAAATGCTCTGAAAGGCCAAAATTAACAATCACCTCTGAAACTTAAACAAGCAAACAAACAAACAAAAAAACACATGTCTGAACAAAACTCCTTTTCTAGTTCTTTTTCTCCAGTGAGTTGTAACCAGATTTTCCATCTTTGGGGTCTAGAATTAGTTCCCTTCCCCCTCCTTCCCCTCCATCTTCTCCCTTCTCCTCCTCCTCCTTTGTTCTTTACAGATATTATCTATAGGCTATATCCCTATCACATGCGTTTATTTGGGAGCCACACCCTATAGTGCTTAGGGGCTATACCTTGTGGTGTATATGGGTTCCCCCCAATCCTCCTCCTCCTCTTCCCTCCTCCCTCCTTCCTAGTTCACTGTCTGGCCCATGTCTCCCCTCAGTGTGACTAAGAGGTACTTTCCAGATGCACTGGCAGTGGGGACAAATCTAGAGAATATATACACAGAATATATACACGCTGAAGATCATCTTATCCCTCACTCTTGGATGTTGGAAGGGATCTGATTTCCCACCCCAAGCAGAACTACAGAAACCCTAACTGAATTTCAAAAATGAGGTGGACCTAGCCAGAACATATCCTATGTGTGGGTATATCATTGCCTGTGTAATGCCGTGATAACGGGATGAAGAAGCAGGAGCAGCTTCACCACTTCTTGAATTCATTTGCATGGCCACTGTTGGTGGATAATAATAAGGCTTCTGCAAGGCCTTACGATTTGACTGGGATTTAGCCTTTGATTTAAGATTCTAGTTGCAGAAGGTGATGTGGGCTTCGCTGTTTCCTGTGAATGTATCGAGTGAGTGGAGGAGCTATGTTGATAATAACAGACTCACTCCACATACAACCCCAATCCCATCCTAGGGTCCTGGTGACGGGATGATGGAGCTCTCTAGAAATCCAGACTTCAATGTCACTGCCTAATGCATCATCGCCTATTTCCTTTGATCTATGGAGCTTTTTAGAGATATTATTGATAGGCTACATCCCCATCATGTATTTTTATTTTGAAGCCACACCCTGTAGTGCTCAGGAGCTACATCTTGTGGGTGTTCAGGGGTGACCCCAACACTATGCTCAGGGATACCCTTGGCTTTTGGTGGGGACCATGCAGTGCTACAATCAAACCCAGTTGTCCCACATGTATTCAGCCTGACCCCATCATAAATTTTTAATTTAAATACATATTAATTTTGGGCTGGAGTGATAGCACTGCAGTAGGGCATTTCCCTTGTGCATAGCCAGCCCGGCCGATCTGGGTTCGATTCTCTGCCCTTCTCGGAGAGCCCGGCAAGCTACTGAGAGTATCTCACCTGCATGGCAAAGCCTGGCAAGCTACCCGTGACATATTCAATATGCCAAACACAGTAACAACAAGTCTCAAAATGGAAACATTATTGGGACCGCTTGAGCAAATCGATGAACAACAGGAGGACAGTGTTTGTTTTAATTTCAAAAACTGTATTCTAGTTTAGGTAATTTGGTTCCCATAGTGTTCAGGTATAAGTTTACTATTCCCTCCCATCCCAAGTGTACAGGACTCACCCCTCATTGTACCCCACCCCACGACACTTCTAACAGACAGAAGCAGTGACATTCAGAACACAGAGCACAGGCTCTGTGCAGGGGCTGCCCCATTTCTGTCCCCATGCTGGCCCCTGGAGCATTACTGGGTGTGACCAAAAACCAAGAGGTAAAAAAGCAAGCAAGGTCAGAATGCCATGGGCTTCCCAACATCTCTCGTGGTGAGGGCATCAGCAAGGCCTGGTGGTCCCAACACCATCCTGGCCTCAGCTCCTCCTGGCTGCATGGGCCCACCTAGGCTTATGTCCACCTAAGCTCATGCCCACCTAGGCTCGTATTGCCTTTGTCTCCACAGCAGAGCTCTTCCCATCTGGCCTAGCATCAGCCCTTGGCTGTAACTGGGGGGAGGAGGTTTGGGGAATGGGGGCTGAGAACAGCAGCCTGAGGCTGGCAGCCCCCCTCCTGTGTCCTCCAGACACTGATGGCCTCTTGCCTCGGAGACTGCCGTTCTCCCTAGTGTGACAGTCTCATCCCAGGGCATGCCCATCTGAAGAAGATGCTTTGCCCCTTCACACTCCCAGATCCAGAAGTCTGCAAACACCCTCCCTGACTGGGGAACATTCAGTGTCTGACATTTTGTGGAAGAGAGCATTTTGTGATGTGAGCAAGCCAATGAGGGGATGGTGTGAGAGTGGGAGGTTGGAGCCTGGCCAACGAGACCCAAGGCAGAGCATTGTTATGGAAGTCCCTGATGTCACAACAGACTGTGCCGTCTGGGGCTTACCAGACCCAAGTGAGTGATCCCTCGCCACTGGAACAACAAAAGGGAGGGATATACGGAGGGAGGGAGGAAAGCAAGTGGAAGGACTGTGGTGCTGGGTCAGGCAGGTGAGGACCCTGTACGTCTGCTCTAACCCTCTCTCTCGAGGCTAGTGGTCTTAACAGGGGGAGCAAACCATGTGTGTCAATCCCCAGGAGGGAGAACGAAGGGGGAGCTCAGTTGGCATAGAAACACATCTGCAACCCTGCAAGGCTTCTCAAATGACCTAGGTAAGCCATTGCAGGGGGAAATTATAAAGGAAAGGCAGGAACTCAATTAGCAGAAATTGTCAGGAAAAAGAAGGGCAGCAAGGAGTCTCAATTCTGTTTTTTTTTTCTTTTTGGGTCACCTCTGGCGATGCACAGAGGTTACTCCTGGCTCATGCTCTCAGGAATTACTCCTGGCTGTACTCAGGGGGGACCATATGGAATGCTGGGAATCGAACCTGGGTCAGCCACACCCAAGGCAAATGCCTTACCCGCTCTGCTACTGCTCCAGGCCCAGGAGTCTCAATTCTGCACCATGGCACATGCCTACCAAACCTATGGGAGCCCCAGCCTTTGAAATTTGACAGGTCACAGACAACGCAGAACCCCCATAACTGTGAGTCCTAGGCACCCCCATAACAGTGAGTCCCCAATGACCTGCAAACTCCTCTGCATGGTCTGGGAAGCTCTGGGACACTAAACTACTCCAGCATGAGAAGCCTTGGGTTTTCGTTTGAGAAAGCAAACCGTCAATGATTTCTTCAAACATTTCCAAATGGCCAGAGGCGTGTACAAAGATGACAGCACCATCCAAGGCATTAATCACGGCAGGCAGTAGAGCCGGCCAGTAATGACATTCCAGTGCTCTGCCCTGCGGTGAGCGCAGAAAATCAGAAATGGACTGGAAGCCTCTGACAGTCAAGCTTGGGCAGTGCCTCTCACAGCTTCCCATCTTCCCTTCAGCTCAGCCAAATTACAGCAGAGCCCACCATACCCCACCGGAGTTTAGAGACATGGCAGCTTCATGAGGCTCTAAAACGCCCATGGAGAGGAGGTGCCCTCCAGGCTCACCCCACCTCCTCCCCTACCCCAGCCCGTGTGGGAATAGATTAGAAAAATGAACAAAAACACTTGGAAGCACGGAGCAGGAGCAGGGAGCTTCCGTTGGAGGCTCAGTCTGAGCCACAGGCAAAAATCCACAAAGTCCCTTATGCACAAAAATCTCCAAAGGAAAATTAGTTTTGCTTCCGAGGTAGCCTTCTGTGTTTGCACAGGCCACTTCGCCACGGCAGTTGGCACTCTCCGTCTGCCCGTGAGACGCACTTTTAAGTTCTTGTTGATATCGCAAAGCAGAGATGGCAACGTGGTTTTCAAATACCATTTGTTATGATGTCCACGGTTTACTGGAAAGCCTTCAAAACTGCGAATGTCTAATTGCCTCCCTCAAGAAATGCATGAAAAAAAATGATGCTCCAGACCTAAGAAGCTGTTTTGTATTCGTGAGATACAGGTTAGCCACAGCACGACGGAAAGAGAACGGGAGGTGGAAACAAGAGGCAGAATTCTCCTCGCAGAAAACACCCTGGGCTTTCTGAGTCTCTGAGGCTCACCGGGTAGGCGAGCTGTCTGGCGGACTTTTTCAGAACATTAATCACATTTGTCCTCCAATGGAAGATGCAAAACATTTTCTGGAGCCAAATGAATAGGATCTAGATACCACTGAGGCTGAGTATAGATAAACCGGGAACTAATGGGCGGCCTTATCATTCAAAAACAGTTCTGGCACTTCTCTGGATAATGACTGCTCAGGTGCCAGATGGGGACCAGAGATGGTGAACTGAGAGTCAGGCAGAGAAGCTAATAGCAAGGCAAAAATGGAAATGGAACCCGAATCCAAACTGCTTCCACCCCCTATACACCCCACCCCTATCCATCGAGAGAGATCTCAGATCACTCCAAATACACACAACCAAATATTCCCTCAATCTTCATCATCTAAGGCATCCCGATCAACCTAGTGAAGCCAAGATGCCCTCCTCACCTTGCAGCCATAGGCTGCAGACGGTCCATCCTTCATGCCTCAGGGACAGTCCTGAGACATTTGTGCATTCTTCTGTTCTGCTTCCCACAGTGTGAGTTGGAGTCTTCCACATCCCCTACCCATGGTTCCCTGGCAAGTCTCCCCTCTTGGGCCCAGAGCACTCCCCTCTGCCTTTCACTTAGATGTCTTTAGAAGTCATCTGGCTTTGAAGCCTTAAAAGAAATCTTAAATTTGATTTAAGGATAAAGTCAACATAAGCTGTGGGGTCTTTCTTAATCTGGACTTTGTCTTGGCTTCCATCCATCCCCTAAGTCATAAGACGAGGCTCAGGTAGCATTTGAGATGTGTATATCTAGACTGTATACCTTTGTATCACTGTTTTTATTGGTTGGTTAGTGGGCTTGGGGCCACCAGGGCTGCTCATGGCCATGCTGGAGGAGCATATGATGCCAGGAATCAAACCCAGGGCACTGTACCTACAAGGAAAGTGTCCACCACTTTGGGCCACATCCATGACCTGAGTGATTTGTTTTTGTTTGGGGGGACATGTCTGGCTTACTCACAGCTCTGCGCGTATTCCCCACAGGACTCAGGGGACCCTCCAGGGTGCCACGTATTGAACCTGGGATGGCTATGGGCAAGGCAAGTGCCCTGCCTGCTGGAGTATCTCTCCAGGCCTTGAGTGATATTTTTAAAAATCAGAATGTGTCATACATAATCTCTGAAGCCCAAACTGCAGGTGACAAATTCCTCTAGAAGGAAGATCAGTGTAGTGAGAGGGAATGATGACACAAAGCAAGAGATGGAGAAGCCACTAAGATGGACCGCCAGGCCCCAGATCCTTACCCAGGGTCTCCCGGAAGATGAGCTTCCAGCCTCTCGCTGTTTGGAACGAGTCTGTGTGGAACTCAAGGAGCATCGAGCTGCCGCTGCTCTTCACATTGGGTGGGAGTGAGGAGTCGCAGAACTTGCCTAGTAGGGGGTCGCTCGTGTTAGAACCATCATAAACCGCCAGGTAGTCTTGAGAGCAGAAGGTGGACGGCACCACGTCAAAATCACTGAACCTGTAAAATTAATATCAATGGATGGTTTATATGGTTTTTATGATACTGTGATTTTACTCTTTAAAAATATATAAATTTGGGGGCCAGTAACTATAGTAGGAATATTTTCCATCTCCGAGACAGATATGTAAGGATATTTAAGTTTTTCTTGATAGGAAATATTAGAAATTAATCAACTTGATAAAAAAAGTTTAGTCAAGATTTTTTGAGTGCCTACAAGATGTCAACGTGTTGTATGAGTGAGAACTGTAATGGCGGTGATTTATAATCTTGGATGTCGGGAGTTTCAGGTCATCCTGAGCCCATTTGAAATTATGTTTTGACGCATTGAACTGATCTTTATCATTTCAGCAACACAATGGCTTTTGTAGTTTCATTAAAAAATGACATTTACCCTGTCCGCTTCTTGTTCTGTGAGGCGAAGATATACCATTTTCCTAATCTATCCCCGTGGAAAAGTGTCTCAACCATCAAATTTCTAAAAAACATTCCACTTTGCTCTACATCAAAACTTTCATAGTTTTACTATTACAAGCTACATATCATCAAACTACAAGAGATAGGAGTATGTTCTTTCTCAGAGCTGCATAGTATTCCACTGTATATATACATGTATATATATAGTAGTGGTATATATATGTGTATATATATTTGCAGTTGGGTTTATGGCAACATGGATGGAACTGCGGGATATCATGCTGAATGGAGTCAGTCAGAAGGAAAGGGACAGATACAGAATGATCTCTTTAGTATGTGAGACTTAAAGATACAAAGTGAAGTAGCAACAGAGATCTGAAGGCAACATGATGGAGAACTGATACAATCAATTGAGTTGGATGGGGTGAGAGGGAAGAAGAGGGGTCCTTTCTCCTGAAGGGAGGGAGATGGGTACATGGGTGATGGTGTGGTGTTGGAATTAAGCTCATGACAAATCATTATTAATCATATTAGAAATCAAATCAAATCAAATCAGAGAATTGGGAATGAATATGTGATTTAGACCCAACCCTCTACCACCATCCTGAGATCCTTTCTTCCCATCCCCCTCCTTTGTTCCACAGACAGTTGTTCTGTCTGCACCATTACAGGGCCTCTTTCTGTTGAGGACTGTCTTATGCCTCACTTTCTCTCTTTATATTCCACACGTGAGCAGTCAGTGATTGTCTTTCTCCTTCCGACCCACTCCACTTAGCGAGAATCCCTCCAGCTCTGTCCAGATTGGAGGGAACTGCATTGAACCCATCTTTGCTCACAGCTGCACCTCATTCCCTTGAGTATCTACACGACAATTCCTTTATCTCTTCATCTCCTCCTGATCCTCCAGGGAGACCGAGTGCCCTCCACGGGGTGGGCAAAGTTTTTCTGTGAACAGAGTCACAGCATTTTCTCAGAGGTGACATGGGCTTTACGTACTTGAGTTGTACCACTCTGTCATCCCTCACGGCGATGGTGTACCGACAGTGCACGTTGTTGGGATAGTCTGAGTACGAATAGGCAGGGCTCACGATGACCCCGACAGAAAAGTTGAACCGTCCCCCACAGGCTGCAGGAGGAGATGGGAAACATGAGAGCACAGTTACCACATGCGACATAGGCAGTAATTCCAAAATGTTCATTAATGTCACACCTATTCCCCTAAGAGAGATTAACAATTTTAGTTTTTTCTTCAACACTTATTATTTTTTTATTTTTACTTTTTATTTCCTGTCCTGTTGTTCATTGATTTGCTCGAGCGGGCCCAGTAACATTGTGAGACTTGTTACTGTGTTTGGCATATCGAATACATCATGGGTGGCTTGCCAGGCTTTGCCTTGCAAGCAAGATACTCTTGGTAGCTTGCTGGGCTCTCCGAGAGTGGGCACAGGAATCGAACTTGGGTCAGCCATGTTGGCTGCATGCAAGGCAAATGCCCTACCTGCTGTGCTATCACTCCAGCTCTAGAGAGGATTTTAATTATTAATAATTTTTTAGTGTTACATGAGAGGTCAGTTCTCATAAAGAACCTTAGAGCTCTATTTTAAAGATCATTGGTGATTCTAGAAAATTTGTTTTATAAAAGTGTCTCCTTCCAAGGAGACATGCAATTATAACAAGTAGTTATTCAGTATTTAGTATACCTCTGGGCACTAATTACCTTACTCAGAACCCTCAAAACCCATGAATGATAGGTACTGTTATCATTTCCCTTCGTTAGAGAACAAAACAGGTTTAAAGACCATGGATGGTCTGTTTTGTTTTTGATTTTAGGAGCCATACCTAGTAGTGCTCAGGGTTGGCACCTGACTTTGTGCTGAGGGACCATATACACATCTGAGAACAAACCAGGTTCAGTGGAGTGTGAGGCAAGTACCTTACCTGAGGGCCACCCCTGAAGCCTAACATACATAGATTGATGAACAAACAGATTTTAGGAGGAGGCAGCACAGATAAGTAAGTAAGGCCATGTTCCAGTTCTGAGAAGGGAGAGAGTCAGTTACACAAAGCCTTGCCTTACTTTTGGCCCTGAGAGAGACACAAAGAACTCACCCATTTTTGTTCATCCAAACCCGTTTCCATTATTTTTGCATGTATATAAGTTCACTGGGTTTTTGAGCCAGAAAACTCAATGGTTGGAATACATTCTTCTTTTTTAAATTTTATTTTTATAAAGTTGTTCACAATAATTTATTACATTCAATATCTCAGCACCAATTCTACCCCCATTACACTTTCCCATCACCATTTTTTAAAAAAATTTTCCCACCACTACCCAAGCCTGCCCCACAAGCAGATGCTAAATAATTTATTTTGTATTGCTTGTTGTGAATAATCCTCTAAAAATGATCCAAACCAGTTTCCTCAGATGAAAGAGTGTGAAAATTGTTGTATCTCACCTTGGAGCCATTAAGTCCCTGAATAAGAGATCACTAACATGTGACACATTGAGTCTTGTGTGCTAATATCACTTGATCATACTTGATATCCCTTTACTAATTGATTTGCTTGAGTGGGCTCCAATAATGTCTCCATTTGTTCCTGTCGCATGCTAGTGTAGCCCAATGTTATCTGCTCGTTCTAGGAACATGAAGAGTCTCAAACCGATCTTTCAGGGTCTTGATGAAGAAGTCTGACCATCTTATAGGTGGGCGGCCACGTGATCTTTTGACATCCCATGGAAGCCAGTCGGTAATGGCTCTAGTCCAGTGGTCGTATCCAAATAGCATTACGTGTCCAGCCCATCTGATTTTTCAATGCCTTGGCAAATGAGACAGCATCCCTGATTCTTGATCATTGATGATCAAGAATCCACTACCTCCACTATCAGCCGCTGCTACGCTTCAGGACACTTTCCGGACGCTCAGGCTGAGACTCATGCATGAGTGAAGCCCCACAGAACCAGGTAAGTGGAACTCTGTGACCTTGGACTCCAGGCTCAATGGGACCGGGAACAGAGATCCTCTGCCTGCTCCCACCAATCTTTGACAACCAAGGGATTAAAACCAGAAACCCCACCCTACCCTGCCCTGTTTGCTTCCACCAACCTTTCCGGACCACGTGTATTGATATATTTATATTTAAATATTTAATCAAGATAAGTTGCCTTCTACTTTATACCCCATCAAATATGGTGTGCATATCAGTGGTATATGCTATATCATATTCTTGGCATATCATGGCATAAAGTATAAGATGTCACTCCAGGAATCCTAAAATTTTAATTGGGTGCTAGAGCTGAAGTTAATTTTTTAACTGGATGGTGATTTGGGGGTTTGGAAGCATCTCTGCAGTGTGTTGCTCTCTACTGAAATTTGTGAGTCTCTGGATCATGGCCATTAATTAGCTTATATGGCACCAGAGGCAATTCATGGGCATGGCTTCCAGGGACCCGAAAGCACCAGGAGATGTGGGGAGGGCGCCCATCCCCGAATCCATATGTGCCGGGAGGTTTCAGTCAGAAAATCTGCATACTTGTCTTTTTTTTTTTAATTAGTGAAACACTATGACGTACAGTTGTA
Organism: Sorex palustris; assembly: GCA_028565675.1. Lineage (NCBI taxonomy): Eukaryota > Metazoa > Chordata > Mammalia > Eulipotyphla > Soricidae > Sorex > Sorex palustris. The sequence continues at coordinate 1,363 of JAOXYA010002766.1, read as the reverse complement.
GACTTACAACGAGGTTCATTCCATACTTGGCTTTTTCAGGGGATTCATTCTCATGTGTGAGGGGCTCATCCCGAGCCTGCGAAGATCAGCCATAAGCATGGTGGCGATTGGATTCTGGGGTTGACAGCTGCTGGGCTCTGTTGGGGCAGGTGGAGGGACTCACCCATCCCCCCTCAGAGGTCCCCTGGATGAAGTAAGCCTGGTGAGGCATGAGGAGGCATCTCTGCAATGTGTCACTTTCTTCCAAGATTTATTGGTGAGTCCGGAACATATTCTTCGTATGCAGGGAGCCTGGTTTTAGTTCATGGGGCTGAGTGTTTTCTCAGTTATCTCTAGGAGTGATTCCCCAGCACCAAGCTGAAGGTACTACTGAATATCACTGGTGTGACCCAAAAAACAGATAATAATTATTACTCTAACAATAATAAATGTATTGTGTTATAAATAATAAATGATCCATATTATGCACAAATAACATATTTTAATATATTTTTAAACAAGGGCCTGGCTCACCATTATTACCTATGTAATATATTTGATAATCACACCTAATCTTTTTAAGATTTCCCTCCACCACCCCAATAACTAGTCCAGGGATTCTAAAATTAGAGTCTATGGAAGTTTCCATGGACCCTAATTTGAGAATTTATCTGTAGATTTGCTGGAAAGTTTTTATTTGTTTGTTTTTTTTTGCTTTTTGGGTCACACCCAGCAATGCTCAGGGATTACTCCTGGCTCTGCTTTCAGGAATTATCCTCGTGGTACTCAGGGGACCATATGGAATGCCAGGAATTAAACTTGGGTTGCCTACAGGCAAGGCAAACACCACACCCTCTGTACTATTGCTCCAGCCCTGATTTGCTGGAAAGTTAAGCCCTAACTCTCATAAGATTCTCCGTAACCCTCATTCCATCCCATCTAAGGATATAAGAGTTCCACCTAAGAATATGAGACTTTTTATTTGCAAAACTTTACAACAAAATGGGGCGGGGAGGGGCGGTGGACATCAAAATATAGATGAACAGACACTTCCTCAAAGAAGACATTCAGAGGGTCATATGAAAAAATACTCTGTATCCCTTATCATCAGGAAAATGCAAAACAAAACAATAAGATATCACCTCACACCAGTGAGATTAGACATGTCAATAAAACAAAAACAACCCATGCTAACCTGTATGTGTGGAAAAAGTAACCCTCATCCATTGTTGGTGGGAATATTGATTTGTTTATCCTCTGGAAAACAATATTAATGTTACTCAAAAAAATATAAGAATTTAACTTCCATCACAGAAATCCTGTTAGTCGTCGATTGGTTCGAGCAGGCCCCAGTAACGTCTCCTTCATCCTAGCCCTGAGATTA
>JAOXYA010002745.1:0-14541 GCA_028565675.1 Sorex palustris | reverse complement strand
CCAAGCACAAAAATTTGTAAGTCTACAACTGTACCTCATGGTGTTTCACTAATAAAAATTTAAGGAAAAAAAAAGAACAACAAAATCAGCCTTTCTACTTACCGATACCAGATGTCATAGTCCAGAGGAGAAGGGTCCAATTACTGTCTCACAACAGCAAGAAAAGACTTTTTTTTCACAGTGAGCTGTGTTTGGTCATGTGCAGAATGCAAAAGACATATGTGCCCTTAAAGTTCCCCTCTCCCTACAATGCTTGTCTTCAGATACTTGGACCCCTGGGGGTCATTCTCAGTCTTTGCCCAGAAATCTACCTTCTCAGAGAGGCTTCTCCTGATTGCTTCCTGGAAATGAGTTAGAATCAAGATTCCTCTCTTTCCCAGAATGAGTGAGTATCTCTATTACACACTAGCTTCTGTGATTGTTTTGTAATCACTTAGAGATAGACCCTGAGTTCCAATGGCTTGACATATAATCTTTGCTTTGTTTGAACATTGCCATGCTACAATAGCCACACAGGTTCCATAGAAGCTTTGAGCTTTAATCTTTCTTTGTGGATTGGAAAGAGAGATTGCGTTTTTTCATGATGCTGAGCGGCAGCTGTGAACCACACACAGATGAGAACACTCCGTACCTTCCAGTACACTGCTGAGACACTACCCTTTAGATGCTGTCTTTTATAGTTTTGCTTCTCGGTGTCTACAAAATGCACATCTGTGTCTCCTGCCTCTGGTGAGAAGAGAATAGCTAAATCTCTTGCAATGAAACTCAATATGCGTTCCTTTACGTTAGATTAAACCGAGCTGTGATATTCATAGGTGAGCTGCATGAAATGCATTTTTGACTTATGATATTGCCGGGCTTCAATGAATTTTTCAGGACCCAACCCTATTACAAGTCAGAGGCATCCAGTATTTCTTCAGATCAGTTCAATCTCCTTCTAGCTGTGGCCTTTCATCCCGGCTGGCTCTGATGTATTGTTAAGGCCTTCATTGTCCAGAACAAACCCTGAACCATTAAGATAAGCCCCTTTAAGATAATAAAGACCAGACTCTACTAAAACTTTACATTGCTTTCCAGTAAGGCGAGGCTATCTAGACACCATCTCTGTCCCCAAAGCCCACCTCACATCTCGTTTTGTAAGCAGAGTCCACTCAGCACAAAAGTTTTGTTTCTCTGTGTGCCGGAAAACACCCAGCAACAGCCTCTCATAAAGTGGTCAGTGTTTGGCACCAACAAGGGAGGGGAAGCTTTGAGCCCAGTCTGCAATCATTCCCACCCTTCCGTTGAGAAGCAGAGTAATCTCTTTCGAAGGGTGTGCCCTGGACACGGGGTGCTTATCTCCCCAACAGCCACTGCAGTGATCCCTCCTGGGGCATGCTGAAAGGTGGTAATGTGTTGTGCCTTGTGGGGTGATATAGGGTGCTTGGGGTGCTGTGGGGTCCCGACCTGCAGGACTCCACCTATGAAGGATATCCTGAGAGAGGGCGCTCCTGAATGAGAAGGAATGGACGCACGTCTTGGATGGGGAACATGCAACGAACTTTATTGTCTGCAAGGCACTTATATACCTTAAGGTGGGGTGCATGCCAAACAGAATAAGCTGATCTCTGTCGTAGCTAATGGTCAGTGGACGGACAATCAAGATAGCCATATAAAGAGGGTTAACGGTCAGTGGAGGACAGTTAAGATAGCCATATGAGGAGTGAAGAGTTACAGAGGAGCTAGCCAGGTTGCATCATCCAAGGGCCGCGTGGTGGGATGCCATGTGCTTGTGAGGAATGTACAGACTCACAAAGCCAGGATGAAGACCTCTGGCTCCCCACAGTGCCTGAAGCCCACCATGATGAAACAGTCATGTAAACCACAGGGCAAAAACTAACTTTAAACAAAAGCACCTCGGTGCGTATGTTGCCCAAACACGTGTTCCTGCGGAGCACATGTGTGCCTGAGCACATGTGTCACCCGCATCTCCAATCCTGAGTTGCACTTTCATATCTAACACTGGGATGTGTACTGTGACGTGCCTTCGGAGAAGCCAGCAGTCTCTTTTGAAGGTGCTATTCTCTTTCTCTCTCCGTGCCCATGCTGGAGAATCTAGCTTTCTCTCTTGAGCACTCTATCTCTCTCTCTGTCTCTCTCCCTCTCCTCTGCCTCAGAACTTCCAAATAAAACCTGTTATGATTCACTATCAGCTACTCCTGAAATTCTTTTCTGTGAGGGAAAGGCCTGAGTAAGGTCCAGGGCAGACAGAAAAAAAATCAAGAATTTTTAAAAAGTGCCTCCCACAGGGGCTGAGTGGTGGGCGGGGGCCCCAGGGGTTGTGGCGAGCAGAGGGTAGGGGACACCGGTGAAGAGATTGGTGTTGGAACATTGTATGCCTGCAAACCGTGCATGAAAACTTTGTAAGTTCATGGTGACTAAATAAAATTTATGGGCCCAGCACACTTCGGCTGAGCTACTCTGCTAGAACACTAAATAAAATTTTAACACTAATAAAAATCCCTCCTGTACAATGACATCCTCAGTTTCATGAACTTCTGAAAGCAGTTCTTGACCTATACAGTGTAGATGCTGCTTCTAATACCTTCCAGGGGGGCCCCATTCCATCCCCGGGCATGCCTTAATAACTAAGAATTCCCTGGCAAGGTACTCCAGCAACCCTCACCAAGGTCAGACCTTTAAAATTTGAACTTGTTCCATCACTGGCAGCCACTATCATACCTTTTCTTCCCACTGAGGTTCTGTTCTTTTCCAGGTGTTTTGCATTTTGAGTGACACTTTACGAAAGGAAGAGACTCTGTTGGACCGTAAATTCAGTATGAAGATAATCATCTTTGCCCTCCAGAAAGAGGAAGAACTGTTCAAAAGAGGTAGTAAAAGAACAGCACTGCTAAATTCTGTCTTCACATGGAAAAGAATGGGAATAGCAAATCGAATAACAAAGGCAGTCGTTGAAGTTTGACAAGGTTGTGTAGGAGAGTTAGTGAGCTGCACCAAAACTTCTTCAGGTATTTGCAGAACTTCTGAGCTAAAGTCAAAAGCTAAAATTATCATTAAAAATACAAGTATTTTTAACTTAACATAAATTAACAATGTACCTAGTTCAGTTCAACTGCTTTTGGGATGACTACGTCCTTTGGAATATTTTTAAGTACTTTGAGATTTCTAGCATCAATTTGCTATTTCAAGAATTATAATTATCTTTGATTTTGTTTCTTTGTTTTTTTTAACTGCACGATGTATTTTTGTCACTGGGAGTGTTTTCAGTAACTATTACCAAAAACGAGTTGAAGTTTATTAATCTATTCTTTAAACAATTGAATTATTTACTTAGAGCAATTGTATTGGTGATTATATGATTTATCAACCTCCTGGTCCATTGGTGTGGGCAGGACTTCAAAATATGTCAGTGAAAAATGATACAGACAGAATGCAGTAAGCCATGTCACGAGGACCTCCCGTATAGTATGATTCAGAAAAGTTGACTTGAAAGTCCTTTGCTATTTGGCTGCCTTTTATAACTCCTCTAAAGTAATCCGTTTTTATCAACAAAATTAACAAAAAGACATGATCATAAAAATACAAGATATTTCAGGAAATTGTTATTGCTTTATTGCCGGAATGAGAAGAGCAGAGAAGACAGGAGGGATTCAGGTTGAAGGGGCCGGAAGTGGGGAGGAGGGTGTCTACTGACTTTTTATGATTTCCCCAGTTCGTGTGCTGAAGTCCTAACCCCCAATGCTAGGGGATCTGGCAGGCAATTCATTTCCCATGAATATCGGAGAGTTTTCACCAATAATCAGCTGGCATTCTCATAAGAAGACAGAGGAAGTAAAAACAGAGTGCTTTCAGCTTTCTCTTCTACTCCTCTGTCTCTGTTCTTGTCGGTCTCTCTCCCTCTCACCCTCTGTTCCCATGAAAAAGTCACATGAGCACGTGAGCACACAGTAAAACGGCAGCACCTGCAAGTGAACCAGTCCTCACCAAGAGCCAAGGACGCAGACACTTTTATCTACCGCTGCCCAACCTCTAGTGCTGTGAGAACCAAGTTGGTTGGCAAGTTATGGTGCTGTTGTGTCTTAACAGCCAAGCTCAGACAGGGTTCCTACTGGGAGAATAACAAAGGTATTTGAAGGAAATTTAAAATGCTCACTGGAAAGCAACAAATAGCTCAGGCACTATCCTCCCCCGAGTCAGTCATCACAATAAAGCCATCCAGGCTATGCCCCCTGAGGACACCTCAAGTCTCTTCAGACAAAAAGAGGCCTCTGTTGCTGAGAACTGAGGGCCTCAGCCCGGGTGGTAAAGGCTCTCTTAAGTAGCACAGGCCCCTGGAGTATAATTCCATACCTCCACCCTGCCCACCCCAGTCAGCTTCAGAGAAGATTGAGTGGTTGCAAATAATAAGCAGCCCAAATTTCTGAGACCAAATAGAGCTTAATGTACCTTAGATTCTAGCAACATATAGGCAATACCAAAACTTCTACATCTTAGGTAAATTATTAAGAGCTTAATTTAAAAATTCTCTATTTCACTAAAAGAAAAAATGGATTCAAATATCTGGTTATAATGTATATTAATAATTAATACACTACCTTTATGCATTATCATACATTAGAAATCTACTTATGAAGTCTTATAAAATCCCAGGGTCCACTATCTAGACTTGACAGATAGTATATATGCAAAAAATGGAGAGTAGTTATTAAAATTAGGAAAGGCAGAATGATTGAGTAGTCACTGGCTCCTGTGGAGGAAAATTATACACCATTAACATAGCATCAATTTTTACTCTAAGTTTGGTACTCTGATCTCAGTAGTCTTCTAGAGTTAAATTTTCATCAATGTTATGGGGACACTGCAAACCTCAAATAACACTGTATCACTGTCCTCCCATCGTTCATTGATTAGACCAAGAGGGCACCAATAATATCTCCATTGTGAGACTTGTTGTTACTGTTTTTGGCATATCGAATACACCACAGGAAGCTTGCCAGGTTCTGCCGTGCAGGTGGGATACTCTTGGTAGCTTTTCAGGCTCTCCGAGAGGGCAAACCTCAAATAGGCCTGAAAAATTCTAAATAATGGCTCTTAAGTAAGAATTTTGAATCAAGACAGCTATTTCATTAAAACTGAATTGAGAAACTAACTTTTAACTCATTTTGTTTGGTTGGTTGACTTTTGGTTTTGAGGAATCACCTAGCTGTGTTCAAAGCTTACTCCTGGCTCTGTGCTCAAGAATCATTCCCAGCGGTGCTCGGCAAACATTATGTGGTGCCAGGGAGTGACCTGGGGCTGACAGTAAGTAAGGCAAGTGCCTTAAGTCCTGTACTAGCTCTCTGGTCCCTTAGGTCATTCGTTAAGAGAACTGTGATTCTGTCCAATATCAATGTATCTAGATACTAAGTACAATGCGGTAAATTTAGCATTATTGAGACATTTTCTCAGATTATTAAAGCTAATTTTCTGCTATTTTGTTCTACATATAATTTCAGATTACCAAAGTTTCCTTTGAACGTTTACTTCTGTCCTCAATGCATATGTCTTTGTAGACTTTAGCCCATCTTGAGAAACAATGGCACTAGGAAGGCACTGTAGCACTGTCCTCCCATTGTTCATTGATTTGTTCGAGCGGGCCCAGTAATGTCTCCATTACGAGATGTGTTGTTACTGTGTTTGGCATATCAAATGCATCACAGGTATCTTGCCAGGCTTTGCCATGAGGGAGAAATACTCTTGGTAGCTTGCCAGGCTCTCCAAGAGGGGCAGAGGAATCAAACACGGGTCAGTTGCATGCAAGACAAATGCCCTACCAGCTGTGCTATCGCTGTAACCCGGCACTAGGAAGGCAAAGCTGCAAAAAGTGCTTTTAGGGAAGGAAATTTCCTCTCCATTTATCCCATGAATGCCTCATGTTCCTATCTGCCTACACCTTCTAAGCAAGGGAATCATCTAAATGTTCAAGTTGAAGAATCAAGAAGACAGTGTTAGTCCCTGGTACTCAAAATGTGTAGTCTAAAAGCATGTTGGCAAGAGTATTCCCTTAAAAACTAATCTACTCTATTTTTCATTGACAGTGAAATTTAGTGCCAGGTTATTCTTCGAACACCATACTATATTATAACCCTTCTAAAAAGCATGCAATTGCTTGGGAACTGTGGTTCTAGTCACTGGATTAAGATTCACAATACTGAATGATTTGCTTCTTTTTTCTGTCCTCACTTATCTCTCTGTACTTCTCAAAAGAGAGTCTAAACACCAATCAGGCCAAGTTTTCTATGGTTTCCATTTTACACTTCTACTTATCAATAAGGCCTGCAAATGGTCTTTCCTGCCTTTCATATACTTCACTCCTCCTGCAACACACACACACACACACACACACACACACACACACACACACACACCAGGCTTGGGAGTCATTAATGCTTTCATTCTCCCATTTAGAGTCTATGGCAATGCTTCTGACTCTGATTTTATTGATATCATTAAAGGAAATAACATTTGAAGTGTGCCCGGCACAAAAGAGTGCTTCAGTAAATGTCAACTCTCTTTCAGAAACTTAACCAATCTAGCCTTAACAAATGGAAGTGATGCCTCTTCAATAATTCTGCTATGGTTCAAGTCAGCTTGAAAATTCCTCCTGGGGGATTATCTCTAGTTCTCAGCGAGAAATCCATTTCTCTCTAAGTCATGGATGACCAGTGAAGTAGACACGTACTAGGTGAAATATACTTTGTTGGGATAACAGAAAACCCAGAGACAAAATTCCAAGAATGGGATGATTTAATAATAATGTTACCAGGACACTGCCCCTTTTGTCCTATCCAAACATCCTTAGGTTTTGGTTTTTGTTCTCAGCTTTATAAAATGGCTGATACCCTGGTAGGCTGGAGTGATAGCACAGCGCTGGGTAGGGCATTTGCCTTGCATGCAGCCACCCTGGCCGAGCTGGGTTTGATTCCTCCACCCCTCTTGGAGAGCCTGGCAAGCTACCGAGAATATCTCGCCCACAAGGCAAAGCCTGGCAAGCTACCCATGATGTATTCAATATGCCAAGCATAGTAACAACAAGTCTCAATATGAAGATGTTACTGGGCCCACTCGAGCAAATCAATGAACAATGGGAGGACAGTGACAGTGACTCACCCTGGTATCAAGGCAGAAGTTGATAACATCACTGGAGAAGTTAAAGCACCAAAAACTTTCTCTTTCTAAAACATTGCCTTCTCAGTGGGAAAGAGACGTCTTAGCAGGAATTCTTCCTATTCATTATGGGCAAGATCATACTGCCTGGCCACCAGAGCTGCATGTACAGACTAGAAGGCTGACTGTTTCAACTTCCCAGACTCTGTAGTAAAAAAATCCTGGGTGATTTCTTTAAAGCCAGAATCCTGGGTGATTTCTTTAAAGCCAGTTCATCAGCTATAAGTTTGCATGAATTAATGCTCTGTTCACTCTCAAAAAAAATATCTCACCATGTACACAAATATCGAATCACTGTATTGTGTGCACACTTAAAAATAGCACAATATTTTACGTCACTTATTACTCAATTTTAAAAATGATGCTAAATGTATTTATTCAAAAGGATGTGTTACAGATTCTTCAGACTATTCCTAAAGAGGAAATGCAAATACAATGCAGCAGCAATGTTAGAATAATCAGCAAGTTTCCAAAGGCAATCTTTGAAATGGCAGCATTCATTGAAATAGATAACTTTTCATATGTTTGGGATTTCATATGGTATATCACTGCTGACAGACATGTTACTCCTTTAGTCCCCAAAGGTGTGAAATGTGCACCACTGTATCCCAACAAGAAGAGAAGTTCTTTGAGGGTGGCCTGTGTTTTGAGCCTTACTTTTCTCTCTTGTACCTCGCAGTGGACATGATTGAGCACACCCAGGTGTGATTTAGACAGTGGATGATAAGCAAAGTGGTTTTCCATTTTGTAGGCAGAGCAACCAGAAGCTTCAAATTTGTACTGGGCACCAAGAGGCATTACAATGTTATAATTGCACTTAGGAAAATTCTTCCATGTAGTAACCACACAATACACCATTGCTAAGCTGAATACAGACCGTTCGTCTACAATAAGAGCTGACTTCTTTCCTATAGATCTGAATAGGGAAAACGTCTTTAATGGCATTTCTGATGATCCAACTATTTGGAGATCAACTCCCCGCTAAGTGTAAAAGAAAACATGCAGAAGTAAAATGAAAAAAGAACAGCAACATTGTGCAGTTCTAGTGGAGCATTATTCACACTGCAGGTGGGTGATGACATTTGCTTGGTACAACCCATGGGCACTCAGGGCATGGCCTTTGAAGTAACTCCAGAAGTGTCCTACTTTGGCACTGTCTTTGTTCTTTTTGTGGTTATAAGATGGCACATATGCAGGGGGAGGTATGGGGGGAGGAGGGAACAACCACTGGAATAACCAGAATTCTATGGAATCCATTGCTAATGTTAATTAGGTTCCTTTTACATACCACATGACAAGTGCGTGCTCTCTGTTCTGGGTAAGTGGTTGGCCAATAAAGCAATTTTGACATTTTAATTGTCTAACATCCAAGTCAAGGCAGAAACACTGCCACATTGCCTCTCATGCTTCCACGGGATTCTAAGAAGGAATCCTAAATGTGACTTTGGATTTCTGTCACAGTCTCAGCAAAGCTCCCCAGAGGTCAGGCTACCAGCCCATCCCTTAGTGATCCTGCATCCAAGTCATGCACTGCCTAGAACTCTAGTTGCTAGGTTTAAAGAGATTGAATTGCAATGTCTCAAGTAGTTGCTGAGAATTCACTGCCAAACTTGAAGTGCTTTTGAAAACACGTTGTCATCATGATGCAAGCTGGAAATTGGTCATTGTGACCGAGTTCCACCACAGGAATCCACAAAACCTTCAAATTCGTTCTTTTGTTGTTAAGTTTCTGAATGCACTGCGGATCTTGAGCAAAATGGGAACGAACCTGGCAGTTACCTGCCAACAATCCCACAGATTCCTCCAGGAAAGCCAGGCAGGCTTCTTCCAGAGACCGATGCTGATAGAAAACCAGTTAACTTAGAGAAAAGTATTTAATGATTGATGCAAATTGACCATTGTCAGATGTTCTACTGTGCTGAATCTTGTCAGAATTTTAAAAAAAAGAAAGAAGGAAAGAAAAGAAAAGAAGGGAAAGAAAGAAAGGAAAGAAGCTTACTGCCATTTCCCTCACTTTCAAAGAGTCCTACTGACTTTCCAACTATAAAATCAGTACTTGTTACACTATGATGTGGGTCCTATTGGTTCCATCTTGTAGATGAAGAAACAGTTAGATTTTAAAGTTTATCACCCGAACGGAAAGGAAATGAGTAGGGGCTGAGCACCACATTGTCTTCCTGGCTAGAACACTCACAAAACAAGGGCACAGGAAGTGAGGTGAACAGTGTGCAGAGATGGGCCTTGTGCAGCTCACACAGGGGATCTCAGGTGAGAAGAAAAGGAACCTGATGGGAAAACAGGCAGGGGCAGCTGCGGCAGGGGGAACCCGAGTCTGAGTAAGTCAGAAGTGCCCACCAGCCCAGAAATGACCACAATGCTTTCCAATTGTCTGAACAGATCTTGTACCTCAATTCCCAAGAGAAGCTGCCAGAAGGCATTAGACGACTTGCCCTTCCACACTGGATTGAGGGATTGCACCTTGAAACACAGCTCTATCGAAATTCCTTTCTCCTAGAAGCCTAGGCCATAGCTCTAACTCCCCACAATTAAAACAGAACTAAGTTAAAATTTAATTGAGATTATGTTTTCCAGTGTGAGAGCATATTTTATTAAAATAACCATTAAACATCAGAGCGAAAATTAAATTTTGTATTCATGTCATGGTTTAACAATGGCAATGATACTGGAAATTGCAAAAATTGTGTTAGCCGCCAGGCACAAAAGTCAGATTAAAGAGGATTAAAGACCTCAATATCAGATCTGAACCCATAAAGTACACGGAGGAAAATGTAGGCAGAACCCTCCATGACACTGAAACTAAAAGCATCTCTAAGGATGAAACTCCACTGACCAAGCAAGTGAAAACAAACATAAACAAATGGGACTACATTAAACTAAGAAGCTTCTGCACCTCAAAAGAAACAGTGACCAAAAAAACAGAGAGAGCCCACAGAATGGGAAAGAATATTTACCCAATACCCAGTGCTACAGTGCTACCCATCTGATAAGGGGTTAATATCCAGCATATAAAAGACACTGGTAGAATTGTACAAGACAAAAACCTTCAACCCCATCAAAAAATGGGGAGAAGAAATGAACAGAAGCTTCCTCAAAAAAGAAATACAAATGGCCAAAAGGCACATGAAAAAATGCTCCCCATCACTAATCATCAGGGAGATGCAAATCAAAACAACAATGTGATATCATCTCACACCACAGAGATTGGCACATATTCAAAAGAACAAAAGCAACCAGTGCTGGTATGGATGAGGGGAAAAGGGGGCGCTCTTTCACTGTTGTGGGAATGCTGACTGGTCCAGCCTTTTTGGAAAATAATATGGACAGTCCTTTAAAAACTAGAAATTGAGCTTCCATCTGACCCCACAATACTACTTCTGGGAATATATCCCAGAGTGCAAAAAAAAGCACAGTAGAAATAACATCTGTACGAGCACTGTTCACAAAGGCCAAAATCACAACCCAAGTGCCCGAGAACAGACAACTGGTTAAAGAAACTTTGGTACATTTACACAATGGAATACTATGCAGCTGTTAGGACAGATGAAGTCATGAAATTTTCTTATAAGTGGAGAAATTTTCTTATACATGGAGAGTATCATGCTATGTAAAATGAGTCAGAAAAAGAGGTACAGATATAGAAGGACTGTAGTCATTTGTGGAGTACAAAATAACTATATGAGACAGACACCCAAGGACAATAGATAGAAGGGTCAGGAAGATTGTTGCATAGTTGGAAGCCTTCTTCATAATCAGGAAGAGGACAGCTAGAATAGAGAAGGGATCACTAAGAAAATGATGGTTGGAGGAATCGGTCAGGATGTGAGATGTGTGCCAAAAGTAGATAAAGGACCAAATATGATAATTTCTCAGTATCTTCATTGCAAGCCATAATTCCCAAAAGTAGAGAGAGAGTATGGGGAATACTGTCTGCCATGGAGACAGTGGGAGGGTGGGAAAGGTGGGGATATACTGGGGATATTGGTGGTGGGAATGTGCACTGGTGGAGTGATGGCTGTTTGATCATTGTGTAATTGTAACTCAAACATGAAAGCTTGTAACTATATCTCACAGTGAATCCATAAAATTTAAATTTAAAAAAAAGGAACTGAATAAAGATCCTATTGGGGCTAGAAAAACTAACCCGGTCTAAGGACTGTAGTCTGGAAAATATAGCAAGATGTTACTCAGTAATTTACGCCCTTTACCAGAGTCTAGAGAGACCATTTTAAGCTTAATCTAGGGTATAAATAAGAGTTGATTATCTCTTACTGTTTTTATAAGAAGAAGTTAAGAAGTAAACTTAATGGATTACCAGTAAAGAAAAAAGCAATATGCCCATAGATGGTATGCGACCGTAGGGTGAATCTCCTAGAAGGAATCTAGTGCTGAAGCCCTAGCTAGAATACTGTCTTTGAGTGAATGTTCTAGAAGAACTTCACCTGAAAGAAGTGCTTTACATCTGCTCATCTTTATGTTAATATTCACCCACATCTATGTGTAATTATTATGTGTTATATTATCTCCTGGCACAGTGAGTCAGTTGTGAAGCAGGCATCATATTTGTTATTGCAGATAAATATTTGGGTTGTAAATAGGGGTGTTAAATTCTTTTTACACCCATATTTAATTTAAAGTGTTGTTTCAAGTCACTAAAACAATTTAGAGAAATGAAAAATTTTATTAGAATAAAAGAGATTAAGAAGAACTTTATTTGATATGGAATAGCTGTAGTTTCTCCCCTGTGAGAGTTTTCAGTTTCAATAATAAGAACACTGAAGAACAGGCTTGGAATCTTTCTGCTTTAGAGCTTCCAATGGGATTATTTTCAAAATGCAGTATAACTTTAATTGGTTTAAAGTAATTGAATATGGTTATTAGTGTGTAACCATAAGAATGAAAAATGTGTAAGTGAATAATACAATCAACACATGAAAAGGTGACCTTCCTGATTAGTGATCAGGAAACTAAAAACTAAAACAGCATGATCAGACAATTAGCAGTATTAATAATGTCAGCGGGGGTGACATTGCTCTGTTCCAAAAGGGTACCAGAAGTTTAGCCTATTGGCTGGTTAAAGCCAACGGGATCATGTGATTTGGCCCTGGCATATAGCAGGACACCCACACAGGAGCTTCTCATTCTCCTTGACCAAAGTCCAGCTTCCATATTGTACTGGATGGTCTGTGACTATTATAAATATCCAGATGGCCCTTGGTCACCCTTGCCTGTTAGAAAATAAATCGTTAAAAATCAAAAGAAAAAAAAGAAAAAGAAATAAATGAGCATTTTGGTAGTACCCACCAAGATATAGAGGGGGGCATCCTTTAGCATAGCAGTTCTTTCCTGCTTTGTTTTGTTTTGGGACCACACCCAGTGATGCTCAGGGGTTAGTCCTGGTTCTGAACTCAGGAATTGCTCCTGGGGGAGCAAAGGGGGGATGGTATGGAATGCAAAGATTAAACCCAGGTTGGCCGTGTGCAAGGCAAGCACTTTGCTGTCTCTCCAGCCCCAACATAGAAGCTCTTTTTCTATAAATCTACAAAAATATATAAGAAAAGGGGCCAGAGAGATAATAATGGAATAAGTATTTGTCTTATGCATGGCCAATCCGCGTTTGATCCCTGACGCCAAATGTGGTCCCCCACGCACCTCCAGAAGTGATACCTGAGCACAGAGCCAGATGTGTAAGCATGAGCATTACCAGGCATGACCCCAAAACAAACACACTAAAAACCCCACAGGAAAGAACTGCATGGGGATATATAAATAAGACTTCATTACAGACATTCGTTATAGAGAAGACCAAAGCTATAATGCCTATCAATGGGAAAGCAGTAAAAATATTATATACCAAAATGTGTAAACATTATATAAAACGTTTTACACAAACCATGAAAAATTAATATGGGGCTGGAGACATAGTACACTGGGGAAGGCACCTTGCTTGTCACTGATACGGGCTCCACCCTGAGCCTGTCAGAAGTTATCCCAAAACTCAGAGCCAAGATAAGCCCTGAGTAGTACTAGATATGGCCCCAAAACTTAAAAAAAAAAAAAGGAAAGGAAAGAAAAAAATCAATAGAATAATTTAAAATAATGAGAATCTAAATATAGACATGCAAAGATAGTTTATGGAAAAAAATATACGAGTACAAATAGTAGATCCTATGTTAATTTTTAAATATACGTATGTATTAATTTTGGGTTTTTTTGCTTTTTGGGTCACACCTGGAGATGCTCAAGGGTTACTCCTGGCTCTGCACTTAGGAATTACGCTGGCGGTGCTCAGGGGACCATATGGGATGCCAGAAATCGAACCCGGGTCGGCCACGTCCAAGGCAAACGCCTTACCCGCAGTGCTATTGCTCCAGCCCCTGTATTAATTTATAGAGGAAAAATTCCCAAGGAATACACACCACAGATTTGACAATAGTATGCCATAAAGAACAAGACTGGGAAAAGTGAATTTGCATTTATCAATCATTAATAGTTGTTTGATTTCTCAATGAGCCTAGACTATATTTTAAATTTTTTAATTACACTATTGGCATAGATATCTCTTTTAGATTAGGATTTTTTTTTTAGTCTGCATCACATTTCCAGTAAAAAGCACTTGGTTGTCCAATCTGAATACTTGGAACATAGATTCATTTATATGTGAAAGTAAGGGCCAGAATAATCATCGCCTAAACAAAGCTTGCTTTTTTTCCCCTCACCTAACAGGGCAGAAGCAATTTATTTCCTCTGCAACATCATCAGGGACCAGGTTTCTATCTTGGTTTTTCTATTTACTTCGATACACAGCTACGATATCTGATTAGGACGTGGTGAGGGTGAGCTCTTGCTGGTCTCTCACCAACTCCATCTGAGGAGCACAGACCCCTTCCTGTTGTGGACGTGAGCTGAGAGCTGAACACTCATTGTCTCTCATTTCTCAGTGGTTAGAAATTTGTCTTGAGAGGGAGTCGAGCAGAATATCTAATTAAAATTTCTGTTACTCTCAAGCAGAATGTCTCAGTCTACACAATTATGGCATGACTCACAATGAAGGTTGAGTAACTGTTACAAGGACTGTGGGATATTTGGCGTCTCTGGCCTCCACCCAATAGATGTCACTCAGTAGTGCTCCCCAGATGTGACAACCAGAAATTCTCTCCAGATGCTGTCAACCTCCCCTTGGGACAAAGTCAATGCATTGAGAATAACTACTAAGAAGGGCAAATAGATACTGGAATAATAGCTTGCAAAATCACAAAATCTACTATAATCATTGTTATATAACCCCCCCACCTCCCCTCTCCCCCCCAAAATAAA
>JAOXYA010002737.1:0-14541 GCA_028565675.1 Sorex palustris | reverse complement strand
GTAATGCCCTGGGTTTGATTCCTGGCAACACACACACACACACACACACACACACACACACACACACACACACACATACACACACACACCACACTCATCATGAAAAATCGAACATATAAAATTGGTCCCTTGTTTGGGACCAGAGATTTGGGACCAAAGCAGTTGCCTTGCACATGACTGGCATCTATATGGTCCCCCCACCCTGCCATGAGTAATTCTTAAGTGCAGAACCAGGAGTAGCCCCTGATTATCGCCAGGTGTGGCTACACCCCTCCCCAAATAAAATCCCAAAATGAATTTGGTCCTTTGTTTACAAACAGGACTTGAGTACATGCACCACCAGAGTGCCTGCTTCCTTTCACCAGTGTCCCAAGACCCCTCCCAGGCCCCTCCATCCTTCCTATAGGAGCTCAGTTCTGTGGACCAACTCTTTAATTCTCTTGCTTTTGACCATTTGTTGCTTGTCTATTAGTGTATCTCTATATCTCACATAGGAAAGAGATTGTTCTGTATCTGTCCCTCTTCTTACTTTACCCAGCATGTTACTCTCCAGTTTCATGCATATAGCAGCAATTTAAGCAATTGATTATACTGGGCTTCTGCACAACCTTTCCATCTAATTTGCTGTGCTCCTACTGAGTTGTCAGTATTGTGAGGTTTGGATATTGCTGGCTGCATATGTGGCAGTGTGCTCCAGTAGCTGTGAAACTGGGCTGATGCAGCAGCTTGTCTCTTAGTGGTGGAGCTGATATGCCCCACCAGACAGTGTTTATATGCCAGAGGGTGTGGGCAGGACTCTGGGCTTCCCAGCAGGACGTGGTGTTATCCACCCCCCCATCCTGGAGATGGCTCCATAGATCTCAGCCCCAGAGCATCACGGCTACCTGGTACAAACCAGTGGCAGTGCCCTACTGCATATAACCTTCCAAAGGAATATTTTGTGCTTGAGGGGAATAGATGCCAAGAAGTGGCACTGCTGGGTCATCATGGTACTCTATAAAACTTGTGGAAAAAGAACCCAACAAACTAAGCATAGAACTTCCATACGGAGGGAAAAGAACCCTCTACTTTTACAATGGCAATATATAATTTAAAAATAAAAATGAATGTCTGCCTTAGAAAAAAGCAAAACAAATTAAAAAAAATGACTACAAACAATCCTTACTGGCCCAGTGAGACCGCTCCTCAGCCTCCCCTTTGCCCCTGCTTGCTTGGGAGGATCAAGACCATCTGGGAGGCCGGCTCTAGTGTTTTGCAGGGCTACATGTCTGAGTTCCTACGTTTAGCTGCAAATTGCTCTCTCCAGACTGGCTGTTTTCAGAAACACAGCAGACAGCAGACGGTGTCCCAAAAGTCCTGAGAAACCTTTTAATCAATCTGCCCCAGGAACAGCTCTAATAGAAGAGATTAGCTGGAAACAACAGGCCTCGCCCTGGGGGCTATTGTGAGAGTCCAGTCACGGTGTGGATAGCGCCAGTGCTGTCAGTCACAGAGTGGGCGAGACCTCTGGTGGGACTCAGTTTCCAGTCTTCCTGCACTGTGTAGGTGGAAGGGGCTGCTAGTTCCTCTCTACAGATCGCATAACCTATGTAAGGCAATAATATATAGGGTCCCTCTTATGGGGAAGTCCTATAGGAGTGGAAGGTCTGGTCTACTTCTCAGGGGACAGATAGGATTTAGACTGCACAGTAGGGAATTCATTCTGATCTTGAATTGGCCCAAGAAGGCAGAATTGGCAGATCTACTTGTCTTCCCTCCTCTTTCCCGCTCTCCTGTGGGGTCTGTCCACTTCTGAATGCTAACTTCCCTCTTTGGGGTTCTACGTTAGAGGACAGCCACTTCTTACTGTGTAGATTGAGTTCCAAGTCCCAAATTGGCTGTGATCTGATTCGGTAAATTAGTATTACCATGAGAGTGGGTTTGGCTTAACTTTGTAGGATAACATGTATACTTCCCCTCTCAGACTGCCCAGCCTGGGAGTGCATGAAGGAGACTGCTCTCAGCTTGATGAGGTTGGCTCACTTGCTTACTCTGCCTTTTATCAGCAACATTCTTGGCTGCATTCTGCTATCACTGCAGAGCTGTTATTGCTCAAGTGTCCCACTCAAGGAATGCTGGGTTTGGGGCTGAGTGGTGTGGGTAGAGCTGGTTGCCTTGCATGCAGCTGACCCAAGCTTGATTCCCAGTATCACATATGGTCCCTTGAGCCTGGCAATGAGTGACCCTTGAGCACAGATCCAGGAGTTAGCCCTGAGTACCCCCAAATGTTGCACAAAGAAAACAATGCCAAATTTGTTGGAAACTTTTTAGATTTCTAGTCAAGAGTAAATGTACAGAGGTTTGATATAGGATAATGAGAAACTCACAGAGTCAAAAATCAGACTTTATAAAGACAATTTGAAAAAATAAAATGCTTATGAGGGTGTCCAGAGATATAGGGACTGGAGGAGAATCCTTATTATCCTTATAGCTTGTATGGAATCAATATTATAGAAAATTAATTCCATATATTACATTAATCACATATTAATGAAAATTTAGGTAATCATAACTGTTTAGAAAAATGACTCCTTGAGACTCTATTTTTCTTGCCGAACAGTGGTTGGGGCACTTGCCTTGCATTCAGCTGACCTAGATTTGATCTCAGGCATCCATATGATCCCGGAGCACCACCAGGAATAACAGAATCAGGAATGCAGAACCAGGAGTAACTTCTAAGCATTGCAAGGTGTAGCCCCAAAGCTTCAAAAGAATGAAAGAAGAGAAAAAGAGAGAGGGAGGGAGGGAGGAAGGAGGGAAGGAAGAAAGGAAGGAGGACAGGAAGGAAGGCAGGAAGGAAGGCAGGCAGGAAGGAAGGAAGGAAGGAAGGAAGGAAGGAAGGAAGGAAGGAAGGGAGAGAAAGAAAAGATGACTGCTCACTATTGCTGTAAGCTGATTTTAAATTTCTTTCTTTCCTAATTTCACGTGAACTTCTAAAGAATTTGTCCTTTCCAAAATTTCATCTGAAAATTAAATGAAAAACAAGGTACACTTTGAAAAATGTAGAAGCATACCTAAAGCCTAAAATGGTTTTTCTCATATTATGATCATGGATTTCCAGTTACCAGGAAGAAACCACTCATGGACACACTTTAGGTTCATTGTTCCAGGGCAGAAACCTATTTATTCTCAAAGCAATGCTGAACATACAAGAAAATTTTATAAACCCACATTCCAAGCAAAATTGAGCAAACTGGACTTTTATTCACAGGGAGACAGAAGCAATGGCTTCATCACAACATACACCACAGCCACCAGCTTAATGGAATTCACATTCAGTGTTTTTGTTCTCTCTCAAAGTTTTTCTTCAGTAGCCATTCTTGGTCTCAGTGCCAATGACCCCTCTCCCCATTTTAATCTATGAGTCCACAGGCTGCTGAATGGACAATCATTCACTCAGACAAAAGAAACTTTTACCATCAAGAAGATTCTGCTGACAGAAAAATTAAGATATTCTTAGCTTTTGTCCTTCCTTCCAGACCAACCTGAGAAAATCACATGTGTACCCCTGACCAGTCTCTAAGGACATCCTGCTCAACTCATGCTTCCTTGTGTCAATAGCTTCCTGTCAGGGCACATGAGAGCTTGTCCTTTCCCAGAACCAACCCTGCTTCTCTTGTTATTCAGTCTGGGTCAAAACATGATGGATGATTGATGGGTAAGTTCAGTATAAAAGCCCTTTGCCACTCGTGTGGATGGTCTGTTTATTTCCACCTCAGTTAATATTGTGTGCTGGTCATTCTTTCATAACTTTGGGCCCAAACCTTCCTTGCAGCTGTGTCAATGTGGCTACTATTTGTGATACTGGAGAACTGCACTTGCTGCATGGAATTCACATTCAACACCCAGAGATATGAGGCAGTGCTGGGAAGGGACCCAGATGTCATATACAAGGGTGATGTGGTCATGAGCTCTGGCCCTCAGCTCTATCCAAATGATGACTTTGAGTTTCCTCATATGGGAAGAACTTGACATAATCAGGTCCCATAGGATGAGTGGACGTTTAGTTTCAAGTGGCCATGTAGTGTCCTCAATGGATTTGAAGCTGATAAAAATAATTTTCTTGGAATTGCACAAAGTGTGATATGACCCTCCATAAACAGCTTCATTTCACAGTGTATGAATCTGTCCTTATGCTAGACTGGTGGACTGAGGTGTGGAGCATGGAGCTCTCTTAGTAATTTATTCATTGGTGTTCTCTGAATGCCTACTAGATAGGACAGATTCTCTGGGAGACAGATTTCCAGATAAATAGAAAGCAGGTTATTACAGCATGTAAGAGGAAGCAGGATTGGCACATGAATCTAATGAGAGTCTGCCTTTTCCCAGCACCATACCTTCCTCTCTTTCTTTCCAGTCTGATCAAAACATAATGGATGGTAGCTGGGCAAACTCAGTATAAGGGCTTTTTGCCACTCATGTCTGGTTTGTCTGTTTATTTCCATATTAATTAATGTTGTTGTACATGAGTCCAACACATGAGGAACAGAAGAGGCCAATGGAGACAGGCTCATTTGACCATTTTAAGCAAGAGTCCATGAATGCATGTTTATTGACTAATACGTTACTAGGCCTTGTTCTCCACGTTTGGGCATACTATGGTAATTGAAATATTAGTTCCTAGCTTATAGAAAGTTCAGTGATTTCTTTAAGCACCCTGCCTGAGAACTGGATGATATGAAGAGAGGTGGTCTCAATATGGACTGATTGCCATTAGAATTGAGATAATGCATTGAAACTAATTTTTATAGCATCCAGATGGAAATGTCTAGCATTAGTGCAATATTATCCTTATTCAATACACCATTTACCCTGAGGAAAAAATATTCTAAAGTTCTGTATAACATGAAGAGAGTAATTGGGTCACCAAGTGGCCTCCTTTTCTTTAGAAAAAAAATAAAAAGAAAACCCTAATTCCTTGAATCTTTCTTTATTAAACCTAGTTTCTGACCTGTAAATCACATTTTAAACTAAATCTATTATAACTTGTCTGTAAACTTTTCAAATATGATGTTCCACAAATGGACATAATGAAAGTACAGGGGGCTGGAGAGGTAATCCAGGTATTAAAGTATTTGCCTTGCATGTAGCCAACCTGGGTTTGATTTACAATACCACAAATGGTCCTGCAAATACCATCAGCAGTGATTCCTGAGTATCGGTGGGTATGGTGGGTGTGGCTTCAAATTCCACCCCCCTCCCATCAAAACAAAAAGCAAAAAAAAAAGCCATAACAAAACCCAAAATAATTAACTCATGGAAACGTGAATGATATGAATCCTACAAAGCGGAGAGGAAAGGCAGTTCCCAGAACTCCTTCTAAGTCTGCTTGAAGGCTATTATTATCTCAAGAATCTCTTTGTTCCCTATTCTCTGAGGCCTAGAGTCAAAGTTGAGAAGGACTCACCACTCACCATAGCCTGCATCAAGGCAAACAGCCTACTCAGCAGAATCATCAAAATAATTCCCCCTTCCTTAGCTATATAGATCTATCTAGAATAAAGTCCCAAACCTACTGACAATGTTTGCATAGAGTTTTAGTGAGAGTGTACATTGGCATCTGGAGGGTACTTTGTAATTTCTTTTTATCTGAAAAGAAAGGTTTTATTTGTAATTTAGATAATACTTGTGTCCACTCAGAGACTTATGTAACCAATTCAAATTCCTTCTAGTGTCTGTGAAAGCAGGGAAACCCTCTCTGTGCTTTCCTTCTCTCTTGGTTTTTATGGTAACATGGTTGCAACAGTATTAACTTTCATGGCTTTGACCTGCAAAGCTGTACTTCGGAATTTTGATTTTGAAAAGAATTCCTCTTCTAGGATTTTATCTTGTTCTGTTTTTATTTGGGGGTCAGAGTGGGCTGTACTTAGAACCTCCTTACTCTCTGTCCAGGGGCCACCCCTTGGTGGTGCTTGGAAGCCCACAGCTATGAGCACCCTGACCTTTTTCCTTGTTTCTTTGACCCTTCTTCTAGGAATTTTAAAGAAAAAAAAACATATGTGAGCAGATGTGTGTCTGGGGACATTCCTTAAAGCATGTTTTCAATAATAAAATTAAAAATGATCTGGATGGCCAATAAAAAGAAAATCACTTAAATAAGAGCATTTCCTTTTGCTATCATTCTAGAGTCATTAACGTGGTTGTGGTTAAGACTATGCCAGGGCTACAGCAATGCATTTACTACACATTGCTGCAAACCAGAAGGTTAAAAAAATGTTATACAACACTTTAGGTAAACCACTTAGCTCTGCAAGTATTTGCTATCAGCATTTTTGAGGTTTGAGAGAAGGTGCTGTAAATAATGGAGTAAACTATATTACAACTTCAGGTGGTTTTTACTGGAAAGAAGAATTACAGATGTATGTGTCCTCCATTGTGTTTTTATGAATATTTCAAGAGGCATATAATAAAAGACTGCCTTTTCTTTAGGTTATAATTCTTGCTGAAACCTGCTATTTTTCCTCTTAGGACTGCCATAGGGACCACATGCTGGACCCGACTTTGCTTCTTGATACACTGAAAAGGAAATTTCTATGCATCCCACCTAGATGGTTGTCTGGATGGGATGTGTAGGAGACTGGGCTGTGGCCTAGCTGCAAGAAGGGCCTCTGAGGTGGGTTGGCTCCTAGCAGGTGTTGTGACGAGGCGAGCTAGGTCTCAGCACCCACGGGCAGAAAAGAGGAGGCTAGAGCAGGGCCTGTGGGAATTTTCACTCAACAGGGAGAGGCCTACACTACAGGTCTGTAGTAAAGAAATTCCCTGGCCAACCACATCATGGCTGGTGGGCAACAGAAAGGGTCGGTTTGGTTGTTTGAGGGGACATGTGTGAGCATCTTCCTAAGCTCTGAGAATGACTGACCAACCCAGAGACTCATAGCATAGCAGAGACTTGATCTCAAGAACACGATCCACAGAGTTGGGCTGGCCCTTCCCATCTGCCTGCCCACTTGGGGTCCTGGCTGTCAAGTCCAAGATCTGCCTCCAGGCACCATCTCAGTGCATCAATGGCCTTGATACAGAGATTCCCAAATGAATCTCAAAATGGATTGGCTCCCTACAGAGATGTCTCTGGACCCCAACGATCCACAATTTTAGAATTACAGCTGGGCAACCTCTCATGGTATTCATAATAAGCAATAGAAAATAAATTATCTAGCATCCGCCCCTGGCAGGCAGGCTTGAATTGTGGTGGGAAAATTCAAAATAATTGTGGTGGGAAGGTGTAATGGTGGTGAGATTGGTGTTGAAATATTGAATGTAATCAATTAGTGTGACCAATCTTATGAAAATAAAATTTAAAAAATAATATATATTAATATATAAAGAACCAAATATATTTTTGGTTTTAACAAACTTGCTTATATTTTCTTATATATATATTCTCCATCCCTCTCAGAGAGCCCGGCAAGCTACCGAGAGTACCCCGCCCACACGGTAGAACCTGACAAGCTCCCCGTGGTGTATTCGACATGCCAAAAACAATAACAATAACGGGTCTCATTCCCCTGATCCTGAAAAAAGCCTGCAAAATGGCACCATTGGGAAGCACAAGTGAGGAAGAGCACCGTCCCCCATTGTTTATCGATTTGCTCGAGCAGGCCCAGTAATATCTCCATTGTGAGCCTTGTTGTTACTGTGTTTGGCATATCAAATACGTCACGGGTAGCTTGCCAGGCTTTGCCATGCTAAGACTGCTAAAATCTCAGGGCTGGGATGAATGGAGACGTTACTGGCTCCCGCTTGAGTAAATTGATGAGCAACAGGATGACAGTGATATAGTGAAAAAAAGAACACAACTCCATGTCCCCCACACCCATTGCTCTAGGAAGGTTTCTGGTGTCTAAACTTGGTGTCAGAATCCAATCTGTTACTACTCCAGGTAATGTGTATCTATCTGGCTTGCCTGCCAGGACCTGATGGGGTCTGCTGAGAGGACAGAGTTTCCATAAGCAAATCTTCTTGGGAAAGGCCCTCCCTTCTCCAGTCACATTCCCAACTCTGGCAGATACTTTCCCAACCACCTCATTAGTCTATCCCTTACTTCTGTAAAATGTTTTGAGGTAGAGACTAGTAGGTGTCTCTCCTGCTTCTTTTCCCTCCCCTCTGGGTGGGTTACAGTTAAATGCCTAAACCCCCTCTACTAGTGCCTGTGGGGAGGGCAAGGCCCTAGAGACAACCTTTTTTATGCCATGCTGTGTCTCTCCGAGTTCACAGAGAAAAGGATGTGAAGAGAAGAAGGAGAAGGAGAAAAATTACTCATTAGAATTAGGAAAATGTGTTCCTCGGTGTTGGTGATCTACAAAGGACCCGGAAAAGAACCGTCCTCAGGATGACCCTCAGTCTTTGCTTTCCGAGGAGCAGGTGGACACATAACTCCTCACATGCTTTTAGGTCCTCAGCGTCTGGTTCCAGCTCATCCATCCATCCCAGAAGACAACTGTTGTGACCACAGGCCTGTTTCTAGCCCTAACAAGGCCTCCTAAGAAATGACCATATTGTGATTGGAGAACTTCCATTAGAAACCTGGAAAGTTAGCGTTACTGTCCTCAGGAGGAAGGCAAGTAGGAGGGAGAATTCATATCTATTACATATTGCATTGATTTTATGATTTTTGAACTTTACTAGAATTGTACAGTACAGTTTATTGTTTGTTTTTGTTTTATTTAGGGGTCATTTCTATTGGTGCTTGGAGCTACTCTCCACTCTGTGTTTGAGGGTCACTCCTGGCTGTGCTCAGGGATCATATAATGCCTGAGATAAAACTTGGGCCTCTCTCTGCGACAGATGTACTTGGTCCTTTGGATCCTTTATTTATTTTTTTATTCATTAAACCATTTATTGAGGTATGACTGAGAAATTAAAAGCTAGTAATAATCATTGTATATAATTTGGTGAGTTGGAGATAAATATGCACTTGTGGAAACATCACCATAATCTAATGCTATAGACTTTATTATTATTATTGTTATTATTATTATTTTACTAAATGCTACCTTATTGACAGATTTTTAAGCAGATTATAGAGTATTGTTAACAATAGACTTAGTGCTGTATATTTTATATAACTGGAACTATGTGCCCTCTGACTAAATTAAAATTTAAAGGCAAGAAGAAAAAATTGTTATTCAAAAGAACAATTGTGAATATTGTCAAGTGAAACCCTTGTCCAAAGAATCCAAACAACTCTTTATACCTGCCCAAACAGAGCCCTGGTACCCGAAAACCACAACACTCCACTTGCCACCATGCTTATAGCTGGATACCACAGACTTGGGACAAGCCTCATCCAGGAATGAATTTGTTGAAAAACTCAGTCTTCCCCACACAGAAACCTCACCAGCAAGTGAATAAAAGCTGTGGAAGACAGTTTGTAATGAAGAAACTTTCCTGCCACAAGGACCCTCCCCCACTCTCCCTGCACACACACTCAGACACACACACCCTATCACCAAGCTCAGAGCTGCAGTCTTTGGGGCAATGCAGACCCACAGCAGGCAGATTCATTATTTTCAAATCCAAATAAAGTTTTATTCTCCTTTGACTTTGAATTTACTTCCCCTTATGTAAAGATAAAAATCTGTTTCTAAATGTTAGATTCATTACAATTGCTTTATGGCTCTGTAGCATTGTCCTCCAGTTGTTCATTGATTTGCTCGAGTGGGCCCAGTAGCTTGCTGGGCTCTCTGAGAGGGCAGAGGAATCAAACTTGGGTCAACCAGGGCGGCCACATGCAAGGCGAACACCCTACCTGCTATGTTATTGCTCCAGCCCTACAATTGCTTTATGAATGCAAGAAATTCTAGATGTCATATTTTAGATGTCATTTGTGCTGAATTAAAAGTTATTTTATTTTTAAATTAAAATTTAAAAAACTACTCTTTCCATTTTAGTTTCATTAACTTGAAATTTTCATATTTCAAATTTTCTTCAAAGAGAGCGAGAGCTAGAGAGAGAGAGAGAGGAAGAGAGAAGAGAGAAGAGAGAGAGAGAGAGAGAGAGAGAGAGAGAGAGAGCTCAGAGGGTGGGAACATTGACCTTTGTGTTCCCAAGTTTTCAATTTAAGAGTCCCAAAACCACCAGAGGGAACCTAGTGGCCCACAGCTTTATAGGCTGAGTATCAAGGAATGGCCCATAGCCCCTCTGCCCCAGAACTATTGGGTATGCTCTTATTTAAAATAATCCCAATGTATACTGTGGAATTAAGAGCTGGAAAATAGCACAGAGGGTAAGGTGTTTGCCTTGCATGCAGCCGACCCAGGTTCGATTCTTCTGCCCCTCTTGAAGAGCCCAACAAGCTACCAAGAGTATCTTGCCCGCATGGCAAAGATTGGCAAGCTCCCCATGACGTATTCGATATGCCAAAAAAAAAGTAACAAGTCTCACAATTTGTTGTGAGACGTTACTGGTGCCCACTCAAGCAAATCGATGAACAACAGGAGGACAGTGCTACAGAGCTACAGACTAGTTTAGAGCACTGAAAGGCAGAAACATAATTTCTAAATATTAAACCCATCATTATTCAAGAAATAATATTTTTGCTCTCTTCGGGAAACATTGGTGTATATCCAGACATATGTTGCCCAACACAGCGGATATTAGCTACATTTGGCACTTCAAATTACATGTGACTTGAAATTAAAATGAAATAAATAAAGCTTTAACTTCTTGAGTCTCACTGGTTATATTTCATCTCAGCAGCTACTAGGGCAAACAGGGCATGTTCTTGGTAGGATGCAGATGCCCGGGAAAGTGCATCAGTGGGAGATTCCTGTATATCCACCCACTCCAAGAGATCTTCTAGATGTTCAAAATCGAAGGCATAGCTGGCACAGCTTTAAGAACAAGGACTGGTTTCAATACGATAGTTCTATACAAAATATTTAGCAACAAAAACAATACTATCTAAAATACATCATATCAACCCTAAATATTTACACTTAAAATGATTCACTCAGTGCATTTGTGATTTTAGAAGCATATGAAAGCGTGAGAGAAAACTGAATATGTGATCTTCAACATTTGTTTTGCCCTCATCCCAACTATTTTATTCCATATTTCTTGCATAAAAGTATAAGCTTGAGTTGACATTGCCTCAGCAATTTTCCACTGCCAAAACTAAAATGAGAATAAGTAAGTTATATATGGTAGGAGGTGTGTGTCCATATTATCCTGGACAAATAGCTAACAAAGTTCAGAAAGATTTAGAAACTTGCCTGAAACTTTTGCATAAGCCAGCCTGGGAGACGCTACTTAGAAAAGGCCAAACTGGGGTCAGAGCAATAGGACATTGTGGTAAGCACTTGTCTTGCTTGTGTCTGACTTGGGTTCAATTCCCAGCACCCAATATGGTCCCTGGAGCACCACCAGGAGTGATTCCTGAGTGCAGTGCCAGGAGTAAAATTACATTAAATATATATTGCTAATTATTACCCCATTCCTCGGAGTACTGATCTAAGACTAAAAAGCCTTCTGAACTCATCTAGTCCAAACCATCATTTCCTAAGTAATAAAAATAAGGCTACATCTGACTTATAGCAAAGTCGTGTCAGAGTTGATTCTACAAATCAAATGTTGTCAAATGCTTTCAGATCTATGACCTTAGGCCATCAGGGAGGCTGAGTTTTAAGAAGCCACACAGAGGAACTTGCTAGACCGAATCCAGAGAGGTTGTGAGACAGACCTGAAAAGTGGGTGAAGCCACAGTTCAAGCCGATTGAGACTAAACAGTCCTGGTCTGGGAATCAATACCTTCTCAGCAGAACAGGAATATAGTGAATAATTAAATTTTAGTCAGAGCCAATGTTAAAAGATGGCTAATGAGCTGGGGAAAAATGCCAATGAAAAGTAATATCTAAGGGGGCATTTGCCAAGTATTATATTAAGTCTTTTCCCAGGCCACATCTCCTGCAGCACTGGAAGGAGGTTTCTGCATCAGGCTCATTTCATGTATTTATTTTTTAATTGATTGATATTCTGTTATTAATAATACTGTTAATGATGATTTCTCAGCCACATAATTCTAACACCTCACCCATCACCTGTGTATCCGCATTTCTCTGCCAAAGACCCTAAAGCTCTTCCCTTTCCACCACTCCCCCACCAACTCAGGTGTGGGGATCTGTTTTCTATTATGTTGCCCTTAGCCTTTTTTTGCTGCCTTGCTGAATGATCTCATCCAGAGATCATTCAGTGTCTGTCCCTTTCCTTCTGACTGGTTTCACTCCACATGACATCCTCTACTCTCATCTATGTTGTTGTGGCAAGTTGTATAATTTTGTTCTTTCTTAGCAGTTGGCTACTTTTATAGCTGCCTCTTTTATAACACAGAGGTTGAGATGGAGTGATGTGCCTTCAGCGTCACAAAGAGGGCCAGAGAGGGGTCTGGAAGCCAGATTTTGCATGCTCAGGGCTCAGATTCCTAATCATTTTATTCACAAAGACCACATGCCTATTGAATTATGTAATTTCATCTTACAATTATAAATAATTATGAAATTATTATTTCTATTTTTGTTCTAATAGAAATTTATCTATCATCAATCTTACCTGTATAGCCCTGGGACATAGCCAGTCCTGCACCAGTCCTGCCTGGTGGTTACCTTGAAGCCATTAAGTTTTCCGTGCTCAGGTATCACTTTTTGAAGCTTAGGAAACCACATGCAGTGTTGGAGATTGAGCCCAGGTCAGATGCATACAAGAGACACATCTTACCTGTTGTACTATCTCTTTGGCCCAATAGATTTTCTTTTCCAAGTCTTTGCAATGTCAATGGACCCCCTGAAAGACGACAACAAAATCACCTAGTAACGAGATGAAAACCAGTCTGAAACATGTCAGAACAATTCTCATAATAAGACTGGGAAGAGTGAAAGAGGCTTCAAAATGGAGGAAGGACACTCAGGATTTGTCAACTGATCTGGATTAAGATAATTATCACCCAACCAGTAGACTAGGTAAAGGTAAAGGTAAAGGCCCTCCCATTGTTCGTCGATTTGCTCGAGCGGGCCCAGTAACGTCTCCATTGGAGACTTTGTTGTTACTGTGTTTGGCATATGGAATACGTCATGGGGAGCCTGCCAGGCTCTGCCGTGCGGGCGAGATTAATTTGGGGAATTTTGTTGTTGTTCATGCTTTGTTTTGGGGCCACACCCGGCTGTGCTCAGGGCTTACTCTTGGCTCTGAGCTCAGAACCACTCCTGCTGGTTCTCAGGGGACCATATGGGATGCTGGAGATACCACCCAGGTTGGCTGTGTGCAAGGCAAACACCCTACCTGCCATACAGTCTTTGCCTTCCCTCAATAGTGATTTTCAAGGCTAAAGAGCACACAGGAAAATGTCCTTCTATGCTACAGGTATGCAGATTCCAAGAATTCACAAGATCCTGAAAAAGTATCCTTTGTTTTTATTTGGTTTGGAGCCACACCCAGTGGTGTTCAGGATTTAATACTGGTTCTGAGATCAGGGATCACTCTTGGTGGAGTTCAAGGTATAGGAGGTGTTGGGAGTCAATCCAGACAAGTCGGATTCAGGATATTCAGGATAAGCACTTTACCAGCTGCACCATCTCTCCAGTCCCTCCATTGTTTTGTTTATTAAACTTTATGTAAACCATAGACAGCATCATAAAGTTAGTGCGAGGGTGGGCAGAGAAATCACGAAAGGAATTCCAGGAACTGTGCTCACTATGGCATCACCTCACTGCTCTTTGGTCCTGACTTGGGCTTGCCCAGCCTTGCTAGTGGGACATCCTAGAGCTAGCTTGAAGGTCAGACACCCAATCTACCACCTGCAAGGCCATAGCTCTCTGAACATTCTCCTGACCCTGAAAATTTTTAATGTAGGATAACATTGATTTGTCCTTTCTGCCTTGCCACAGGGAGCTTAGGTTTATTGGGTTACTCCCATTACAGTGCTCCCATTCCTCTGTGTTTATTTGTAACGTCTTTCTTTGTGCTCTGTTGACTTGTAAATATTGTCTTTCTCTTCTCCGTAAGTCCTTTGCATAGTTAATTCAGAACAATGTCCTTTTTGTATGGACACAAGAAGACAGTTAATGCTATGCTTTTGTAACTTGGGAATTAATTGACGCTAAATGATATTTACCTCCTGGACATCTGCTCTCTCGATGTAAGCCTCAGCTGCCCTTACTTTCTAGCACCCAAAATCAGGGTCCCAACAAGGGAATGGATGGACCCAGGCCAAACGGTGAGCTACGGGGTTTTTTTTTTTTTGAGCTATGTTCTACCCTGGCATCGAAATGGGCCTGGCCAAAGCGCCGTAATACTTAACTATAAGTTAAGACCATAGTCAGGGACAAATGCTGTCATGATCCAAAAAGTAATAACTACATTCAGACCCTGCTAGGGTCAGGAAAGATTAATCTGGCCTGAGCACTGTAGCCTGAGTGTGTGATAAGATGTGCCCAGGAGAGCCACCCTACAAGCTCAATGTATCTCTTACTGTGTCCACACAAAATAACTAATATTAAGAAGTAGAATTAA
>JAOXYA010002717.1:0-14542 GCA_028565675.1 Sorex palustris | reverse complement strand
CCGATCTCAGCTATTCTTGGGTATTAATCTCATATTTTGTTACTTTATATCCCCCAGATGAATGCAATCTTTCTATGCTCAGACTTTATCTTTATTGAGTTAAACTTATACACACACACACACACACACACACACACACAATTTTACTTGGAAAAAAATTCATTTAATAAAACACTGGATAATAGAAGGCAGTGACACAACTATGACTTTTTCCAAAATGACCCAAACATGCCTACAGCATTTCCACGTACTGATAATAATAAACAGGGTCCAGTTATGTGTGATGGTAGCAGCAACTAGAGTATAGCCTTGCTAAGAAGACAAGTTATTTGATGCCCCTGGTCTGTGACATAGGCTCCAGAAATGAGTCTTCCAGGAACCTTGCTCCTCAGACCTCAGTGAGGTGTTGCTAAAGGCCCACTCCACAGGGATACAGGGGCTGGATAGAGACAAGCACCAGCAGAGTCTATTGGCCTGGACACTTGTCAGTTTGCCACACTCTACAAATAACTGTTATTTACTGACATGACTTCAATTTTTAATGCACCTTCCTTATTAATGTGAGAAGGGGGTGGGGGGGATCCAACCTCAGTAGGAGGTCTAGAAGATCTTCAAACAATGTCTCCTAAATCAAGTCCCTTGCCAGGATTTTGAGAACTGAAATATATTCCATGCACCCTCACACCTCTTTTCTCTACATCTTGGCTTGAATCTTCTCCCTCTGGGCTACCAGGGATTTGCTGTCTCCAAAAAGTCATATGAAAACATACCCCATAAATGTAGACAGAACTTCAGGCATTCTTCTGGGTGCAGTTTTGTGTAAGTGTTTATTGCCTCCATGTTTCAAACTATAAAAAAGCTTTAAGAGCATTGCTTCTGTTGTTGGGGATTAAGAAGATACAATTAATTAACCTAAGTTAGAGGTTATATGAGTTATATGAGCAACAAGAATGGTACATATATTTTTCTGGCTGTATATAGCCAGTGTTACAGTCAAAATCTACCTTGCAGCGGGTTGGTCCATCTTGGAGGTAATATGGGACCATGACCAAAACTGGGAGTCAGGGTTGGGCAATACTTTTTCACAGTCTCCTCTCCAGAGGTCTGTGCAGATATGTGGAGCCAGACCAACTCCTCCACCAAAACAAAAAAAAAGGGTGTGGGCAAAGGAAGGAAACTCCACATGGGGCTTAAGCTCAAGGAAAGGAAATATTGATGAGTCATTCACCCCATTAAATAGAGACCTTCAAAAGAAACTTTACCAGTGAAAACCCCCGGAGAAGCTTGACAAAATACTAATGCTCAGACCCACTGAATCAGACTCTCCTCAGATGCTGTTTTAGCCATTTAAATCTTTCTAGAGCTCTTCATGTGATTTTATGTGTAGCTTTGCTACAAGGCATGTTCAAGGTTCTGGGTTTGCTCCCAAAGACCCCAAACTCCACATGGTGTCAACCCAGCAACAATGAACAAAACAAAACAAAAATGCTCTGAAGAGTATGGCTTCCTAATCTGTAAATCAGTGTAGCAGAGATTAAGTTTTATCTAAATCGCCTAATTAAGACATAAAAATCAATTCATTTTCACATATTTACCAGAGATCTTTGTGTATTTTTCTGTATACTTTTTGTTTCCTCAATTATATCACTTTGGTATAGACAAAAAAAATTTAAAAAAACTTTATTTTCATGTTACTTGAAAAAACACACAGACGTTTGCTTTGCATTTGAAACATATTTTATCTGTTGATTTTTCTATCACCATAAAAATGTTTTTGTGGATATTGGCCACAGTCCAAGGAGCTTAGGGCTTACTCCTGGCTCTGTGCTTGGGAATTACTCCTGGCAGTGCTCCAAGGACCATAGGTGATGTCTGAGGTAGAACTAGGGTCAGTAACTTGCAAGGCAGCACTTTAACCCTCATGTTATCTCTATGGTGCTAAAAAAACTATTTAACCATATTGTTGGACATTAAAGATCTTGAACTGATTGTACGATACCTGGGAAGAAAAACTAGACAGTGTTAAAAAAAAAGGCTTTGGTTTATAGATACAGAGGCAGGACAGAGCCACATTTACTGCCAAAGGGATTCTTGGCAGCAAATCTACTGAGACTGGTTGGTAATTATTACTTTTGTTTCATTAAGGTAATTATTACTTTTGTTTTCACAAAACTTGAAAAATGTATGATGTCCTTTGATTTAATGGATATAATGGTGGTGTGTGGGGGGGGGGAGTAGGTAAAATTGAATCCAGCCATTTGAAAATGGTATTTGTGAAAACTTTAGTGATGTGTCTGTAATTAATCTGGAGGCATTTTCAGTAAAAAATATCAACTTGAAGACAGTATCGTTCTTTTCTCTCCTAAAAAAGAATCCAAAAAGGTTAATATTGTTTAGATCAGTTTACTTTATTTCAGTTCATTGCAAGTTCAAGTCGCTTTTCTATTTTGAAAGGCTTTCTCTATCTCTATAAATATATATACAGAAACATACCCTGAGGAGACAATCCACTTGAACTTGGGAACATTTATTCTCTGTAGTAACTCTCTGAAGAGGGAACTATTTCTTTCACGGAGAAAAGACTCTGATGCTTAAGAGGACATCAGAGGAAAAGAGCCTTTGTTTTATACAAATCTCTTTGAGAAAGCCTATTCCTTGCTCATGCATTCTTGATTCTGTCTTCCTATGAACTTAGCCTCTCCAATAATAACTCAAGGACTGATCAATGCACAGGAGTGGATTGGAAATAAGTGAAAACAAATCTGTCTCCTGTAAATTGACCAATGTCACCTGCAGTCCATTGGCCGTTTTTGTCTGAGGATTGAGATAAAATTAAGCTATTATAAAATCTGAGGACATTGTATTTCACTCTTCTGCTTTGTAAAAAAGAAAAAGAAATGGGTGCTTATTTACTTTAAGTTTGACAGAGTCTGGTTTGGCCTCTATAGAAAAGAGTATAGAGACTTTTCACAATGGGAGAAAAGGAATTTCCATCAGCAATTCCACTTCTTAACACCCCTTCCCATTACATAAAAATGCCAATTCAAAAAGATATATGCACATCTATGTTCATTGCAGTGCTATGTATAACAGCAAGAATATGAAGTTAGTCCAAATAGCCAATAATAGTTGAAAAATAGAGTTTTGTTACAAATACACAATGGACTACTACTCAACTATTTAGAAAAAAGAAATCTTTCTGTTGGAAGGCATCATATTAAGCAAAATAAGTCTAAAGGAGGGCAAATATCAAATCCTCTCATTCATCTATAATATGTAGAGAAACAAAATAATGGGTTAGGCAGTATTGAAGGAGAACAAACCCTTGTCCTTTGATTGGAAAGCAGAGATTGCCAGTGAGGGGATGGTATGGGTAGCAGGGAAGAGGTCAACTAGGGGATACTTAAGGACAGTGGAGGATGCTACATCCTTTGAAGGTAGTGAAGGTGCAGTAACTATGTACAACAAAAACCATAATGTCAGAACTATTATAGCAATGCTACCTAAATTATAATTTAAAATTTAGTTAATTTAAAAAGTAAGTGACACAGTGAGGGAAAATGTCTACTTTGGGAAATTTTACTTATATAATGGACTGTCTTACTCTTTAGTTCTTTAAGTGTCAATATAAGTATCTATATGTAAATATATGTATACACATATGTATATACATATGTATATGTATGTATATACATATGTATATGTATGTATATACATATGTATATGTATGTATATACATATTACTTTGGGGCCACATCTGGTGATGCTCAAGGGTTACTCTCCTTACTCTGTGCTTACGAATTATTCCTGCAGTGCTCATTTGAAATTCTGGGAGTCAAACCCGGGTTGACCACATGCAAGGCAAATGCTCTACCTGCTGTGCTATTGCTCTGGCCCCATGTCAATATATATATATATATATTTAATATGACGATTTATGAATAAGCAATCAAAGGGATAAACATCAGAAGGTTGTATAGTTTAACAGCAAAGTGCATCCACTAGACAAGAGTGTCAACTTCCCTGAGCTTAGTCACCTCTCTGGCACTTTATTGACTGAATATTTAGGTCAGAGATAGATTTTTCTGTTATTCAAGTTCTTCACAGATATACATATATACATGTATGTATATATGTGTATATACATTCATATGATAGAAGTGCTTACCTGCAACATTCTGTGGTCAATTTCAACATCTTAGTGCTTGCTGAAAGCTAAGTACAATGCCTTCTTTAAATCAAGGGCTCAAAGTATAGTTATAATTACAAGTTATTTAAGGTACCAATTATCCTTAAATAATTTGTCAGAATTCTAGATCTTTTAAATAGGCCTTATGAGATCTTTCATCATTTGGCTTTCAAAGCCATTTACAAGATCTTTTCAAAACCAGCAACGTATTGGAAGGCTAACAATGGTACTTTAAGAAATTGAGTAAATCCAACTCTTTATGCTGAATTTATCAGCAAAAGTCAATGTCCATGCACAGCATATATTTTAATTGCAGTAAAATCTTGATAATTAAACTCAAAGACCTGTGAAGAAAGAATAGTTAAAGAAATCATAAAGAAGAACTTCCCAGAGTTAGGGATATAGGCATTGAGATTCAAGAGGCCCAAAGGGTCCCAGTGAAAGTAGAATCAAATAAGACACACTGTATACTCAAAAATCACAAAATCCCAAGACAGAGACAGAATATTGACAGCAGCAGGGTCAAATGAAGTACTTGCATACAAAGGAAAGCCCCTAAGGTTCATATCACATCTCTCAAATGAGACTCAGAGAGGCAAAAGAGGACAGAGGGATATAGAACAAAAATGCAATGAAGTGAATTCATCCCCAAGAATGCTCTATCCAGCTATTTATTATTTAACTTAGAAGGAACAAACACAGAGCTTCAGGAACTGGCAAGGCCTTAGGCAATTCATAGCCTTGAAACAAGTCTTGTGAGAAACATTAAAGGAGCCTCTTTAAAAGGCAGAACAAACTCGTCCTCAGTGCTTGGCCTCATGGGGCTTCTGATTGCCCTCTACTAGATTGACAGCAGTCTGTCTTTTCACTCCTGTCCTGCTAGGAGATATTATATGCTCACAATAACCAACTGACATTTCATTTACATTGAAGTTATGTATATGATCAGGTTTTATTTTTACATCCATGGCACTGTAGCACTGTAGCACTGTCCTCCCGTTGTTCATCGATTTGCTCGAGCGGGCACCTGTAACCTACGTCTCTATTGTGAGACTTGTTGTTACTGTTTTTGGCATATCAAATATGCCAAGAGGGGCTTGCCAAGATCTGCCAAGTGGGCAGGATACTCTAGGTAGATTGCCGGGATCTCTGAGAGGGACGGAGGAATTGAACCCTGGTCAGCCATGTGCGAGGCAAATGCCCTACCCACTGTGCTATCGCTCCAGCCCATAGAGACTTTTATTAAAGTCCTTCCCTTGTTAAAGCAGACACTTAAGAAATATCTATAATATAATATTTTCTAACATTTATTCTCATTCTTGGGGTACAACACATTGGTCTACTTCTGCAGACGTGTTCAGAATCTCCTCTTGAATTATTTTAACTTTCTTCACTGCCATTGAATTTTACATTGTAGGATTTATCTATTTCATGTAAATATTAAAAGCCATTGCCACAGATTTATTTATATTTTTAACTTTAATATATATACCTTACTTAAAAGATAATTTTTTAAAAAAATAATTTTGCTCTATCAATTTATCATTGAGTTAAAATTCTGTGGAATTCCAGAAGATTTGGTTCTATTCACTATCTGTGCTATTGTCACATAACCATTTTTTTAATGAGGACTAAAGTGATAGTACAGCAGGTAGAGCACTTGCTTTGCATACAGCCAACCCTTGTTGATCTCCAGCACCCCATATGATTCCCAGTCCCCACCACAAATGATCTCTGAGTGCAGAGCCAGGAGTAAGGCCTAAATACCACTGAGTGTGGACCCCAAAGAGAGAGAGAGAGAGAGAGAGAGAGAGAGAGAGAGAGAGAGAGCAACCTATATCAAATACTAGAGTAAGAAAAAGAAAGAAAGGAAACATTAAGGGATGGACTATAGTACAGCAGGTAGGGCATTTGCCTTGCACACAGCTAACCTGGGTTTGATCTTCACCAACCCATATGGTCCCCTGAGCACCGCCAGGAGTAATTCCTGAGTTCAGAGCCAGGAGTAACCCCTGTGCATGACTGGTGTGACCCAAAAAGCAAAAGAAAAAAATATTAAGAGGCAAAAAGAGTCAAAATCTTCAGAACTGAAGATTTTGTCTATAGAACTGAGCATAGAGAGGGGTGGGCCTTGGGATATGGTGGAGGGAAGCAGGCATCTCACCATGTGTGTGGTGTTGGGATGATGTATTCATGAAAAGTATGAACAACAGTATTGTAAATCCTAGTACTTTCATAAACAGATTTACTCATAAATGAGTAAACCCAAAGTCTTTAGATGATGTTAAGTGTGAAGTTACATATTTCCCTAGCAACTTCTGTGTTGTTACAAGCAGAACAGGATGGAACCATCCTTTGGGAACTTAAACAAAAGTTTCTATTTTCCAAAGATGGGCAACCCTCAAAATTAGAGGAAAAATAAACTCCTAAGAAACAAAGATGTTTTCATGTAAATATCCATACAAAGAGAAAGAAATGGAAATCAAACTGAAAGAAAAGACTTGGTTTGTTCTGCAGAACGATGACTTTCGACAATTTTTTTAAACACAGCAACACAAGTAGAAGTCTCTAAATGTTCCTTCTAAATGGTGCTTTAGGATGAGTCACTTCTGTTTCTCTTCCCTACTCAGTAAATCCAACCATTATTATCCATAACTTAACTTTTATCCTGTCCCTAATATGGAACCTTCAGTGAAGAGACTCAAAGACACCGGAAAGGTAAAAAAACTGAGAAATGTTGAAAGTTGTTTGCATTTTGCTCATAGTAACGTCCCTCCTCTTTGGTCATACTGTTCGTCCGTGAAGGAAATCCAATTATTTTTTTAAGTGACCTAATGTGGAAGGACTGCCCTGGAATGTATTATTTAAAGAGGCAAATGGTTATCAGAAATACATAGAACACATTACATCATGCAATGTCCATGTGTCTCTGCTACTTTAGACATTCTAGCTTCTTGGTTAATTGGCATGTATCTGGTCTATGATTCTACATCCTGTTTGTAGCATTTCTGAATTTTCATGACCCTCTATGGTTATGTTTACATTATTTTGGGAGGTTTCTTTCGGTTTTTTTTTGTTTGGGGGTCACACCCAGCAGGGCTCAGGGCTTAGTTCTGGCTCTGGCTCGAGGATCACTCCTGGTGGGGCTTGAGGGACCAAATGGGGTTCCAGGTATGGAACCCAAGTTTACCATATGCACGACAAGCACCATGTGTGCTGACAATCACTCCAACCTTACATTATTAACCGGAATACATTGACACATGCATCTATAAGTCATGGGGTGCACAATTTCCTCCTTGAGTTACTGGATAGCAAGATAGATGGGAAATCCAAAGAGGATTAGTTCATTATTAGGATTTTTTTATGATTACCACAGGTCATAATTACCTTTGATCTCTGTATTACACCAGCACCAATTTAGGATTCAAGGATAACTTAAATGAAACACAGGCTCTCCTACAACCCTGACTGTTAGGTTCCCCTGAGTTTGTTTCAGTATCACTGACAATCAATGATTTCAGCATGATTGATACAATCTCTTTCATGGTTAAAGACTGCTAAGCTACAAGAGATTCTTCTGTCTCCTGTTACTTAAGCAAGGGACTTGTTCTCGAATCAGGCAGCCCTGGACCACAAGCTTTACTCCATCACTTTTCAGTAGTGTTTAACCACAGGCCATTTTATCTGTCTCTCAGAGGCAAGGTACACTTAGCGACTAGAGCATGGTTATGTTGAATACCCCCAAAATTGGCATTTTTGTCAATAGACACTAAATTTATGTAACTTTTCCTACAACTCTAATTAGTCCCATAGAGACCATTTCTAGGGCTACAAGACACGAAATCCAATTTCAAGATTTTCGTTTAAACTTTTTGAATAGGATGCCTATTTAGATGTTCTTCAAACCAATATTAAAATAACACTTCTATAGCATTGGTGAAATATAATGCTTCTTCTTATTATTGCATAATAATTGCATTAATATCATGGCACTTTCTACTTTTTTAACAAAGCCAATTCAAGAAAGTGATAGGTGGGGCTGGAGCGATAGCACAGTGGGTATGGCATTTGCCTTTCACGCAGTCGACCCTGGTTCAATTCTCAGCATCCCATATGATCCCCTGAGCACCACCCGGAGTAATTCCTGAGTGCCGATCCAGGAGTAACCTCTGTGCATCACCGGGTGTGACCCAAAAAAAGAAAAGGAAAAAAAAAGAAAGCAATAGGTCCAACAATATTATCCTAGGAATTTATCCAAAGGACATGAAGACACTGATTTAGGAGCCATAAAACTAGCACAAGGGTTAAGATGCTTGCCTTGCATGCAGCCACCTCCAATTTGATTTCCAGAATTGCATGATGCCTTGAACCGAGTTTGGAATAGTCCCCAAGTACCACTGGAGATGGCCCAACTTCAAGTCTCAGAAAACAATAATTCACTAACTTGAAATTATATTTGTACCCCAATATTTGCAGCAGAATTATTCACAACAGTCAAATCATAAAATCATCCTAGAATGCCCACCAACAGCTGACTGGCTAAAGAAGCTGTGCTCTATATGCTCAATAAAATACTCTGTTGGGGGATGAAGTGATAATACAGTGGGTAGGACATTTGCCTTCCATGCAACTGATCCGGGTTCAATTCCCAGCATCCCATATGGTCCTCTGAGCATCACCAGAAATAATTCCTGAGTGCAGAGCCAGGAGTAACCCCGGGTGTGAGCATCGCCAGGTGTGACCCAAAAAGAAAAAAGGAAAAAAGAAAAAAATACTCTATCCCATGATACAGATGAAATTGTGTCTTTTGGAGCAAAATCAGTGGAACTTTTGGTGGTTATGCCAAATAAAATAAGGCAAAAATAAAAAGACAATGGCCATATGGTTTCACTCATGTGAATTCAAATAACTAAAGCAAACAAACTTGAAAACAACAGCAAAAACAAAATAACTCCTAGAATCTATTCAGAAGAAAACCTAATGGACATTCTGGTGGCTACAAGAGGGGAAGAGGATAGTTGGGGGGCGGGGGAAGGCATTCCATTTGATGGTGGGATAGTACTGGACACTGAATCCTATATACATTTAGAGGTATATGCTACACACCTAGAAAATTATACTCCCAAAATTCTATAGTATGTAAACAGTGAGAGCTCAATTTAAAAACAGAGGGAAAAGGTACAGAAGAGGTTGGATTCAAGGGGCATAGGAGATAGTTGAAAGGGATGGAGTGTATGCCTCACCCAGGGTTACTAAGAAAATGCAGTGCACCTAAACCTAAAAAGCACTGGGAGAGATTCTTACTACTCCCTTCCAGTGTAGACTTTGTGTTATCCCCTATTTCAAATCATGCCAGTGTGCTGATTAAAGACTGGAAATCAAAATCTTAGTATAGCATTCTACGCCATTCCTGCTCTCACGCCAACCCAACTCTGTCTACCTTATACTTGATACCTCAAACAAATGACCCATTTGTATGCAGGCTTCATGAGCATCAGGCTACTTGGCATTAGTCAGTCCTGCCATACCTTTTCCCATTTCCTCATTTAGACTCCACCCACTCCTGACAAAAGGTGTTCATTTCTTAAAGTGATCAATATGATCCTATCTTTCCTAAATTGGTTATGTGACTGCCAAAAAGGGCAGGCTGTAAGGTTGAGAGAAAACCTGGGTAACAGGTGAAGGGAAGAGCATACTGGTGATAGAATTGGTGTTGGAACATTGTATGCTTACAATGTTCATATCATTATGATATTATGAACAACTTTGTACATCAAGGTGTCTTGTTTTAAAATTTTTATTTTCATAAGGTTGTTCACATTAATTGATTACATTCAATATTTCAATACCAGTCCCACCACCATTACACCTTCCCACCACTGTTATTTCGAACTTTCCCACCACCCTTCAAGCCTGCCTGTCAGGAGCAGATGCTAGATAATTTATTTTCTATTGCTTATTATGAATATGTAGGGCATTTTCCTTGCATGTGACCGACCCGGACAACCCAGGTTCAATTCCTCCACCCCTCTCAGAGAGCCCGGCAAGCTACCGAGAGTATCTCACCTGCACGGTAAAGCCTGGCCAGCTCCCTGTGCCATATTTAATATGCCAAAATACAGTAACAACAAGTCTCACAATGGAGACATTACTGGGCCCGCTTGAGCAAGTCGATGAACAATGGGAGGACAGTGCAATGCGACAGTGCTATTATGCATATCATGAGAGGCTTCTGGAATTCTAAAGTTGTAGATGGCTGGGGTTCAGAGACATCTCTGTAGGGCGCTAATCCATTTTGAGATTCCTTTGGGAGTCTCTGGGTCAAGGCCATTGATGTGCTGAGATCTTTCTGATGATTAGTGATGTTGGGCATTGCTCTTATCCCTGCTGACCATTTGTATGTCTTCTTCAGAGAGAGATCTGTTCAAGTCCTTATTTCTTTTAACATAGGACTATTAGCTGCTTTGACTATTGAGCTGTAGGAGTTCCTTGTATGTTCGGGGGATGAAATCTTTATCAGATATATACGACTTTCAGTATTTCTACTGATTCGATAGGTTTCCTTTGATGTGCAGTCCCTTTCGTTTGATTTGATTTTGTTGCCTATCTAAACAGAACAGTCTCACAACCCTTCTTTTTATTCTTTCTTCTGGTTTTACAGTTTCAGAGCTCATGTTTAGTCTCAACCCATTTTGTATTGCCTCATGTATATGGAGTAAGAGGGCAGTTATTTTGCATGCGGATATCCAGTTTTCCCAGGATCATTTGCTGAAGAAACTACTCCTTCCCCTTTGTGCTCTTGACATTCCTTTCAAAGCTGACTTGATTCTGTATGTGTAGATCTATTTCTAAGCCTTGCAGTCTGTTCCATCTATGTCTGTGTGCCTATAAATCATCTATGTATCTATATCTAATCTACACATCCATATTTATAGTATGTACTTATATCAGTGTAATGTTTTTTATTCATTTAGCTGTGTATTATATTTTAAGATCAAGAATTATGACACTTTTAGTTTTGTTCTTCCTCAATATTGATTGGGGTATTGATGACCTTTGTAGTTCAACGTAAATTTCAGAATTAATTTTTCTGTTCCTGTAAAGTGGGGATCAGTGTGATAGTAGAGTAGGTAGGGTGCTTGCCTTGCATGCTGACCTGAGCTCAATCCAAGGCACCACATATGGTCCCTGAGTCCCCCCAGCCAACATAAGGAGTGCTCCCTGAGCACAGAGCCAGGAATAAACACTGACCACGGTCAGGTGTCAACCATCAAAAAAAAGTTTCATATGAATTTTCATAGAATGGCATTGAATCTGTGGTCTCTCTGAGTAATACTGAATTCATGTTGCCAATCATGAACATGAGCATCTTTCTGTTTATGTCTTGTTTTGGTTCTTTCATTTGACGTTTTATGGGTTTTAGTCTATGACCTTTCCCTTGTTAGTAATTTCTGTTCCTATATTATTTTTGAAGCTATAATAACTGAAATTTTTTTCTAATTTTCTTTTTTGGAAGTTCATTATAAGAGTATAGGAATACAACTTGATTTTTGCAGGTTAATTTTGTGTAATCAACTTTACTGTTTATTCTTTTTATCTGTGTAGCTATACAGCCTCAGTTCCCTGAAACACGAAGCTTTCTCTGTGAGAGATCCTATTACCCACTAGCAGGACAGTTGTTCTCTTCCTTTCCAATTAAATCTTTTCTATTTCTTTTTCTTTTTTTAAAAATTTAATAGATTTTTTGTGAGGCAAGTGCATCAGCAGCTTGATGGCGCCTTCACTTCCAGATACCCCAAAATTGCTGCTGTGCCTTTGGCCAAATCCCAAAAACTTGGGGCAAAGTTTACCAAGAAAGTAAACGGCCAAAAGTTAGGTATGTGGGAGACACACCGACAAACCACCTCTGGCTCAGCTATATAATTGGAGGCATGGCCTCTCTGGTTCCTGATTGAACTGCTTAACGGCCATGATCCCAGAGACTCAGAAACAAATCTCGAAACCCAGTGGCTTTTGGCAGAAATGCATCCGATCTCTGCAGTAGGTTACTGGCATTGGGCAAACACAGTTGGGAATAGGTTTGGTGCTTTGGCCTGTTCTACCTGGAGGCCCACTGGCCTACATCCTCCAGAGGCCACTGGAAAGTCAGGTTTGGGCCCGCATTGATGAGACATGCGGGGCCTCAAGGGATGGGGGTGGAGCTGGCCCTTTCCTTCCCAACCCATCGAGACCCCGAGTTGCCGCCCATGAATGGCCTTTCTGGCTCCTGATCAAGCTGCTTAATGGCCATGATCCCAGAGACTCACAAACAAATCTCAAAAACCCAGTGGCTTTGGCAGAAATGCTTCTGGACCCCACAGTTGGTCACTGTCGGTGGGCCACCCCAGGGGGGAAAGACTGCTGTCCCTCTGCCAGCTCCCCCTTGGAGGCTCAGTAACTGCCATCTGCCAGAGGCCATTGGACAGTCAGGTTTGGGCCTGCAGTGACAAGACACATGGGGCCTCACGGGACACAAGATGGGGGTGGAGCCGGCCCTTTCCTCCCTGTCCCAACGAGACCCCAAGTCACCGCCCATGAACGGTCTTTCAGGCTCCTGATCAAGCTACTTAATGGCCATGATCCTAGAGACTCAGAAATAAATCTCAAAACCCAGCAGCTTTTGGCAGAAATTCATCCGGTTCCTGCAGTGGGTTACCGGCACTGGGCCAACCCAGATGGGAATAGGTTTCATGCCCTGGCCTGTTCCCCCTGGCTGTCCTATAGCCATGGTCCTCCAGAGGCCACTGGACAGTCTGGGACCACAGTGACGAGACATGCAGAGCCTCACGGATGGGGGTGGAGCCAGCCCTTTCCTCCCCACCCCAATGAGACCCCATGTCGCCACCCACGAATGGCCTCTATGGCTCATGATCAAGCTGCTTAACAGCCATGATGCCAAAGATTGAGAAACAAATCTTGAAACCCAGCGGCTTTTGGCAGAAGTGCGCCAGACCCTGCAGTAAGTTACTGTCGCCAGGTCACCCCAGGGGGGAAAGGGTGTT
The DNA here is from genome assembly GCA_028565675.1 of Sorex palustris. NCBI lineage: Eukaryota > Metazoa > Chordata > Mammalia > Eulipotyphla > Soricidae > Sorex > Sorex palustris. The sequence goes on along the minus strand of JAOXYA010002717.1, from coordinate 1,309 downwards.
GTCCCTCAACCTGCTTCCCCCTAGACAGCTCGGTGGCCACCATCCTCCAGAGGCCACTGAAAGTCAGGTTTGGGCCCTAAGTGACGAGACACGCAGGGCCTCACAGGATGGGGTGGAGCTGGCCTTTTCCTTCCCATCCCAACAAGACCTCTAATCACCACCCACGAACCGCCTTTCTGGATCCTGATATAGCTGCTTAACTGCCACGATCCCAGAGACTCAGGAACAAATCTTGGAACCCAATAGGTTTTGGCAGAAATTCCTCCAGACTTAAGTGTTAAAATTTCGGAATTTCAAAATCACGTGGCCACAACTGCAGCCATGCGACATCATATGTTATTCATAACCAACAATAGAAAACAAAATGTCTTCTGTTGCCTTTCCAGCAGATCTGAGTGTTGGGGTAAAATTTCAAATAATAACGTTGGGTCTGGTGTCAAAATATTGAATATGATCAAGGTAGAGAGAGAGTGATGTGGAAATCATCTGCCCCACAGGTAGGGGGAGGGTGTGGATTGGGGGTTTACTGGGGTTATTGGGGGTGGAGAATGGTGTTTCATTGTATGATCGAGACTTAGACCTGGAAGCTTTGTAACTGCTTTCATGGTGATTCAATAACTAAAATTATAAAAAATGAAAAAAAAGTAAGGTGGAGTTCATGCCCAATTCACTCAGCTAATCAGTGGCTGAATAAATAGCAGTAATCCTACATAAAAAACAAAACTTCGTAAGAGGAAGAGAGCAACATGCCAGAGAAATGCCACCATGACCCCATGCCAGGCTGACTCATCAGGGGAAATCCGGAGGAGGGCGTGTGAGCCCCATCGCCTACCCCAACAAGCCCTGGCAGGTGAAAACCTCCATAACTCAATCACTGCAATGCTCACAGCAGATCTCCACAGACTTGGATGAGCCTTATCCATTAGTGAATATGCTGAAAAACCCAGGTATGAGGACCTTGTGACTGAAATCTCCAGGCTCACACAGAGGAAGGAATGAGTAATGTAACCCCATCTCCCTGTGCTTCTGGTAACCTGTCAGTCAGGCCCACATACTGCCTCTGGTGCTATGTAAACTCATTAATGGTCATAATCCAGAGACTCACAAATAAACCTCAGAAGAGAAAGAGAGCAACACGGAGCCTCTGGACCTCAAAGTCACTGTTCAGTTAAAATTTTAATTCGAGCTCTATCACCCTATCTAAAATCTTAGAATTCCTGAGAGACATCATATACTCTATACAAGAGCTTACTGGCTCCAGAGTGATAAAACAGTCTTTACATACTTTCTTCTATGGAAAATTTTTTCA
>JAOXYA010002687.1:0-14543 GCA_028565675.1 Sorex palustris | reverse complement strand
AGGGAGAGATAGATAGAGACAGACAGACAGACACACACACACACATGCACGCAAGCACGCACTCATGCACAGAGAGAGAGAGAGAGAGAGAGAGAGAGAGAGAGAGAGAGAGAGAGAGAGGCACTCTGCTCTGTCTTGGTGGCCTTGGCCAAGTCTTCACTGCCCAAGGCTGGGAATACAGTGAGACAGTTATGTCAGGAACTAAATTAGGCTATCCATATCGGAAGCAAGTCCATATTGGGGACTTGCTGTGCACAGTGCCCCTCAGTGATCCTTTCCATGGGCTTCTGTGAATTCCAATGGCCTCAGAGGACTCTGAGCTAAAGGTCCAGAGTAGTTTTGGGTTCAGGCAAGAGGGACATGGCAAGGGAGATGTGGGGTTGAGTCGGGTCAGAATAGCCGCTGTTCAGCAGGAAGAGTTAAGCTTAGGGTTTCACTCAGACACCAGCTCAGGGAGAAGTTTGGCCCCAGCGAAGGCCACGGGGGACAACCCCTGAGAGCAGCTGAGCGTTTCCAGAGGGGGAAGGGGAACCGTGGCAAAGGCAGCCAGTGTCAGGGTGACCATGAGTGACTAGGGCAGGGGCCCCTCAGTGCTCACAAACACTATACGGTCTCTTCAGCTTTGTCCCCTACAACTAGGGCAGCTGTAGCCGGGGAGGGGTCTCTGGGCCTCCTAAGAGGATGGCTGACCTCAAAGCGGGGCTCAAAGGTTTCTCCCCAAGTCCCCCCGGTGGCTGATGGTGAGAGGAAAAGTGGACGAGGCGAAGAAAGTGCTGCACCAGGCCGCCCTGATCAATGACACAGTCATTCCAGAGACACTGATGATGAAGGTGAGTGTGGGCTGAGGGGCTGAGGAGCTGAGAGGTTGAGAGGCGGAGGGGGCTGAGGGATTGAGGGAGCTGAGAGGCTCCGGGGGAACTGAGGGATCTGAGGGTGTTGAGAGGCTAAGGGAGCTGAGGAAACTGAGGGTGCTGAGGGGCTGAGAGGCTCAGGGGGAACTGAGGGAGCTGAGGGGGCTGAGAGGCTAGGAAGCTAAGGGGGCTGAGAGGTTTAGGGTGTTGAGACGCTGAGGAAGCTGAGGGGACTGATGGGCTGAGGGAGCTAAGAGGCTGAGGGGGCTGAGGGGCTGGAAGGCTAAAGGTGCTGAGGGTACTGGGGGTGCTGAGGATGCTGACGGGTTGAGGGTGCTGAGGGGTTGAGGAGGCTGGGGAACTGAGGGGAGCTGAGGAACTGAGGAGACTGGAGGGCTAAGGGGGCTGAGGAGACTTTCTCTCCTCCCTTGCACATGGGAACTTGTTCTATAGGAAGCTTGAGAATGCTGACAAGTGAGAGCCCTGGGGGGAGAAGCTGGGGTCCCAGCCCTGCCTCTGAGTGCTCCTTCCTATCCCATAGCTTCACCTGCCCAAAAAGGCTGGGGCCAGCGGATCTATCCTGGACTTCTACAACTGCCATTACCTCCGTAAGGTGATCCTGTTGCTCCTCTGTGCCTGGTGAGCCCCCGAAGTGGGCTGCAGGGCACAGGCCTGTGGAACCAAGCTCAACCCACAGACCCAAAGGCCCTGCTTGCTTCTGTCCTCCAGCCCTGCCTGTTACCCTCTCACCTCTGCCCGTTGTCCTCACTCCCTCACTTTGGGTCTGTGTGTGCATGTATACCTGTACGTGACTGTGAGCGTGAACAGGTGTGTGAGTGTGTAGGTTATGTATATAGGTGCCTGTGTATGTATTGTGCACATGTGAGTCTGAGCATGTGTGTGGCTATACACCATGTGTGTGCACATTTATGTACATACATGCAAATATGCATATGTATATGTGTTTAAGCATTGTGCATGCATCTGACTGTGCATACACATCTGTGAGTGTGTGAGTGTGTATAGATTGTGTGCCTGTAAATATGTGCATGTGTTTAACTGTACACGTGTGTATAAGTGTGGACAGGTATGTATATAGATATGTGAGCATACGTACATAAGTCTGAGTATATGTATAAGTGCATGTGTGCAATGTGGACAGGTATGTGAGTGTAGGTATTTGTAGGTACGTGTGTGCATGTATGCATGTATGTATTAGGTATGTGCTTGTGCATATGTATGTGTGTGCTTACGTATAGGTGTGTATGTGTCTGTGGGTGTTTATTGCTATGCGTTTGGTTCTTTGAGTATGTGTGTAGGTAGGTGAATGTGTTTGTGTACAGATGCGTATAGGTAGGTATGTTTGTATGTGTGTGCACATGTACGCCTGTGTCCATGTCTGATTCCTCTCCCGCTGGCTTGCTAGTTTTTCTATCAGCTTCAACTACTTCACACTGATACTGAAGATGAATGATCTGGCCATGAACAAGTACCTCACCTTCTTGATCACTGGACTCATGAAGGTGCCTGCGCAGCTGAGCTGTATCATCCTTTTGGAGAGGATAGGGAGGAAGCTCAGCCTGGGCATCATGTTCATGCAAAGCTGTCTTCTGAGCATACTCATCCTTATCATCCCATCAGGTGAAATCCCTTCTCCCTTCTCCCCTCCATCCCCAGCCAGCCTACGAGGCCCCCACTGTGGGAGTCAGTGTGTACCCACCCTATAGAGGCTTCAGAGCCTCTGGAGCACTGTCCTCTGCCAACAGAGGGGACTTGGGGGGATTCCCAAGACTAGACGGGTGCTGGTGCCCTCCCAGGCACCCGGAGATTAGGGCTTGGGGTGGTGTGTCATCCTCGTGCTGGGCAGCCTTCTCTGTGACTCCTTGACCCCTCTGGTTGTCCACCCCCTGCTCTCTCATTGGGATGTGCCTGGTGGGACGTGGGCAGATGGACCTCCTCGAACTGAGTGCCTGAATGTGCCGAGCCCACATGGGAGCCCTCAGACTCAGGGACGCCGTGTCTCGCTGCAGAGTCGAAAACCATACTGCTCTTGCTGCTCTTCATTGGACAGCTCCTCCAGGCCACCACCATCAGTGTGTTCTTCATCTACTCCTCTGAGCTGTTCCCCACTGTCCTCAGGTACAGGCCTGGGTGGGCAAGCGCTGCAGGGGCTGTGGGGGAGCAGGATGGGGCCAAGAAGAACCCCAGTGGCTCTGGTGGGGCCTTCTAATGACCAGCGCTGTGCTAAGTGGTTGCCATGTGTCACCCTGTTGGACCTTCACCAGCCCCAAGTCTTCCCAATGCCTCATTTCCTCATTTCCCAATCTCATTTCCTCTTTCCTCGTCAGAACCAGGCAAAAGGGCCTGGTTCTGACGAGGAAATGAGATAAGCTGTTGCTGCTGTGCTCAGGGTCCAAATGCAGCTCAGGGCCTTGGTGAGGGCAGCGGCATCCTTCCTGCCCAGCCAGTGTCTACCTGGCAACCCTCACCTACACACACACACACACACACACACACACACACACACACACACTCAGCGCTGGGTGGTCCCAACTTCTCCCTTCTCAGCCCAGGTTGTAGGCCCCAGAGATATAACTGTCCGCAGACCCAAGAGATTGTCCAGGGGGTAAAGTGCTTACCTTGCTTGCCATGGATCCCTGGCACCACGTATGGCCCCCTGAACACCACCACAGCCTCTCCTTAGCACAAAGCCAGGAATAGACCTCCAAATACTTCTGGGTTTGGCCCCAGAAGAAAAAAGTGATTACCTGCTAGGGACTTAGGGAGATCATACAAAGAACTGGGGTAACAGCGGTAGGGTGTTTGCCTTGTGCACAGCCGGCCTGGCCAAGCCGGGTTCGATTACTCCACCCCTCTCAGAGAGCCCGGCAAGCTACTGAGAGTATCTCGCCCTTACGGCAAAGCCTGGCAAGCTACCCGTGACGTATTCAATATGCCAAACACAGTAACAACGATGGAGACATTACTGGGCCTGCTCGAGCAAATTTATTTTTGGAGGAGGGGAAGGAATCTGGCTGTGCTCAGGGATCACTCCTTGTTCTATGCTCAGGGGTCATTCCTGGCTCTGTGCTCAGGGATCACTCCCAGCTCTGTGCTCAGGGCTCACTCCTGGCAGGTGGTGCCGGGGAGCAAACCTGGGCTGGCTGTGTGCAGGGCAGTGTCTTAACCCCTTTCCTGCATGTCTAGTCCCTGATCCCAGGTTCCAATCCCCAACTCCACATGGTCCTCGAGAGGCAAACCCCAAGCACTGATCTGGGCACTGTCAAGCCTAAAATCAAGAATGGGGAGAGGGAGGGTGGAAAAGGCAAGAACAATGAACTGTGGCTGGTTGGGACAGTGAGTGGGATAAGGGGCGACTCTGGGGGAGCTGTGTCTTCCCTGCAACCAGCCTCTGGGCCCACAAGCTCCCCTCCCCCCTTCCCCATGAGCTTTTACTCCCTCTTGCAGGGCCACAGGGCTGGGGCTGGTGATGCTGGCCTTCGTGGCAGGAGCCATCGCGGCCATCATGCTCCTCAGCCTGCTGATGGGAAGCCACCTGCCCAACTTCCTGTGCTGCTGCTTCTCCTTCCTAAGCTTGTCCGTCAGCTGCATGCTGCCAGATGTGCAAAACCAGCCTTACGACTTCCTGGAGCATTTGCCAGGATACTATAGGTAGGTGTGTGGGCCTCTGGGCCCTGGCTGCCCCAGGCCCTGGTTCTTAAGCCCTCGGCCAGCCAGGCACCATCTGTCTGGGCTCCCTAGCTAGAAGGGCCTGGGATGCCGCCTGGGTCAGTGTCTGCCCGCCTCTGCCAGATCCTGCTCTGCCTGTGCTGCCCTTGGAGGTGCTCCTAGCCCTGTGCCTAACCGTGGCCTCCCCCTGCTGCAGGGATCAGGGAACTGGCTGCAGCTCTCCAAAGGCCTCCTCTTTCCTCCCTGAGCTCAGTGTTCCTCACCCAGGGCTTTTCCTGCATCCTGTCTGGCGACTCCTAACCCTGCAGCCCAGGGTCCTCCAGGGGCAGCTCCTGGTCTCTGGTCTCCTCAGAGTCCCCTGGACAGAGAGTCTCTTGATGGGCAGAAACATCCCTTCTGGACGTCAGGCCCCCAGAGCCTGTGCGTCACTGTTCCCTGGATAGGAGGAGGATGCAGGCAGCTGTGCTGGGCAGCGGCTACCTGGCACCTCTCAGTGCCCTCAGCTCAGACCACGGATTGTTGCCTCAGATCTTCCTCTGGCCTCTCCCCATGGTCCCACTGCTGCTCCCTGGTCTCCCCGAGTCCCCACTGGCATGACTCATTCTAGGCATTGTGCTTGGACTGCACTGCCAGAGGTAGGAGGTCGCTGCACTGAAGCAGATCACAGTTTGTAAGGAGACAGAGAGGCAGTTACCTGCCAGGAACAGCCTCTCACCATCATAGGAGCAGCCCCAAAGCACCACCACACATCCTCCCCCCAAACCAACCCACAAAAGCAAAAACAAACCCATCCAAGAGTCCAGGGATCACTAGTGGGCACTGACAGAGAGATTAAGAATCTACCATAGACCTAAAGAGGAGGTAATTTTAGCTTGGGGAGTTGGAACGGGTTTCACAGAGGAAGTGATATTCGAGTGGGGCTTTGAAGGCTGAAGAAGAGATTTGTCTGTTGCAGTAATGTGGGTGTCCCAGCATAGTAAAGAACCCCGAAGGTCTTGAATTTCTCTCTCGCGGGTCACTTCCTAGCATGTGTTTGGGGGAGTTCCCTGATCCTCTGCAGCTCCTCCTCCATTGATGCAATGAAAGAGTAAGTGTTGGGCTGGAGCAATAGTACAGCAGGTAGGGCATGTGGGTAGGGCATTTGCCTTGCACACGGCCAACCCGGGTTCAGTTCCCTTCCCGGCATCCCTTATGGTCCCCTGAACACCACCAGGAGTAATTCCGGAGTGCAAAGCCAGGAGTAATCCCTGAGTATCCCTGGGTGTGGCACCCCCCCCCAAAAAGGAGTAGGTGTTATAACAGTGGCGAACATATATGGCATTTGCCGCATGTCACAGCCAGTTCCAAACATGCCTTTCACACACGTCACCACGGGCGAGCTGTCTTCTCACCGTCTCCTGTGGTACAAGATGAGAGAAGCACAGGTTGAGTGCAGCAACGCCGTGGAGCTATGCCTTCCTCCAGGGCTGTGGGTGCTCAGTGAAGGGAGCCATGAAATCAAGGACTGGAACCACAGAGCTCCAAGCTGCCAAAGAGGGAAGAGATGGCAGAGTTTGGAGATGCAACGAGCCTGATTTTGGCCCATCTGGGAGGACCCTGGCAGAACATGGTGGGGTCCTAGAGGGGGTAGGAAAACCCTACATCCTAAGAATGCAGGGAGCGCTTGGCAAGACCATTGGGCTCGAGCAATAGCACAGTGGGTAGGGCATTTGCCTAGCACACAGCTGACCTAGGTTCGATTCCCAGCATCCCATATGGTCCTCTGAGCACCGCCAGGAGTAATGCCTGAGTGCATGATCCAGGAGTAACCCCTGTGCATCGCAGAGTGTGACCCCCCAAAAAATAAAAGACTGGAACAGTTTCCCAGCAACCCCTGCCCCCAAAGATGTAGCTAACTCCCTCTTCTCTACCAACTTCTATAGGTCTTCATCTTTGGACTCTGATGATGGCACCATCGATGATATGTCTGAGGAAGTGGTGAAGAACACATTCCTCAATGCCACCATGTGGAACTTCAGCCAGAGGGACCTAGATTGACCCAACTCTACAGTCCAGGAAATAAAAAATCTAATCACAGGGTCTGATCCCCACCCCTGCCTGTTCTTGGGGTGGTGTGGAGTGTCTGGGAATGAGATCTGTATTCCAGACCATGAATTCCAGCTTGGAGGACAGAGCCAATTCTGCCAAGCCCAGCCCATGAGATCCAGAATGGCTCCTTCCAAGCCGGGCTATGATTGATTCTTGGAAAGGTACAGTAAAGATGGCTATATCAACATCAACTGTGTCTGGAGAAGCCAGAGGGGAGTTTTGGAGGAAGTGGGTGACCCTCTCCTGTCCTTGGCTGACCCTTAGAAATGCAAAAGGTCAGTCTCACTTTGGATGGGACTTGGGTACCATGGGCTGGGATGGGAGTGGGGGTACTCTGTGAGAACCAGGAGTGGACCTCTCCTGTGGGCCCATTATTTGCCAGTCAAGATGGGGTGAGGCTGGGGCTGGAGCAATAGCACAGCAGGTAGGGCATTTGCCTTGCACGTGGCCGACCCGGGTTCGATTTCCAGCATCCCATATGGTCCCCCGAGCACCGCCAGGAGTGATTCCTGAGTGCAAGCCAGGAGCATCTCCGGGTGTGACCCAAAAAGCAAAAAAAAAAGATGGGGTGAGGGGCTGAGAGAGAGAGAGAGAAAGAGAGAGAGAGAGAGAGAGAGAGAGAGAGAGAGAGAGAGAGAGAGAGAAGTGCTCTGCAGGCTGGGTACATGCCAGCTTTGATCCCTGTCACCTCTTTTTTTTTCTTTTTTTTCTTTTTGGGTCACACCCAACGTTACTCAGGGGTTCCTCCTGGCTCTGCACTCAGGAATTACCCCCTCTCGGTGCTTGGGGGATCATATGGAATGCCAGGGATCAAACCCAGGTTGGCCACATGCAAAGCAAACACCCTACCCGCTGTACTATTGCTCTGGCCCCCATCCCTATCACCTCTTAGTCCCCCCCAAAACTGCAGGAGTGACCCCACCAATGACACATAGCCTGGAGTATTCCCTGAGTATCCCTGGTGTGGCTCAAACACAAACAGGGTGGAGGAGATAGTATAGTATGGAAAGTACTAACTATGCTCCAAGCAGACCCTGGTTTGATTTCCAGCCCCCCATATGGGTCCCTGAGCACAGAGGCTGAAGTAAGCCCTGATCACTGCTGGGTGTGGCCCAGAAACAAACAAACAAAGATAAGAGACAAAAAAGACAGGGATGAATTGAAAAATATTAGTTACTTGCCCATTGTCCATGACACCTGGTGTCATTATTGGGGTTTTCCTCAGTGCTTACTTCCTTGGTTTAGCCTAATATTCTTTCTTTGTTTGCTTTTTGTTTGTCTGTTCCTGGGCCTCACCTTAGGATACTCAGGGCTTGTTTCTGTTTTTACACTCAGGACCATATGGAATGCTGGTGGATTGAACCCAGGTCTGTCCTATGCAAGGCAAGGGCCCTACCCAATGTTCTATCTCTGCAGCCCCTCAGCCCTTCTTGCTGAGTCAACCTGACTGACCTCTCACTACCCCAATGACCCCAGGGTGTCTACCCCTCCCAATATTCAGTCTTTATGTATTTTTTTTGTTTATTTTGGTTTGGGTTTTTGGGCCATTTCAAGTGGTCTTTAGGGTTTACTCCTGGCTCTGTCTTCAGGGGTCACTCCTGGAAGGGCTTGGGGGACCGAGCTCATGGGATTGGACTGGGGTCAGGGATGGGACTTGAGTTAGCCACGTGCAGGGTAAATGCCTTACCTATGCTCGGCCCAGTAGCCAGCACAAGCCTTTGTGGCAGGGTCCAAGCTCCACCCTGTCCACCTCTGTGGGAGGTAAAGTTCCCTTGGGCCATGCCAATTCTGGCTCAGTTTGCTGGACCATCAACTTGCAGGGAGGAGCTCCTGACTTCTGATTAGAGTCTGATTTAACTGAACCAGGTCAGCAGGACCCAGACCCTCTAGCCAGGCTTGGAAGCACTGAGGCCAGGTGGCCTCTGGACCCTGATCCCCACACCGATTTCAGGCACGTGTTCCTGAGATTCAGGGAAGCAAAAAAGCAGGTGCCCGCAGCTTTCTCCCTCCCAGTATCATCTTCCGTTGCATCATTTCTTTTTTTTGATCTGGGAGCCATATTCTGCAGTGCTCAGGGCCTACTCCTGGCTCAGGGGTCACTTTGGTGGGGCTCAGGGGACTATATGTGGTGCCCGGGGATTGAACTCATTGTTCTATCTCTCCTGCCCTGATGGCTTTACTCTGTCAATGAAGTTCCCAGGATGGCCTGCAAAGTGGGATTTGAAAGCCACTTCACCATCATTCCCAACCCGCTCCCACTAAAAGAAAGTATTCGGGGCCAGAGCAATAGTACAGAGCAGGTGGAGGCATTTGCCTGGCATGCAGCCGACCTGGGTTTGATCCCCAACCCCCCATCTGGTCCCCCGAGCACTGCCAGGAGTAATTCCTGAGTGAAGATCCAGGAGTAACCAAGCCCTGAGCATTACCAGGTGTGATCTCAAAAGTCAAACAATGAAAAAATAAAAGAAAGAGTTCTGCTCACTGCATGGCAGAGCACCTGTCTGTGATCACCGTGTCAGCCGTGAAGCACACCGTGGAGCACTCTGTTGGAGAGATGGGTGGTTGTGGGGAACCGGAAGGGGAGAAGGGTAGGGATAGGGAGCTGACAGGCAGTGAAGGGCCTCTGGGGGTGGGAGGTTCAGGTGCACTGGAGAGAGCACAGGGTGTAGGCCAGCCAGCTCTTGTCAGCCTGATCCATCCAGGGCCCACCTAGTTTGCGTGTCCAATCAATTACCAAGAGGTGGATGTCACCTATTTTAGTCTATTTACTTTTTTAATTTCCCAAGGCTACTCCAGCATGGCTTGCTAGCCAGAGTGCTCAGGGGGCCATGTGGCGCTGGGGATGGACTCAGGCCTTGCATATGCCAGGCGTGTCCTGGTCCCAACCTTACCTACTTTAACAGTCTGTGAGGCAGATGCAGAACAGAAGGGCTGTGTAGACCCTTTAAGATGGAGATGGGGGGACGGGGAAGATGGAACTAGATGGGCCAAAGAGATAGTGTAGTGAGTAGGGTGCTTGCCTTGAACCTGGGTTGGGTCCCTCGTAGCCCTGAGCCTAGCAGGAGTTATCCTTGAGTACAGAGGCAGGAATAAGCCCTGAGCACCACCAGGTATATCCAAAAACCAAAAAATAAAAGTAAAAGATGGAGATAGCTGGCACTGAGCTATGATGCCAGTATAAAACTCACAAGGGGTTTTAGGGGCTGGAGAGATAGCACAGCGGGTAGGGCGTTTGCCTTGCACGCGGACGACCCAGGTTTGATTCCCAGCATCCCATATGGTCCCCTGAGCACCGCCAGGGATGAGTCCTGAGTGCAGAGCCAGGAGTGACCCCTGTGCATTGCCGGGTGTGACCCAAAAAAGCAAAAAATAAAATAAAATAAAACTAACAAGGGGTTTTAAAGATAAGAACAAGGGCTGGGATGTGGCTCAGTGGTAGAGTACATTGGTCACATATATGAGGACCTGAGTTCCATCCCTACAACTCAAAAGAAAAAGCAAAGTAGATGCCCTCACATCCTCTCTGTTATTGCTCTAAAACATCTGACATGTTTTCCCTTTGACCCAGTCTCGTGACTATTTTGAGGAAGCTAGTTTGTTTAAACATACATTTTTGGGGCCAGAGAGTCAATACAGAGGTTAAAGTGCTTACTGTGCATACAGCTGACCTGGTTAGATCCCTGGCACCACACTTGTTCCTCCAAGCACTGCCAGGAGTGATCCCTCAGCAGAGAGCCAGAAGTAAGCCCTGAGCATCACTGGGTGTAGCCCAAAAACCCAGCCAACCCCCCCCCGCCCCAAAGCAGAAGGGGTATGATAAATACACAGTCTGAATGAAGGGAACCCAAGGAAAGAGTATGGTGGTACCCCTCAGCTCTTCCAGGTATACTGACTTTTAAAATAACAGCAAAAAAAAAAATAAATAAACACCCAACACCATTAAAATATATATATATATGTGTGTGTGTGTGTGTGTGTGTGTGTGTGTGTGTGTGTGTCCTAGGGACTGGAGCAATAGCACAGTGGGTAGGGTGTTTGCCTTGCACAAGGCCAACCCATGTTCGATTCCCAACATCCCATGTAGTTCCCTGAGCACCACCAGGAGTAATTCCTGAGTGCAGAGCCAGGAGTAACCCCTGCTCATTGCCAGGTGTGACCCAAAAAGAAAAAAAGTATCCTAAAAAGAGATAATCTTTGAAACCTCTGATTTAGTGAAAGCAGTTAATAAAATAGGTGAGTGATAGCACAGCGGGGAGGGTGTTTGCCTTGCACGCAGCCGACCCGGGTTTGATTCCTCCATCCCTCTCAGAGAGCCCGGCAAGCTATCGAGAGTATCCCGCCCGGACGGCAGAGCCTGGCAAACTCCCTGTGATGTATTCAATATGCCAAAAACAGTAACAAGTCTCACAATGGAGATATTACTGGTGCCCTCTCGAGCAAATCGGTGAACAATGGGAGGACAGCGCTACTGACAGTTTGATTTTGGAAACTACTCCAGCTCGGGGTTAGAGGGATTTGCAGTGCCAGACCAAACAGGACTTCCCATGCCCGAAGCCTGGACACCAACCTTCAAGGCTCTCTCCCCAGCCCAGGTCATCCTTTCCTAAAGTGAACTTGAAGTTTTGAAGAGCAGGGGATACGGCTACTTCTTGTCCTTGCTTTACTAGACAGACTAGTTCTTCCAGAATAACATGAAGAAGAAGTGGTCTGAGCAAGTATCCTGTCCGCATCCTGGCTGTAGAGAAAACACTGCCCATTTACACCTTACAGGGGTTGTAAATGTGTCTGCTGTCAGCACATGGAGAAAGAGCCTGACTCCTTCCACTTCCCTAGGGATTCTCTCCTTTGAACCTGAAATTGTGTCAAATACTGAACTTTTGGGCTCCCTGCACGTCAGGAGCTGTTCAGGAAGTCAGCAGTATCACTCCAGGATCTGAGCCCCAATTAGTGACCTGACCAGCCTCTGCTCAGCTGGCTTGCTCCTTTCTTCTGGACTAGCCTCCCCACCAACCCCTGCACCCCTGCTACCCCCTCTCTAGTCTGCACCTCAGGTCTTGCCCAGCCCCACAGTACTGTAGTACTGTCCTCCCGTTGTTCATCACTTTGCTCGAGTGGGCACCAGTAACATCTCACAACAAATTGTGAGACTTGTTGTTATTGTTTTGGCATATTGAATACGTCACGGGCAGCTTGCCAGGCTTTGCTGTGCGGGCAAGATACTCTTGGTGGCTTGCTGGGCTCTCCGAGAGGGGTGGAGGAATCGAACCCGGGTTGGCTGTGTACAAGGCAAACACCCTACCCGCTGTGCTATTGCTCCAACCCACACGGGTTAATCAAATAGAAAACAAAGATGTAAAAGAAGAGAGAACGCCAAAAGTTACTTGTTTGAGCTGATTAATTATATAGACAAATAGAAAAACACCTGCCAATATGAACTCTGAAAAAGAGAGAGAAGGCTAGGGTAAACAGTTGGAATTAAAAAGGAGAGCAGTTCCTCCAAAGGTCAAATAGAGCCAGCAGATAGAGTCCTGCACCTCCACACTGGGCATATGCCCAAGAGATGAAAACATTCCCCAAGCACGTGCACATGAGTGCTCATCCTTCGTGATACCCTGACCCTGCAGCAAAACCATGCCCCTTGGCTGAGGAGTGCCTTAGTAAACCGTGTCTTATCCATATGGTAGGGTAACATAGGGGTTCAAGGATGAAGGCCTGGAGACAACACAGGGCTTAGGGCACATGCCTAGCAGGCTCTGGAACTAGCTTTGATTCCTGCCACCATGTGGTCCCTGAGCATTGCTGGGCATATGCCCATTTAGTGAAAGGACCTGGGTATGTGCTTCTGGGGATATTCAGGACACTACTGCAGTACTCGAAGGAACTCCAAGCCTCTCCTGAGCACTGCGTGGGAGGCCCTGCCCATCCCCCCAAAGAAATGGAAAGCTCGTATACATGCCACAGCATAGGTGTATCGGGAACACACTATGCCAGGGAAAATGAATCCATTCCAAAGAAAAAGGTCTCAAGTCATATGATTCCACTCATTTGAAATGTTCAGAACAGGCAAATCTGTGGTGACAACACTCAGTGGCTATCTAGGGAAGAATGGGAAACAGTGGAGGATGGGATTTCTTCTGGAGGGGATGAGACTTGTGTAGGGGGAGTGGGGAGCCCATCTCTTCTCTCCCTTTGGGGCTCACTTCTCTTCATTCTTTAGCAAAATGCTCCAGAATGTGCACTTACCTCTGAGTTCATCCTAATCGGGGTGTTTCTATTTTTTTTTCAAAGTGGCACTATATTCTAATTGCCTTTTTAACCCACTGATGATTAAGAGAATTTTGTTTGTTTGTTTGTTTGTTTTTGCTTTTTGGGTCACACCCGGCGATGCACAGGGATTGCTCCTGGCTCTGCACTCAGGAATTACTCCTGGTGGTGCTCAGGGGACCATATGGAATGCCGAGGATCGAACCTGGGCCGGCCGTGTGCAAGGCAAGCATCATACCCGCTGTGCTATTGTTCTAGCTCCAAGAGAATTGTTTTAAAATCCTGGAGTAGGGAGATGGCTCAGATGTTGGCCACAAGTGGGATCCCCTGCCCATGTGCACCCCAAACCCGGTACTACTGCCAAGTGTGGCTGTGACAGTTCCCAACTAGCACCTGGTATCCCAGTGGTACTTGGGTACTAGTGGACTACTAGACCCACTGCAGGGCCTCAGCATTAAACCCCCTGGTCTGCACAACCAAGCTGAGTGTCAATGGGAGTGACAGGCCCACACCCCTTAATCACTGTTTGGGACCACCCCCCCAATTCTAAGTAGCTTAAAACCACTCCCTACCGAAAAGGACTATTGCCAATTTTTCTTTATTCTATTAATGATGAAGTTAAAAGTTTAACCGCTGCAGAAATCTGATTAAGAAACAGCGAGTTTAAATTAGCGAGTTTATTTACACAGGTGGACTCCATCTGGTGATGGCCAAAAAGGGCTGAGCCCCAAAGACAGTTCACAGAGAACTTTTGTAAGCCAGTTACAAGCTATCTATTTCTGCAGGAAACATTTTTTTCATTCAACATATACAATGATTCCTAACATGCTTGCTAACAGATACAAAACCTGGCATAACCAGCAATTAATACAATTTAAGTTCCACACAGACATTTACTAATTGTTTCTGTGATCCTGTGTCTGTTCAACCTCCCTTGCTCTGTTCTTGTCCTAACTTTGTGATTTACAGCCTGTTCACCTTTGCCCATTTCCTAGAATGGGTCACTTGGAAGTCCTGCACCTAGTTTCTTGCTATAGAACAACATAGAGTGGCTTAAACTGTCAGCCCTCCATCCCCACTACCACTGCTCTAAACTAACTCCCACAGGTGATGGATGGCACATGTGATGGATGCAGATTATGGATGCAGCCTTCCAGACCTTTCTCTCCTGGATACAGAACCAGACCTTTCTCTCCTGGATACAGAACCAGCCTGATGATGCATGTGGGAGGTGGGGGAACGCTGTTGTGGGTATAGGGATGTGTGTGTGTGTGTGTGTGTGTGTGTGTGTGTGAGAGAGAGAGAGAGAGAGGTGAGATGAGAGAGAATGTGTGAGAGAGAGGTGAGATGAGAGAGTGAAAGAGAAAGAGAGAGAGAAAGAGAAAGAGAGAGAGAGGAGTGGCTATGGGGAGAGATAAGCAGTGTTAGATAACATTGGGTTGTCCTTGCTCCTCCCCCAGGGAGCTTAATATTTATTGAGCCACTCCTACAACAGTGTTCCTGAGGCACACACCCAATTCCATCAATCACTAATAATTCTATATTGCTTTTCTCTTTCCTTTATGTCATTTGCATGGTTTATTTAGTAATGTCCTTTTTGTATAGACACAGGAAGACAGTCGATGTTACACTATGTAACATGGGGGTTTA
>JAOXYA010002680.1:0-14544 GCA_028565675.1 Sorex palustris | reverse complement strand
AGATCATTAACATGTTGTTAGGGGTTGGGGCGTGTGTGTGTGTGTGTGTGTGTGTGTGTGTGTGTGTGTGTGTGTATCAAGATCGGTCGCCTTCTACTTTATACCCCATCAAATGTGGTGTGCAACTCTTGGTACATCAGTGGTGTAGAGTATGAGACGTCACTCCAGGAATTCTAAAATTTTAAATAGGGTGATAGAGCTGGAGTTAAATTTTTAACTGAGTGGTGATTTGGGGGTCCAGGGGCATCTCTGCAGTGTGTTGCTCTCTTCCGAGATTTATCTGTGAGTCTCTGGATCATGGTCGTTAGTGAGTTTATATGGCGCCCAGAGGCAGTTTGTGAGTGTGACTGCCAAGCTCCTGGAAGCACAGGGAGGAAGGGTGCCATTCCCAACTACGTGTGAGCCTGGAGATTCCAGTCACAAAACCCACATTCCTGGGATTTTCAGAGGATTCATTCTCATGCATGAGGGGCTCATCCCAAGCCTATGAAGATCAGTCATGAGCGCAGCAGTGATTGGATTCTGGGGTTTGCGGCTACTGCGGTTCTGTTGGGGCAGGTGGAGGGACTCATCCTCCCCCTTCCACGGTGGCCCTGATGAAGTCAGCCTAGCGCAGGGTGAGAAGGCTTCTCTGCAGTGTGTTGCTCTCTTCCGAGATTTATTTATGCATCTCTGCTATTAAAAAATTTTCAAGAAAGAACAGCACAAGAGTTGGCAAAGATGTAGAGAAAAATAAAGCTGCTGCTGAGAGCTGGAGTGAAATGACAGTGGATGTGGCACTTGCCCTGCATGTGGCCTATGTGGATTCAATCCCTCGAACCACATACAGTACCCCTGACCGCCGCCCCTCTCCCCCCGAATAATCCCTAAGCACAGAGCCAGGAGTAAGCCCTGAGCACTGCCAGGTGTAATCCCCAACTCCACGCCAAAAAAAGGAAAGAAAGCTGCTGATGATGAAAAAAATATGCTTATGTGTAGCCATTAGGGACAATAGTAGGAAGATTCCACAACAACCTAAAAACAGAAATACCCATGATCCATGTCACATTCTTACTAAATAATTACGTGGCTTGATACTGCCTAAGAATTCAGCGCAAATTTTTGGCTTCGTCTATGGCTTCTTCCTTTGATCTTATTTCTCACATCATGAACCGACCAAATCAGATTCCATTTTTGCACTCAAAACAAATTGCCTGCTTTGAAGCATACTCAGTTTTTTCCATTTCTCTCCCACGCGTTCTTCTCCTAAATTCAAAATATCGAGATTCCACCCTTTTAGCTCAAACAATCCATCCTCCATGAAATCTTCAATTGCACAGATCAGAATTGCCTTAAAAACATGCCTGTATTTTCTTGCATTTTGATCAGATGCCGATGTGTTGACCTTACTCATCTACCCATCTAATTAATAAGCTATTGTTAGGGGAAGAGGAAAGGAATATTTATGATCCAGAAATCCTTCTTGAGTACATATCTAAAGAAAATCCAGCCCACACCTTTAAGAAAGAGCTGCACCCTCATATTTATTCATCACAGCATTATCCTCAGTAGCTAAAACAGTGAAGGTCTAGTATGACATATGACAGACGTTATATATTGACATATGACATATAGATATGATATGAAGGAACAGACAAACACACTTATACACACACATATACACACACACAGAGGAAAGTATCCATGGGAGGCCTCTGAGGTGTTTCCCTTGGGCCCGTCTTTCTAGACCTTTGTGCCCAGAGTTGCTTCCATGACCCCACTGTAGCCCCCAGGACACCCTCCCCTTTAGCCTCAAGATCAGAGTCTAAATGCCAAAAGTGTTATCTCAGCCTCCACCGCTGCACTTGAGATGCCCTTCCAGAACTCCCGTGTCCAGTTACACTTCACCCAACTAGCAGGTAGGCAAAAACTATGTGGGGTGGCAGAAGGGGGTACGCATTCAGATCTCAGTACACTGGCACTGTGCTCCATGATCAGCCTTTGCCCTTGATCGCCAAAAAGCATGGATGAAATGCTCCCTGACATCTGCCAGTGTTATTATTTTTAAAATTGGATCAGATGTTTCAACTGAATTCACCTCTAGAATTAAAGGGCCTGCCACCCCCTCAAAATCTTCAAAACTCTGCTAGAAAACTCTAAGATTATAAATAAATAACCTTTATTCCAGAACATGGTTGGCTTTTGAACACCTGAAGTTAATAGCAGCTCTGAGGAATTTATAAAAAAAAATCCTCTGGTGGCACTTAGCTTACGCTTCATTTTCTTCGACTCTTCCAAGCTCTCATTAAATTATCTACTTGCCTTTTCTCCAGAGTTATTGTAATACATTTCTTGGAGAAAAGCCTAAGTCTTAAATTCAGATTTATTGAAGCTTATGCACAAATTTCCAACACGCACACCCCCCAAACACACACACACACACACACACACACACACACACACCACACACATAATTAGGTTCAACTTCTTAGTTTCTGTTTTAATGAAAAATGTTGGTTTAGATTCTACTACACTTGTAGACCTGTTTAATATTTTTAAATGTCTATATAACTGGATACACACTCAAGTGCGAACAATAAATACTATTCTTACCTGTTTTTGTCATCTTGGTTAAGATAAGATTATAAAATCACTCTAAGAACTAAATGCTTTTCTCAGATAATCTCTTCAGGGTAACTAGATTATGTAATCTTGCATTTTAATCTTCTTTTCTTCCTCAGCAACTGGATTAAACTATTTCTTTGATAACAGAAATGATTCTATTGTTTTCTTCTCAAAAGCAAGGCTGCATTCAGTATCTGTCTGTATCCAAATGCTTAACACTGTGCCTGGCAGAGAGAAGAACATCAACAAATGTGGGGGAAAATGAATAAACAGTTTTTGAGGACTGGCCTTTTTGGGGGACAAGACTTCTGTCCAGCAAAACTATATAAGAAAGAACTTCAAATCAGTTTTCTGTGTATATATGAGAAATTGCACTTTAAATAGGAAATATTTAGTTATGACACATAGCTGCTTACCTAGCTTGCATGTTTGGTATGGAGTGATCAATAAGGAAAAAAAACAATATTTGAGTCTGGAATATGTTATTTCATGCTTCAAATTTTTAAATTTCAAGCAAGCAAAAACCAGTAAGCAGAGATTGATAATCACTGGGAATCCTATTCCAGTGCTAGGTTTAGGGTGAATTTTAAAGAGTTGGGAAGGATTTACTAAGACTTTTGTTGCTGATTGAGCCTCCAGTGTCATTGTTTTTGTCTGCTGAGTTGAGTTGTCTTCTATGCTACTGTCTCCACGTCATTTTGCAATTAGGACCTAAAAACCTTCGTGGTGAAATATAACAATTTTCACATACCTTCTTTTCCTGAAGTATATTCTGATAATTTCTTTAACCCTTTTGTTGCAGCAAGCAATAGAGAATAAATCACTGTGTCCCTGCTAACGGGGCATGCATGGTTGCGGGGGGGTTGGTGAATGGGGAGAGAGGTGGAGGGAAGGTCACTCTGGTGGTGGGATGGGTGAGAGCCCGTAACAACTGTATTAGGAACCTTTGTAAACAAGGGTATTTAAATCACATATCTAACTTACAAGTAATTAATTAACTAATTAATTACCTTTTTTAGATGTTGAAAAGGAATTGCACTGACGGTAACAAAAATACAATCCCCAGAAAATACTGGAACCATTTACTTTTAAAAGTGGAGGTTCCTTATGTGCATTACCTTTTATCAAAAATGTGAGCCGTCCCCAGAGTGTGATGGGTGAGTCCCTTCACCCGTCTCAACAGAGCCCCGGCAGCCAAAAAACCCCAGAACCCAAATGCCACAGTGCTCACAGGCTCCGATCTCCACAGGCTCGGGATGAGCCTCATCCATGAGAATGAATCTGCTGAAAAACAGATGCAGGTTTTGTGACCAAAATCTCCAGGCTGTAACAGAGCCAGGAACCTGGCAGTCATGACCATGAACCGCCTCTGACGCCATATAAGCTCATTAACAGCCATGATCCAGAGACTCACAAATAAATCTCGGAAGAGAGCAACAATCTGCAGAGATGCCTATGGACCCCAAAGTCACCATCCAGTAAAAAAAACTTTTTCAGCTTAAGAAGGAATTTATTCCTTACATCACAAAAGACTCATAATCTCCCCCAATCTACTTAGGTAATGGAAAGTATGAACCCAATACATAACTGAGTTATTGATAATATAATTCCCATTTGAAAGCAACAGGTAAAAAAATGTTTTTAATAGAAACACAGATAATCAAAGTCAAAAACTGTACTCAGCTTTGTGAGTGCAATCAAGTAGTTTATCAAGAAAAACATAAAGGACTAGAGAGAGAGCACAGCAGGCAAGACACGCCTTGCATGGCCCTGACTCGGCTTTGATTCCTCGTCCCATAGAAGGTCAGTCCCTTGAGCCATGGCAGACGTGATGCCTGAGCACAGAGCCAAGAAAAAGTTCTGAGAACAGCTGCATGAGGCCCAAAAATAGGAAAATGATAAAAAATTTGATTGACCCTGTATTTTCATATTTGTAGCCAACGAGTCCTAGAGAACACTGATGGGTTCCAGAAAAAGACACAGGTGCTATGGGGGACTTCACATTCATCCCTCCAGCCCGGTCCTGAGGAGGCTGTCAAAGATGCCCGGAGCCCCAGCCCCGAGACCCTCGGAAACGCGGCCAGCCCACTGGGGAGACGGTGGACGTCAGCTCCTGCTCTCTGATGTCGAGAACATGGCAGGCCCCACCTTGGGACCTCCTGGCGGCTCAGGAAGCAGCATTTCTTCCTCCACCCGCGTCCCCCAGATTCTCTCTGAGTTTGAGACAGAAGGAGAATAAGACCGACCACACCCCGTGAGAGAAGCCAGGGCCTTGCCTGAAGTAAGACTGTGACGGCTGGGACTGGCATAGCAGGTAGGGCATTTGCCTTGCATGCGGCCAACCCAGGTTTGATTCTCAGCATCCCATATGGTCCCCCAAGCATTGCCAGCAGTAACTCCTGAGTGCAGTCAGGAATAACCCCTGAGCATTGCCGGGTGTGACCCAAAAAGCCAAAAAAAAAAAAAGACTGTGATGGCTGAGTGGACTGTGAGGTGGGGTGGAGGGGCGGGGCCTCGAGGCTGGCAGGATGCCCACATGGAGTCTCTGGGAAAAGCTGCTGTCACCCCAAGGTTATCCATGTCCCCTCTGGAAAGGCAGACCTGAGACCTGACCACTGCGGAGGCCCCCGGGGCCACAAGCTGCCCAGCTCAGCCCTGAGGAAGTGCTGTCCAGGGTGCTGAGAACCCACCCCCTACCCTGAGGACACTCTCCTCTCTGGGTCCCTCAGTGGTGCCCACACCACATCTGCCTAAGGAGAGACCCCCCAAAGTGGATTCAGGTCTCGGAGGCCCCTGCTGAAGGGTTCCTAGGTGCTGGGGTTGGGAACAGCCCTTGGAGGCGTCAGAGGAGCCGGGAAGGATCTCTCAGGCCCTGCACCATGTCCTCCCTCCCGCCACACTGCCCCTGGAGTCCTGACCACCACTAACAGCCCACAGAAGGAGTCTCGGGGACACTGCAGAGAGGGTCTG
Source organism: Sorex palustris (assembly GCA_028565675.1). NCBI lineage: Eukaryota > Metazoa > Chordata > Mammalia > Eulipotyphla > Soricidae > Sorex > Sorex palustris. The sequence goes on along the minus strand of JAOXYA010002680.1, from coordinate 8,970 downwards.
TTGGCCCTTTCCACAGACAATGCCCCGTTTCTTTGTTCTAAGCCACCCCCACCACCACCCCCTCCCCCACCAGCCCCTTCTGGCAGGAACTGGAGCCGCTCTCTGAGTGCACAGTCACTGTTTGTCTACAGGGGGTGGGCCCAGCATTGCACGAATTCTGGATGACCTTGGTCACTGCCACCTGGCCAGATGCTGTTTATTTATCTATTTATTTGCACTCAGGAATTATTATTCCTGGCGGCACTCACGGGACCATATGAGATGCTGGGAATCGAACCCCAGGTCAGCCGACCATGTGCAAGGGAAACGCCCGACCCGCTGTGCTATTGCTCCAGCCCCCACCAGATGCTGTTTAATTAATGATAGGGTGCACCAATTAGTCGATCATCCTTTGTTTAGTGTTTTTGGGGGGTCACACAGTGGTGTTGAGGACTCAGAGATCAGGAATCACTCCTGGCAGGCTCAGGGGACATATGTGGTGTCAGGGATCAAACTCAGGTTGACCACCAGGATCAAACTCAGGTTGTCAACTCAGGTTGACTACATGCAAGGCAAGTCTCCATGACCACAAATCTATCACTTTTCTTAAGTAAAATGATTGCACTTAAGTATCGTTGGTTGTCTTCTGAAAAGCAAACCAAAATGCCTGCTGCATTCGGAAACAGTGCCCCAGGAAGAGGTCCTCGAAAGCCCAGCACACAGAACGGTCACAGCATGCTCTGTTCTTGGAAATTGAGGACTCGGTGGCAAGCGGATCCTGACATCAGCCGAGGACCAAGTCACCCTGCCACTCTCCTTCTGCACCACAGCCAAAGCACTGGAGGTGAGTCCCTTGCCAGTAGGGAGCTTTGAGGAGCACGGGCAAACAGGAGGCCTTGTGCCCGGCCAGTGCAGGGCTGGTGCATGCCCAAGGGCTTCAGGAGAGAAAGGCCAGAGGAGGGTACACTGCAGCATGCCAGGGAGCGAGGGGACGGCAAACCCAGGCACGGGACAGAGCAAATGCCTGGCCAGCACGGGGTGAGAAGCCAGAGGGCAGGAGCCTGGAGCACCGGCTTCCAACATGGGAACAGACACTGGCCTGACAGAGTGACCACCCAGGGCTGCCTAGGAGGAGAAACGGGGTAACATGGGCTGTGCATCTCCCGGGCCTGGCTCCCAGCCCTGAGAACAGCTTTGAAAGCACCGGCGTCTGGAATTCCAACCAGCGCAGCTCACCCAAGCCTGCGGGAACCGTGTCCCAGAGTTCCATGGGGTCAGGGGTAGCCTCAGCCTCCCTGTGGCTTAGCCCAGCTGGCTGCAGAGTTTCAGTTCCCATCAGTCCACTGAGCCCAAAACTGAGGACTTGGGCTCTGCAATGTCCTTCCTTGGATGGGCAGTGCAAGGGTTAGCTTGCCCCGTGGTGAGTGCAGTTAGCCGCACACACTGGGGCCCACTCTGCGCCCTGCATGCACCATTTCTTCCCATTTCTTTACTTAGGGTCCTCCCCTAAGTAATTGGAGGTAGAGGAGACGAAAAGGCAGGTAGATGTCGGCAGCCAGAGAATCAGGACCCCAAGAAGGAGCTTGTATTGATCAAGCAGACTTTCGACGCAACGCTTCTCAGAGTTCCTTTCTTCTTTCGTGAAACAGGGAGGATGAACTGCACTGTCTGGGTGCTGGGGACCCAACAGGAGGAAGCAAGCCAGCAACTCGAGGCAGAGAGTAAATCAGCAAGCTGCGGGGAATTTTCCTAGTGAGAAATTATTCCTTGCTTTTTTGATGCCAATTTTGAGGTACTTATGGCTGAAAATTGGGGTTATCTCAGCCTCCGTCTGTTAAGACTTCACAGATGTCGCTGCTCTTCAGGAGAGGACTTGAGACCCGGAGGAGCTGCCTGAGCTTACTGGGCTTCTTCTGCCTTGCTCACAGGACTTTCCTCTTGATTTATTGATCAGACGTTTTGCCAGGTCATCACAGACCTACAAGCGTGGCCTGGCTTCATGACACGGGCTCCCCAGCTAGAGGAAAAAAGGGATCGAAAGTGGCATTTGAAAAACCATCATTTCATATTCTTTGTCATTCGGTATATTTCATTTTTCACTAATTATATTCACTTAATGACTGGGAGAAAAATAATTCCCTTAACAAATAGACCTCTTTTTTCTCTAACTCTCTCTGTATGTGATGAGAAAAGGGTAAAATAAAATTTCTCTTCCAAGTTATTCTATTTTTATCAAATGCTAATTGACAAAGACATGATTTGCATATTTTAGAAGACTGTTAAGTGAATTAGCTGATGATTAAGTACTTCTGAGTTTAAAAACTAAATAATATTCGTAGGAAGGAGAAAGCATTTCAACAATTCTCCGTTTCATATTGTCAAGAAAATAGAAAGGCGGCAGCTGAAATATCACAAAGATTATGTTAGAATTGGGCATAATGGGGGACAGGGCAATAGCCCAGCGTGAGGGGCACTTGCCTTGCATCCAGGTGACCTGTGTGTAGTACCTGGCACCCATATGTTTCCCAAGCCCTCCAGGAGTGATCACTGACCACTGAGCCAGGAATAAGGCCTCAGTATTGCTGGGTGTGCCACCCCATAAAAAGAAATAAGAATAAGAGAAGAAATGAGAATAACGATAGTGTCATCCAGTGTTGCTAATACTCTCATGTTGTTTAAGGGCCTAAATCAATGAGGTCTGTATGGTCAATAATCAGTAAATGAGCTGCTTGACCATCAAGGAAAATTTCATTCCATTTATCTACCCCTGTGTGGAAACAGTGAGAAGATGTTCCCATCACATTACGGTGGATCTATAAATTCTAGTTGTGTGAATGAAGGGAACAGTTATTGGATCAGGGGTGGTGCTGGAAACCCCAGCAAGCGTGCTTGGAAAACAAGAGTGTCACCCAATCCCAGATGTGTTCCCAGGTGCCCCCCCCCCAGCACACTTTTCTTCCCAAGCACAGGCCTAGGTAACTTCTTTCCTTGTGTTCCCTAAAGACAAACTGGAACGGGTAGGGTTGGGGGTCGGAGGGGCCCAGACAGAGTCAGGGGAGGAGCCAGGCTGGGGCCACTGAGCTGAGGACTCCTGAGTGTCTCTTTGTCTGCAGGGGCCACCTGCATTGTGCTCGCCTCTCTCTCCTAGGGAACAGCAATTTAGTGACCCTCAAAGGGGAGGAAGGAGAGGAAGACATCATGAGGCCATGTCCTGCATGGCCGAGATTGAAGCAGGCAGAGGGGAGGAGAGAGGAAGCCCCGGTAGCAGCCCCCTGGGGCATCCTAGTGGAATAGTGACTTCCCACCAGATGGAAGGCTGAGGCCTGAGGTCTCGAGGGGACCAAAGACCCTGCTGGAAACAATGGCTCTCAAAGCAGGTATAAGAGGAGGGCCTCTCCTTCCTCTCTCCTGCATGGGCAAGGGATGCTCAGCTTGGAAAAGTGGGAAAGCAAGTTCCATCTCATGCCATTTCACAGCACTCAAAGGGATGCAGCTTTAGCTGAGAGGTGGATGGTCCACGCCAGAGGGAGAGGTGAGGCTCCTGCTGTCTCTCTAGACATCCAGGTCTACCGAAAAGAAGCTAGAGGAAAAGTTCCAATTCCTCCCAATTCCAAGAGCTCCCCTATAAAAAATGACCTTTTCGTGGTTGGAACAACTTTCTCCTTGCTCCCTTGCTCTAATCACAAAAGGAGTAATCGGGTTTGAAATATGTGCTTGTACCTACGAACACACATGAACATGCGTGTGCTTGGGAACACACACACACACACACACACACACACACACACATACACACACACTCTTCAGGCACCACCAGGCTGGCAGAATACAAAGGAAATCATCTCATATCCCTCTAGGTTCTTCAGAAACTGAACAAATTTTCAAGGAAGCGTCGGACTGCTTAAGAACAGAGTGAGGAGAGGTTCACTGAAACGCACCCGCCTCCTGAGAGAGAATAAGAAGCTGAATAACTTACAGTTTCATGACACAGTATTTAGGCAGTTTAGAATCCTCTAGATGTGGGGCTTGGAGGGATAGTGCAGCAGGTAGAACACTTGTTTTGCACAGTCAACTGGGTTTGATCCCCAGCACCCAATATGGTCCCCCGAGCTTTTTCAGGAGTGATTCTTGAGCACAGAACCAGAAGTAAACCCTGAGAGCCTCCAGGTGAGACAAAGCAAGCAATAACTCTGAATGGGGCCATGACAGTCAAGAGAAAGAGAAGGCTGGTGAGAAGGGAGATACAGTAAAACAAAGTCCCACCTTCTCCTCCAAACAAGAGACAGGATTCCGTCTCTCCTGTCACTGTAGAGAGTTACCCCTATGGGGAGATTCATGGAAAGAGATTTCCAAGGTGACCTTGATTCTGCCTTCACCTTGCTCCCATGAAGTTAATCTTTCAACTGAAGGAATATTTCAGTGTTGCAGTGGTTTTTTTTGTCCCTTAAAAAAAGCAAAAGAGAGGCTACCTGCATGCGAATTTGGCTTTTTTAAAAAAATATTTTATTAATGTCATGTGACTTGCTAGATGCAAATACCTGAAAGGGAAACTCTCCTATGAGAGCAAATACTTATTTCAAACATCTATGACTCATATGTATAATTTATTGCACTAGAGTAAACAAAAAAAAACTAAGCCTTTTGAATTTTAATACACTTTAATGGCCTCTTTATATTCTTCCAAAGTGCCTTTATACTTATATAATGTAATAAACTACCCACCTGATTGAAATTCTTCCATTGCCTAGTTAGAGATGGAATTTGCAAGCAGACCAACTGGGTAGAATAATGGCAGTTGTTGCAAATTCAGATGCACCTTAATAAGAAAAGACGCCAACTTCACACTGGAGAGTTATGGCTTGTCCACCCAGAGTGCACCCAGGGTTGGCGCTTCAATACCTGTCCACCCTGTTCGGAAACAAAACCAAATGTCCATGAGTCCATCTTGCAAAGGAGACATTCACTATGTGTCCTGGTTGGGAATCCTGTTCTTGTAAACTTGGTTCAGCCCAAATCAAGAGCTTCCAGATAGCTGCCACAGGCCCGGTCCTGGATCGGGCAGAACTGAGTCCTGGACCCTGGCCATGGGGGCCTCTTCCTTCCCCTACGTGAGTGGGGAACAGCCGTGAGCAAGCCGGGCGGCCAGGGGTAAAGGAGCTTCTGCTGCTAGAGTGGAGTTTCGGGTTTGGTTCCAATAATAGAAAAGAATCTTGAGACATCTGAAAGGGCTCGTGGCAGCGTTTCCTGAAGCCAGGAGATGCGAGTCTTACACTCAGAGATTATTTTAAGAAGATGCTGAGGGCTCCAGGCTGCCTCTCTGGAGGCGTGAGGGCTCCCCAAGACTGCTCTGAGCCGAGTTAAGCTCCCACAGGACCTGGCCGGGCGCGCCTGTGTTCCCCCTGCCTCCTGTCAAGTGCTCAGGGCAGACGCACCATAAAAATAGCCACAGGGGCAGAAAGCGTGCCTTCCTCTCCTCTGTGGACACTTCACATGCACCGGGCCGGGGGATGCAGCATGAGGAAAACGAGGTCAGTAGAAAGTGTTTCTGAGACACCTAGCTCCCTGCTGTACAGCTGAAGGGCCCTCACCTCACTCCCCTGCATGCATGAGCCACACTGCACTGGGTGCCCGGAGCCCGGGGTCCCGGACAAGCGGGTGAAGAGCTGTGACCGCCCAGCGGCCTGGGTTCTGCCCCAATCCTAGGCATCGACTTCAAAGGGCGAGGGGAGAAAGACCCCAGGCTACTCCTGCAAACACGAAGCCAGTTCTGGGCCCTGCTGCCCCCACTGTGGGCAGGCCCGGGCTTGCAGGAGGCTCAAGGCTCTCACCTGTCGGGCAGCGCTGTGTGCCTTGGGAACTTCGCTGCCCGACAGGAAGGAGAGCCCAAGAAGGGAACTACAGGGGGTTACGTTTGTGGGAGGTGAGGTGTGGGTGCAAGAGGACTCTGCACTGGGGCTTCCGAGCACCCCTGAGTCCCGCAAGCTGGCCTCAGTCCCAGGGGACCCTCACAGCCCCCCTTGGTACCCCATCACCTCGCAGCCGGCCCCTTGCTCTGAGCCCTCCTCTGTCCTGCCCCTCCGGCCCCTCCCATCTTGTTGAGCGGAGTGGTGTGGGGGAGGGGCGGTGCTGGCCCACCCGGACCTGACCTTGACTCTCCCATCCCTCCCGTGTGCTGCTCCGTCACACACAGACGCGGAAGTCGCCCCCATGGGAGCAGAATCTGGGAACCCGGCAGACACGCCCGCTCCCAGGCCCTGCCTCAGAGGCCCACCCTCTGTCCCCCCTGGGTTTGACTGAGCTTAGGGGGCTCAAAGCAGACCAGAGGTGAAGGAAGATTCTGGAGGGTCAGAGAGGTCAGAGAGGCCCCCTGACTCTCATCCCCAAGCCCATTGCTACAGGGAGGGTTGTGCTCCCGCCTGCCCCACCTCAGCATGGTCCTCTGGAGGCAGGGGACAAGTGCGGAGCTGGGCTGTGTGCCTCACGGCAGAGACGGGGTACGAGGCCGACAGAGGTCCTGAGCCTGATGTTGGGTCCCGAGGCGGATACGGAGCTCCCGAGGCTGCTCCGGGATTCCCAGTGAAGATGCAAGTTCCCTTGGGACGAGGCAGGGTCCGTGAGTCTAATGCAGGGTCCCCACTGCTGCAGGGTCCCTAGAGCTGGCACAGGGACTCCGAAAGTGGTCAGGGTCCCTGAGGCTGATATGGGGCCCCCTGAGCTAGAATAGGGTCCCCAAGGTTGATAAGGGTCTCACAAGGCTGGTATAGGGTCCCCAAGGCTGACAAAGGGTCCCCGAAGCTGGTATAGGATCCCCAAGGCCCCAGGAGCACCTGCTCTGTGTGCCGTGCCCGCGCGCTGCCATCCCAGGCCACTCGCCCTGATTCTCCGCGACCTCTGTGCACCCAAGGGGCAGGGCACAGGCTCCAGGCCACGTCCCAGCACAGAGCCAGCCCGTGTCCCCTCCCGGGAACCGCGTGTGCGGGAGGCTGACATTTGGGAAGGAACAAAATAGCAGCAATGTAGGAAGCTGTGAGGGAAGATTATTCAATCCTCTTCCGAAGGGCTGGCGGGGAGCCAGGAGCAGGCGGCAGAGGAGAGGCTCCACCGAGGGAAACTTCGGAAGGGTGACGAGCACTCCTGTCGGGACCCCGCCCGACTCGGGGAGAGCCGCCCAGCCAGGGGTAGCTGGACCTTCCTGCGAGAACGAACAGACTGTGGCCTCAGCCGTCAGACCGGATTCCTCTCCCCACGGCCTCAGCCATCAGACTGGACTCTTCTCTCCACACCCTCGGCCATCAGTCTGGATCCTTCTCCCCATGAACACAGTCATCAGACTGATTCCTCTCCCATGGCCTCACCCATCGGACTGGATTCCTCTCCCCAAATCCGAGAACAGCTCAGAACCAGGCAAATGCCGAAAGGAAGTCTTGCTCAGAGCCCTAGGAGGCACCCGGCTCTGTCGGGTGGGGGATCGCCTTTAGGTGCATTCCTGGGGAAGGGTGTTCCGCACCCCAACTGTGAGTCCTGGAATCATGCTGCCCCAATTACAGGGTCCAAAGGAATCACAAACCCACGCCATGTCCCTGCAAGCAGGGCCTCGGGGAGGGGCAGTCTTGGTGGGTCCCGAGGCTGGAGGGGGCTGTGCCATGGGGTCCCCTTAGTCTCCGTGACAAGCGGTTCTGGCGTGGCACGAGGAGGAGGGGGCAGGGCCAGGCCCCGTGGGAGACACGGGTGTCTCAGGGAGAGCCCCCCCGTGGGAGTTCTGGCTGCTTCCGAGTGACCTCCCACGGCTCCTCACGACACCCCACGATGGACAGGCCAGGGCTATCTCTGGCACACAGGACAAACAAAGCACAGAACCAGAATCTTGTCGGGGGTGAGGAAAGTCTCTCAGAGGTGCCAGGGCTCCGCGGGCACCTGCAGGGCCATTCCCGGGCACAAACTAGTGAGTGTGACACCCAGAGGCACACGCTGGCTCGGGCGGTGTCCAAGGGCACGTCAAGGGCTTCCCACCTGCACCTCTGCAGGCTGCCAGGTGGGGTCAAGATCTCCCAACTGGGGCCAGAGGAACAGCACAGCGGGAGGGCGCTTGGCTGGCAGGCGGTCAATGTGGTTCAATCCCAAGCACTTGATTGGTCCCTAAGCTTCTCCAGGAGTGCTCTCTGAGCACAGAGCCCGGAGTCAGCCCTGCTGGACGGGGCCCAGAAAACGAAAAATGATCTCACAGTGTCAGGGCTGTGGAGGCCAGGCCCACAGCAGGCCACGTACCTCGCTACACACTGGCCTACAAGACCAATGGGCATGCCCAGACACAGGTCCCCCTCCACCCTCCAAAGTGGGAGTCTGTCATCCCCAGGGGCAGCGGAGGGAGTAAGCTGGGGACGAGGGCCCCGAGGTGATGCTCTGCTGGATATCTGTCCCTGCATCCGGCACCCGCACCCCACATGGTCACCACGGCTGTGCCTGGAGCTCAGCCTGACCCAGTTCAGCCCTTCTGCGAACACAAGGCCCTTCTGCATCCGCCCCTGTCAGTTTTCTTTCTCTAGGGTGTCCCATAGGGGCCCCCATGTGTGCCCACATCTCACGTGCTGAGACACGACACCCACGAAGCACACGCACCCACAGGGCGCCCACCACCTAGCTAGGTTCCCACCTTCAAAGTTTGACTTTTTGGTAGCACTGTCCTCCTGTTGCTCATTGATTTGCTCGAGCGGGCCCAGTAACATCTCCATTGTGAGACTTGCTGTTACTGTGTTTGGCGCATTGGGTAGCTTGCCAGGCTTTGCCATGCAGGCGAGATACTCTTGGTAGCTTGCCGGGCTCTCCGAAAGGGGTGGAGGAATCGAACCTGGGCCGACCAGGTTGGCCGCGTGCAAGGCAAACACCCTACCTGCTGTGCTATTGAAATAAGGGTAAGGGTAAAGGCCCTCCCGTTGATCATCGATTTGCTCGAGCGGGCCCAGTAACATCTCCATTGGAGACTTTGTTGTTACT
>JAOXYA010002672.1:0-14545 GCA_028565675.1 Sorex palustris | reverse complement strand
TGAGTTGCGCAGGAGGAAGAGAGCGGCTTGGAATGCCTTCAAGAGCGTTGAAGAAATAACTAAAAGGACAAAGAACGGGGGCGGGCGCGCGGGCGGCCGCGGTGAGTGTGAGTGTGAGCGCGAGCGGAGCCCGGCGGGCCCAGGCGCTGGCTGGCTGGCTGGCTGGCTGGCTGGGGACGCGGCCGCGGAAAGTTCCCGGTCCCCAGCCACAGGTAACGCCCCGGGAAGGCGAGGTTCCCCTGTTTGCATCAGCCGAGGCGAGAACACGACCGCCGCGCGCCGGCTGCTCTCCCGGGAGCGGGGTTTCCAGTGACGCGCACATTCTTCTCCCTCTCTCGCTCGCTCTCTCCCTCGGTCCCCTGGAAGGTATTTCCCTGCGGCTGCCGGTGGGAATAAAGAAATCCCCGCGGGCCGCCGGGGGGAAAGTTGCACCGGGGCCAGGGTCTCCGGCCGAGATGCTGGGCGGCGGGGCGTGGAGGAGGGGGGCTCTCCAAAAGATGCGCGGTGGCGTGTGGCCACCCAAGAGTGAGGGGCTGAGCGGCCCTGGGGGTGCGAAGCGAGTGGACTCGGGGTCCAGGGGCGTCTTGGGAAGCCGGAGGGGGGTTCCCTCCCGCGAGCAGACCCACAACCCTCCCGCCCCGGAGGGAGACGAATTCCCGGGGGCCCCCACCGCCTGGCACGGGGAGCGCCGGGATTCGTGGCGCGGGAGTTGCTGCCCCCGGAGCCCGCCGGCCGCGTGCCCGACGCCCCGGCCACCGGGCGTGCAGCTGCGCCCCGGCTCTGCCCGATGATCCCCAACATCCCAGGCGCCTCCCGCCGCCAAGTGCTGCGCCGCGAACGCGCGCTCGGGGCTGTTTTTTTTTTTTTTCTCTGCTTTTATTTTCCCGACTACTGGAGATTAGATTTCTTCTCCCCAACACACACACACACAGACACACACACACACAGACACACACACAGAGGGGGCACGCGCGCGCTCCAAGATTGGTGCAGTAAATCCTGCCCAGTTTGGGGCAAACCCGCAGGACCAGCCGACTCTGGAGGCCGCGCGCACCCGCAGGGTTCCCGGGAGCGATGCGCGCTCGCGCGTGTGTATATATATATGTGTGTGCGCGCGTGCTCGCGTGCCCGCTTGTGTGCTCGCGTGTGCATGTGTGTGTGTATGTGTGTGTGTGCATGTATGCGTGCGTGCGTGCGTGCATTGGGCACGCGCCCCGGGACCGTGCCCACGCGGGGCCCGAGTGTATGTGTGTCGCTGCGGGGATCTGCGGCCGCGCTCTCACGTTCACGCGCTCGCCGCCACCCTCCCGGGCGGGGCGCCACAACTCGGAGTGACCCCCCTCCCTCCCACACACCCACCCCCACCCCACACGCTCAGGGACCCCCATCCCCCACCCCGCCTCCTTCCGCGCCGGGCCCCGAAGCTTCGACACGCGCGCTAGTGAGTGGCCGCTGCAAGTTAAAAGGCGGCGGCAAGTGCGCACCCGCACCCGGGCGCGGGCCCGGGTCTCCCCGCTGGAAGCCCGACGCGGCTGTGCCGGGCGCGGGGCTCCTGGTGACCGACCGCGATGCTCACTCTCCTGGCCCGGCCCGCGAGAGAGGACGGTCCCCGGCGGCGGCGCCCTGGGAACGAATGACCGAACCGCGGGAACGCGAGGTACGTGGCCCTTCGCCCCCCCACACCGGAGGGTACCGACTTGGGCGAGTGTGCACGGACGTTCGCGTGTCGACTGCGGCATGAGGGGCCCATCAGCGACCGCGTTTCCCTTGCACCCCTCTCCCGGGGCCCCCTGGAACCCCCTTCTTTCCCGGAGACGGGTCCTGCTTTGCAGCGCTCGGGAGGGAAGCATGCCAAACAGGAAAAAAAAAAAGGCTCATCCGTTGGCAGCTGCAGTAAAACCGACGGAGCCAAGTGCAAACCGCTGCAGTCTGGCAGCTTTAGCGCCGCGCTGGACCCCCCCGGAGCGGCAGCTGAGGGGTGGACCTGTGGCTGGACCCGGAGGGGCGGGAGTGGCCCCGACGGTGGCCGCGCCGTCGCGGATGGCGCTTACTTTCTCACTCGCGCCTCCCTCCTGGGCGGGAGCGCGGCGGGGTCGCCCGGGAGCGGTACCCCGAAGCCCCTCCCCAACCCCGAGCCCGGGATGCGGGAGCCGTTGGTCACGGTGTGCGCCCTTGGAGGGCCGGCGCGCGCGTGTGTGTGTGTGCGTGTGCGCGGGATGACGGTGCAGATCCTCCAGCTGTTGGCGGGGCGCACCCCTGGGGTCCCCCCAGTGAGGGTGACTCCCCCGGGGGCGACGGGAAGGTGGAGAGAGGCCGGCTGCGCCTGGGAATAATCGCCGCATCCCCGGTCCACCGAGCTGCCCGTTTTCTCCGCATGGATTTTTGGAGCAGCGGTGGCGATGCCCGAGCGCGGCCTCGGTGCAAACGTGGGTCGCCGGCGCCTCTTAGCGGCCGCCGCGGCGCAGGGCAGCCCAGGACGGTCTCAGCGCGTCGCCGGCGCTGCGGGAAGCCCCGGGCCGCCCGGGCCGCGTCCACGCCGGCCACTCGCGCCCCCGCGCCTGCCCACTCGTGCCCGGGCTGCAGCTCTCCGTGGGGGCGCCCGGGCGGGGTGGCTGCGCCCACGGACACCGGCCCGAGCGCTTCCTCCCGGGGAGATTGGGGGTCTCGCCTCTCCCAGCCTTCCTCCGCCTCCTGGGTGGGCCCGGATCCCACCCCAAGCCGCGCCGGCCTGTGCACCCACAAAGCGACCCCCTGGACATCTGCCCAGTGAGATGCTCTACAAGGGCAGCGGCTTTGCATCTCCCCGTCGTGCTGCCCATCAGGCAGCCAATGCCACCAGCTGCCGTTTGGAAAAATCCCGTTCCTTTATTTTTTCTTTGGCATTCTCCCTGGGATGGACCCCAGACTCCAGCGAGACCCTGATTCTGTATCCAAATGCCTCGTCGGCGCCGTGATGAGCTTTGTGAAGCGCGGGCTATCTTGTAGCATCTTCTGCCGGGCTCCACTTATGGGGGAGGGGGCAGGGAGAGAGAGAAACTGTCCCTGGGTACCACCACCCCTGCGCCCCATGCATCCTTGGCACCCTCTTGGGTCTGAACAGCTTGCATGCTAAAACATGTGTGTGTGTGTGTGTGTGTGTGTGTGTGTGTTTAATATTTAAAGGAAGGTGGGAAGGTAACAAGATAAATTTTTATAAAAATTCTAGCTGTTGGTTGGCATACGGGGCAGGGCATGAAGTTAAAATAAGGGGGCGCTAATGCTCTCACCAGTGCATTAAGGACTTTCCTAGTTGAGACCTCTGGAACTAGGAAACTAGGTTACTTTCAGCCCCACGCTTTTTTTTTTCTGGGGGAGGCAGAAGGGAAACAAGTTTGGTTAGTAGCCTCCGGATAAAGGAGTGTTTGCAGTGATTTAATGAGACTTGGAAGCAATTTGTTTTTAAATCCTCTTCTTATTGCACTATGCCCAGTGCTTTGAGGGAACTTTTTTTTTTTAATTTTTGAAAATGGAAGAAAAAAATAAAATGGTCAATGAGGAGTTTTCAAACGCCGTGCCCAGTCGGAACTGAGCGAGATGATTCCTGGCTTTTGTCATTCCAGCAAGCAGGGAGCAAAGGAAGGAATTGCTCAGTGCTGCCTCTCTCCTGGCTAGCGGGAAATAGGGTTATTTGTGATCCTGTAACCTCACTTAACAGGTGGGAGGCAGAGCTTTGAGGCACTGCTAATTCTAGTTCATCCACAGTGAGGATGGTTGTTGATGAGAGTTCGGGAAAAGATTTATAGCCCCTGCTGTCTTAAAAAGCATTCAAGTCACTCTTTGGTTTCGGTGTTCTAAGGCTGCGAGAGGACAGACCCGTGGTGTCTGTGGATTGAGAATCCTAGATGCTCTGTGAAGCATCATTGTCTTGCTATTCAAGGCGGAACTGTTCTTTCCCATTTTGTGTGCCCTGGTTAATGGTGGTGTGGCATCACAATTCACTGCCTTTCGAGTTACCAAACAGGGCCGGGTGTTTTGTTAAACTCTAAACAGTGAATTAAAAGCACTGACGAGCTGAAGGAGCTCTCTAATACAAAATGACAAATTGCACTTAAGCAATACATGAACACGAAAATGATTTATGGATTTTTACAATGGTCTGAGCAAATGAAAGCAACATGAATTATACATCCTTAATGCCCACGATATCATTTTCTAATAATACTGTTTCAGCTCAGATGTGCTACTCTTATCCTTTCTATATGAGATATTGATCAATCAAGGAACCGGGAATATTTTTAAATCAGGAATGGACTTGGACACTAATATATCATATAAATGTGTGTATATATATATTTATGTGTATAGATAGATGTATTTATTTCCTGAGTGTTGGAGCAAATGAACATTGAACACACTAGTTTCTCTCTGGTCAGCTTGTAAATAGATTAAGTTTTTTCAGTAATAGTTAAAATAGTCCTTTGAAAATGTAGGTTTGTTCTATGCATTCTTACTTTTTAGACTGAAAATAAATATTTGCATTATAATGACACCATGACCTCTTATTAAAATATCCAAATGCATGACTTTATCTCTTTTTCTCATAGCCTTATATATTGAAAAATCGGATTTCCTTAAAATGTTGCATCTTCTTATTCTTTCTCTGATTACTTTAGAGTATTGTTTAATTGCTGGTGTGTTAAAGACACACTTGCATTAGTAAGAAAAAAATCCATCTATCATAGTTTTCATAGCATTAGCAGACAAAACACATCTTCCAGTGCTCCTAAATGATGGAAAAAGATAATAAGATAAAGTGTAGTGTCGTGTTTGCTTGATCTGAAAAAAATCTAATTACTTTGTTTTGGGATGAATGCCTACTCATTGCAATGTTATGTCACCACTTGTGGCTTGTCTGAGAGAGTGTTTGGGTGGAGGAATAGCATCAAAATGAAGATAGTGTCTTTGCTATGGCATATACTCAACCACAGGAAACTTCTCATTACCCTGAGGCCTCTAGAGTCACATTATTCGGCTTAATCTTAATTATCCAGGTTGATAAAAAAATAAGAAGGAAGGGAAAAAGGAAATGGATCTCAGATTCTGCTTATGATGGTGTTAATAATTACTCTTACTAAAAGATTACTGAAATCAATGATGTGATTAGGACTGTGATAGGAGCGCCAAGACCCCACACTGGGAAAGCCAGGTGCTTCCTTCCCAGGAAGATGTGTGGGCTTCACTCATGGGACCAGGAGGTTAGAAGGAAGCCTTGAGCATGACCATTTGCATAGCATGATCTCAGAAATGAATTGCTAGCCCTGTTTCAGTTGATTTGGGTGAAAGAAAAAGTTGCTAGGATTTTTTTTCTTCCCCAGTGGGGTTGGTGCTTGATTGACAATGATTCACTCAGCTTACTGCTGATGTTTGTCTGAGGGGCATCCCTTATGTTCCTAAGGGGAAGACCCTTGATTTATAAATACAAAAGAAGTCTGCCTCAGTGATGGCTAGGTTACAACTCACGAGGTTACTTTCTGAAGAGTTTGCCAGTGTTATTAGAGGCACATCATAGAAAGTATCAAGCAGTTGAAGTCAGTTATTAGAATTTCAGAGTAAATTAGAACAGTGAAACTTTAAGAGAAACACTACAACTAACTGGTTGATACTAATTTGCATATAAGAAATTCTATTCTATCAAGTCTTTTTTGAATAGGGGAGTCACTTTAATATTGTAGAATGTTTTATTGCCATTTTTTCAGGTATGCCAAGTATTCTTGCATTCTTATATTAGTTATGGTATTATTTTCCCTATTTCTCTAAATCTAATATTGATATTATTTAAAAAAAAAGGATGCAAGGGACTTTATGGAATTTAAGCACTTCACCAAATGGATGCAATGTTCCCACCTAGGATGATACTCATAGTTGAGGCTTATTTTATTAAAGCATGAAGGTCTCTTGTATATCTGAATTGGTCTTAAAAGGTAAAGCAAAAAGTATAGCCAGTGAACTTAGAGACAGAGTTCATTCAGATTTCGATCTAGCAATAATACTGGTTTTTCCATGGTCAAACTGTTAATTGTGTCCCTGGGTTGAGCCGTGGAGGAAGTCAGAGATATAAAGTCTGTGTTATTGAGGATTTGTCAGGAAACTGAATCCTGAATATGATTTATACAAGTGAATGAGATTATTGGCAACCATCTTTTCCTGATGTAGAAGCATCTGACATGAAACCATAGATTTAAATGACATAAATGGAACTTGATAACACAACTTCAAGTGTTTGTGGTTCCCTGGGAGACATCTCCTTGACAGAAGCTCTGGAAGCATTGCCTCTTCTCTTATCCCATCAACAATTATAAACAGGGACAACTAAGATGTGTGTCTTTGAACACAATATGGACACCAGTGTTTACTTTGAAACTGGCCTTTAAAAGATAAATTGTTCTGTTAAGCAACATTTCAACTACACCTTCATACTAATGTCTTTTGCGTGCTGCTCAAAAAAGGATTTTAATTTGAAAATTCTAAAAATTTAACCATCACATTATTGGGGAATCTTTTACTGGCAGAAAAGTGCAAGAAAACAATTGAATCATAACTCTCAATCTGGAAAATAAAGGAACATGTTAGGAGCTTACCATATATAAAATATGTTCTATTCTTTTGATAGGAGGTAGTTAAAAATGGCTTTATTTCTAGATGATCAGTGAGTAATTCAGAGTGCATACAACATGTTTAAAAAAAATGGAGACGTTACTTACCTGCTCGAACAAATCGATGAACAGCGGGAGGACAGTGTTTGTGGTTTGTTTATAAAGGGTAACTTAGGATAGATACTGTATCCTACTATACTAATTTCGGAAGCACCCAACTATGGCAGATGATGCCCTTGGAAAATCAGGAAAAATATAAACTTGAGAGTCCAACCAGATTGAGCTCAATTCCTGCTTTACTACGTACTTGAACTTGGCCAAAGCACTGACCCTATTGAGTCATTGTGAGACTTTAACTGAAACGATTAGATGGAGTTCTCCTAGACTCAGTAAGTGTTAATTATTGTTATAGCAAGATGTTTGGAGTGCAGTAATTCATAAATAAGATATTTATCTAGAATTATTGGCATTGATTTTCCTGGTGGTTTTATTTCCTCTGCGAAACACAAATTGAAGCATTTCCTATAAGGGGCAAAACCAGTCTTGCCCCTGCCTGTGCTCAGGGAATACAGCTGGCAATGCTCAGGGAACCATAAGTTGTGCCAAGAATCTAGGGCAAGCACAGTTCGTGTTTCACCCCTACTCTCTCTGCAAGCCTGTGCTTTTTTCTTCCTTTTGTGGTATGTCTAGGCATTGAAACCAGGACCTCACACAGGCGAGAGCCTCCTGCTGAGCTACCTCCCAAGCCCTGTTTCATTGCTATTTTCCGGGAAGTTCTATGTAATCTTGAAGACTAGTTTCAAATAATAAGTGAAGGAGACTACATTTTAATGAGGCTTCCAAACGTAAAAATCAATAGTGAACTTTTATCATTGCCTTAACACTGATTATTTTTCCAGATAAGTTTAATTTTTTATTGTATGTTTGTGTGTAAAACTGAGAAGGGGAGATATTTGGACTTTCTTTTGTTTTGTTTTGGGGGTTTTATACCTGGCAGTGCCTAGGGTTTACTCCTGGCTGTCCACTCAGGGGTCACTGCTGGCAGGTTGGGGATTATATGGGATCGCAGGAATCCCAGGTGGCCATGTGCAAGGCAAATGCCCTACCCACTGCCCCAGCCCCGCAGGGATATTTTTTAGATTATAGTAAGAGCACGACTCTCATTCTTAAAAACTTCTTTTCTTATCTGTATTTATCAACATTTTAGGATTAAAGCACTCTTGTTTAATAGGTTCACTTAACTTTTCTTCCAGTTCCTTGATGAAAAGTCCTAATACTTACTAATCTTCTCATGCTGAAGAATACTAAAATTCTCAAAATTAAAAACAATTTGGTCACTTGGAATAGAATGAATGGGCCGGAATGGCAAATTCAGGGCCTCCAGCTCCAGCCGTAACTGACTTTCTCTTCACATTTTCCTCCTTGCTAGGTTCTGCATCCAATTGCTGTTATTAGTATTCTCTTGAGAAACTTATAATTTGAGATGCAAAAAAAAAAAAAAAACAGGCATTAGTTCTGGTATGATAGGTGAGCAGCCGTAGGAATACCGACGGAATGGGAAATAAATGTAAATCGTGGATCCATTGCGCAAGGCTTCATATTCCACTCCATAAATGAAGCTGACCCTGGGAAGGGCAAAATCACCGCCATACAAAGTATGAAAAGGACACGTGGAAGCATCTCGTGACCGTGGGAGTGGGCGGAGCTGCGAGGGAAGGACCGGGGAAGATCAGGGGAAGACCAAGCAAAGCCAAGGGCACCGAGTTCTGAAGAAGAGCAGTTTCTGTGAGGCTTGAAAAAGGCGCCGGGGCAGCGATTCACAGAGATACCTGCGCAGATGGAGGGCACTTTGCCCTAAGTGAAGACAAGGGGCTTTGCAGTGAGAGCAAGGTACCACGTTCGTCCTTTCCGCTCTGAGCCAGCAGCCTGACTCTGATACCGTTGTGGACGCCAGGGACCCTCAGTCTTTCTGTCACTTGCTTTCTGTCACTTTCTGTCACTTCCCTCCCAACTTTCAGGAAGTTGCTGGCATTTAAAGCCTGCAGAGATGGCTAAGGTCCTCACTGGACATTCACAGCTGAGTTTTGTTTTATTTTTATTTATTTATTTATTTATTTTTTTCTTTTTGGGTCACACCTGGCGATGCACAGGAGTTACTCCTGGTTCATACACTCAGGAATTACTCCCGGCAGTGCTCGGGGGACCATATGGGATGCTGGGAATTGAACCTGGGTCAGCCGCGTGCAAGGCAAACACCCTACCCGCCATGCTATCGCTCCAGCCCAATTTTATTATTATTTAAAAATTTTATTTGGACTCTGGGCTGGAGTGATAGCACAGCGGTAAGGCGTTTGCTGTGCGCGAAGCCAGCCCAGCTGAGCAGGGTTCGATTCCTCTGCCCCTCTGGGAGAGCCCTGCAAGTTACCGAGAGTATCTCGCCCGCATGGCAAAGCCTGGCAAGCTCCCCGTGACGTATTCGATATGCCAAACATAGTAACAACAAGTCTCAAAATGGAAATGTTACTGGGCCTGCTCGAGCATCGATGAACAACAGGAGGACAGTGCTACAGTGCTATTTTGACTCTACATTCAGTGATGCTCAGGCTTATTCCTGGCTCTGGGCTCAGGGATCACTCCTGACAGGGATTGGGGAACCATTCTGGATTTTGGGGATAGAACCTGGGTCTGCCACGTGTGAGGCAAGTGCCCCCTCCTCCCCCCCCCCACCACACACTATACTATCACTCCGGCTTCATTAATCTGAATTAAAAAAAAAACAGTCATTTGGGGATACCTCTCATGATGTTGTGGGTCCAGCGATGCCCAGGGGCTATGAGAGCCACATCTGGTGTATGGGAGGGGGACGTGTGGTGCTGGAAGCAAGCGTGGGGTCTTGTACTTACATGGCTCATACTCTACCACTTGACCCACATCCTTGGCCCTCAGCCTGAGGTTTGAAAATTTTGAAAGTAACAGGACTGACCTGGAAAGTGTGGGGCACACTTGGTCTGTTGCGATTTCCCTATTCTGACAGCACTGGTTCTGGCAGCTGGAGTGGCCAGTGTCTCCAGTGGGGCGGAGCCGAGAGTCCAGTCTGGTGCTGACGCAGCACACCTGGCGTGCACATCCAGCGTGGGTCGCGGCACCCACAGGGCCTCTGCGCATGGTAGAAGGTCCAAATTCTCAGAATCTGTGCGTGGAAGACTGGGGGACTGTTGTAGAGATGCAGGTGTGTGCTGGCCTCTCAGCTGTCAGAGGCTGAGTTTAGAGGGAGGGTCCTAGTGATTTTTCTCTCCTTGTTGACAGACTGACCATGGTGGAGTGTTTCCAATAAAGCTGCACACAGGAAGCAGGGAGCCCTCTGTGCGCAGTGTTGGGGCCTTTGCATCCATCTGCCCATCTGGGCGCCCTGGTTCAGCCTTGGGGGTGGTGCTCCAGGATGGATTGAGAACGGTGTGCCTGTTCCCATGTCCTCGCCCTCAAGCCTTCTGGAATGTGCTGCTGATGAGACTCATGGGGAATCTAGAGGAGGGCTGCGTTCTCTGATGTGTCCGACAGGGGCAAAGGCTGGGGACCCTGCAGGTGGGGACATTAGTGCTGTGCTGGGTCTGAGGCCCCGTCCAGTTCCAGGTGTGGCTCAGTGTTACATGTTCTGGTCAGAGTGGAAGGCAAGGACTGGGGCTCAGTTCGAGGCCTGAGAAGGTGCCTTTGGTGACAGATGGCGGCTGGCAGTGTGGCTGTTTTTCCATCTGTTCTTGCTTTTGGTCCTAAAGTCTACTTGAGAACAGATCGCAGAGGATGAGTCTGGTCCTGTGAACTCCAGGGATGCTGGGTCCTATGTTCTGATGCTTGGAGACCAGCCTCAGCTCCTGTCCTAACACCCAGACCAGGGAAAATGCTGCCAGTTGCAGGAGACCAGCTGTGTTGTGGCTCAGAGTCTGGTGCTTACTGACCTTTGTAGGGACGTGGGGAAGTGGTGCTCATGGCGCGTGGGCCAGCACTGGGCACTGGTTAGACCAGTTCATGCCACTGACGAGTCCTAATGGCAGTGTCCTGTGTTCTGCATCCAGGGCAGCAGAATCCGTGCTGTACTCTAGGTCTTATGGCTTTCTGGGTAAAGGAGGTGTCTTGGTACCAGCCTCGGCCACTCCAAAGATGGTAAAGCTGGAAAAGCACAAATTGGAGGTCAGTTTTGTAAAAGTTTTCTTTTGGACCAGCAGTCCAAAGCTGGTGAAGAAATGGTTGGTGATGGCGCATGGGGGCTGGGGCCAGGGAGGGGGACAAGGCAGGGTGGAGCATAGCCCCACTACCCCAGTAAGACAAAGGCTGCGAGCTTCTGTCCGCTTCCCTGCTTTCTCACTGATGAGGATGGGCTGCAGCTGCAGTCTGCTCCTCCGAAGTACAGACTGTGGCTCTGCTCCTGCTCGAACCCTGAGGTGCTCAGGATCAGGGATAAGTGCTGGCAGGGACGGGGTACAGGGGAGCAGGGAGCCCAGGCTGGTGTCTGAATGTGTCCTTCCCCTCGTGTCCTCTCACTGTGGAGAAGACATGGTTTCCATGAACTAGTCTCACTCCTGTACTCTCTGCTGTCTGTCCTACTCCCATCTGGAAGCATGAGATCATGTGGGCTTGGGGTCCACACTGATCCCGGTAGAGCTTGCGTGAGTGTCATAGACAAGAGCATCTCATGGCAGTGGCAATAGCATGGCGGGAGGTCTTGTTGCCCTTTGGCCAGAAGCCAGAATAGCCCACCCAGCTCAGGGGCTAGGAGCTTCGTTCACAGGATGTTAATATCTTCTGTCTGAGAAACAGAGGCCGTCTCTCCTGGTCCTCATCTGGCCTTTCACTCTGACCTTTTCTGTTGCTCATCTCTGAGTGTTGGAAAAAAAAAGTTGGTTTTTTGAGCAGGAAAGTGGGAAAAGCACGAATTGGAGGTCAGGTTTGTGAAAGTATATTTCTGTAAATAAAGCATTTTTTTTTCTTTTTGGGTCATACCCGGCATTGTACAGGGGTTACTCCTGGCTCATGCACTCAGAAATTACTCCTGGCGGTGCTTGGGGGACCATATGGGATGCTGGGAATCGAACCCGGGTTGGCCGCATGCAAGGCAAATGCCCTCCCCACTGTGCTATTGCTCCAGCCCCTTAGGTGGACCATATTTGGCGCTGGGGTTGGAACTACAGCCAGCCACATGCAAGGCCCCTGTCCCACGTCTCCATCCCTAGCCTCCCATCTCTTAGCTTTTGTTGGCTCCCATCTCCCTTGTATGCCTGGCATCAGGCACCACCTGGCCTTCCTCTTCTGTCCCCGTGGCCTCCTCATAAGGAACGGGTCATAGGATTTAGAGTCTGCCTTATCCAGGGTGATCTCATCGTCCTGTGTCTGCAAGGACCTGAGTGGAATGGCCTGGGGGACACCAAGGATGTATGGAGTGGCCCTTGCCATCCACCCGTTGAAACACAGCTGAGTTCTTGCCAGGTTTGGGCTGTTAGGAATGAAGCTGCTATAAACATTTGTGGTGTGTAGGTTTTTGTGTGAGTATGAGTTTTTATTTCTCTGGGATAAGTGCCCAAGAGCGCAGTTTTTGGGTTGTATGAGTTGCATG
Source organism: Sorex palustris (assembly GCA_028565675.1). Classification (NCBI taxonomy): domain Eukaryota; kingdom Metazoa; phylum Chordata; class Mammalia; order Eulipotyphla; family Soricidae; genus Sorex; species Sorex palustris. The sequence goes on along the minus strand of JAOXYA010002672.1, from coordinate 2,308 downwards.
TGTGCTTTTAAAAGAAACTGCCAAGCTGTTTTCTAGAGTGACAGTATCATTTTTCAGTTCCCACCACAAGCCCAGGCGGGCCAGGCTCTCTGCATCCTGGCCGGTGTTTGAAGTTATTGCTAATCTTGGTTTTAGACCTTCTGAAATGAGTTGCCAGGAGGTGGTCTCATTGTGATTTTAATTTGCAATTCCCTCATGGCTAATGATGTTGAACATTGTTTCACGTGCTGATTTGCCGTGTGCATATCTGCTTTTGCCAATATTTGTTCAAATATTTTACTCCTTTTTAAAATTGGTTTTAAAATTGGCTTAACTGTTGAGTTGACGTTTTCAACATAGGCCCTTTTAGTGGCTATGTGACTTACAGATATTTTTTTCTGCTTTGTAATGTGTCTTCTATTCTTTTCTTGAACACTGTCTTTTACAGAAAGAAGGTTTAATTTTGATAATCTATTTATTGACTCTTTTATTTATTTAGTATAGTGTACTTTTGGAGTCTTGGCTTAGACATCTCTACCCTAGAAGATTTTCTCCTAGGATTTCCTCAAAAGGTTATAAATTTAAGTCTCTCCATTTTTTTTTTGTTAAAGAATACTGTCTTTTTGGAGGCTGGAGCGATAGCACAGCGGGTAGGGCGTTTGCCTTGCACGTGGCCGACCAGGGTTCGAGTCCCAGCATCCCATATGGTCCCCTGAGCACCGCCAGAAGTGATTTGAGTGCATGACCCAGGAGTAACCCCTGAGCATTGCCAGGTATGACCCCCCCAAAAAAGAATGCTGTCTTCTTGTCTCTTTCTGTTTCTCTGTTTGTCCCTCTTTCTGTCTCTCTGCCTCTCTCTCTCTCTCTCTCTCTCTCTCTCTCTCTATATACTGCTATACCTCTGTCTATAAATAAAATGTTTCATTCAAGGTACATGATTTTCTCTCTGAGAGTGCTACAATTTTACCATTGATACTCAGCCTTTGCCCAGTTTAGATTGGTTTTTAAAAGCATTTCCTTTCTTCTGTAGCATCTAAAAAATTTTTAGTAAACTCTGCTAGTATTAAAAATGATCAATTATTGGCCCAGAGAAATAATATAGCAGGTGGTGTGTTTGCCTTACACTTGTATCACTTGTATCACTTGTCATCCCGTTGCTCCTCAATTTGCTCAAGTGGGCATCAGTAAGGTCTCCATTTGTTCGTGTCATATGCTACTGTAGCCCAATGTCAACTGTTTACTCCAGGAACACGAAGAACATAAAACCATTTGTTCTAGGTCTTGACGAAGAAGTTCGTCCATCTCATAGGTGGGCAACCGGGCCTTTTTTTGACATCCTGTGGAATCCCGTGGAATTCAGCCCCCTTACATCGGGGATTCAATCTCTGGTACCCCACACAGTCTCTCTAACCTGTCAGGAAGGGTCTCTGAGTGCAGAGCAAGTGGAAAATCCTGAGCACCAAAGGCTATGGTCCAGGAACTATTTTTGAAAATTCATTTAATCTACTTATTTAGGGTAGCTAGTTATGCTATGTATACAATTTTCATGATTATAAGTAAAAGATAATTAATTGTGTCCCTCATAAAATGTGAACTTATTTTGGTAGAATACTCACCTTACTTAGCCAAAGTGAAAAATTGTTCTTAGGAAATGTGATAAGCATGTTTATTTAAAACTTGCTTTTGAACACGTTGTTTTTGAGAAAAGACAAAAAGTGGAAAACATGTTTTTACCTAAAAGGCTCTGCACTATGATATTCACCTACAACACCCCCACACTTGTCAATTACTTTGCAAAACTGTTATCAATACGGCCATCCCAATTTTCCTATTATTGAGCTTTGAAAACCAAGTATGCCACTAATTGTGAAACATATGCTTATTATGCATGGTGCAGTGACATGCTAACTTTGCAGCAACTCAATTCAAGAAAATAAAATCTTGCTAGTAGAATTATGATTCAAATCCGGTTGTGATTTGGGGTCAAAGGGAAATTGTTGGAGGGTGGTGGGGAGCAATGTACATACATACAGTCAACCCTGGTTCAATTCCCAGCCAACATAATGTGCTCTAAGCACTTGTCAAAAGTGATTCCTAGACACAGAGCCAGGAGTACTCTCTGAGCACCTTCATGGGGTATTGTCCACACCTTCCTAATACCACTCCCAAAATATTATGTTCTAATCTTAAACCTTTGCTAGAGCAATAGCACAGCGGTAGGGCGTTTGCCTTGCACGCATTGAACATGGCCAACCCGAGTTCGATTCCTTCGCCCCTCTCAGAGAGCCCGGCAAGCTACCGAGAGTATTCGATATGCCAGACACAGTAA
>JAOXYA010002614.1:0-14552 GCA_028565675.1 Sorex palustris | reverse complement strand
GGGAGGGGGGAGGGGGGGGGGGGAAAAAAAGGGAGAGAGAGAGAGAGAGAGAGAGAGAGAGAGAGAGAGAGAGAGAGGTGGTGGGTGAGTGGCAGCTCAGAGAGATGAGCTAGCAAGGGGGACGGGAGGAGATCAGAATGAGGGGCAATGAGAGACTGGAATGGGGAGCCTAGTGAGATTAGAACAGGTGCGTGGAGAGAATGGAATAAACGGCAACTGAGGCTTAAGACGAGAGAATATATGCCCCAGAGTGAATATGATTCGGAGTCAATTAATTCCCAAGTTACAAAAGCATAGCACAGTCTTATTGTGTCTATAAATAAGGACAGTGCTCCGAATTAACTATGCAAAGGATTCAAGGAGAAGAGAAAAGCAATATTTACAACTTAACAGAGTCTGATTAGGAGATAAAGGTGATTGACCGGCTGGGGAAGCAGAGCACACAGAAAGAGGTTACAAATAAACACAGAGGAATGGAAGCACTGCATGGGAGTAATCCAATAAACCTCAGCTCCCTGTGGCAAGGCAGAAAGGACAAACCAATGTTATCCTACAGGATGTCAAACTTTTGTTTCTCAAAATGAGGGCCACACGTGGCGAGTGCTGCATCTGAACAGGCTGCAGGTGAACAGCTCTGCTCTGCCCGTCGTGCTGCTGACCCCGGGCTAATTCCCCACAGAAAAGCTGGCACCATGCCACCAACAGCTGGTAAGTGAAGGAGCACTTTTCAGAAGAGCTCAGTTCCTACAAAACCCAGCTGGTTCGTGCACACACATCCATGCAGCCTTTCCTGAGACGGAGCCGTGTCCCTGTGAGATCGGTGCAGGTGCTGGTCCCGCACGGCCAAGGAGAGAAATACCAGCACAAGGACCCCTGCATGGGCATCAGGCTAGGCCCTGCTGGGGCCTGGAGGAGATAACACCTGCTGACCTGTTTCCACTGTGGTTGACTCTGACCAGCACACCGAGAGCCAGCGTTTGCTTATTTATCTGTTGATTGATTCTGTGGTGATTGAGGGGCTCCACCTCATAGTGCTCAGGGATCACATGGCACGGGGGCCAGGGATTGACCCCAGGGACACACAGGGACAAGGCATGAGGTCTATTAAGTCATGCCCCCAGCTTCCTTGGATGGTATTTAAGAAGCTTGTGTGAAGCTGGGAGCAATAGCACAGCATTAGGGCATTTGCCTTGCCCGCAGCCAGCCCGGCTGAGCCGGGTTCGATTCCTCCACCCCTCTCGGAGAGCCTGGCAAGCTACCGAGAGTATCTCGCTCCCACGGCAAAGCCTGGCAAGCTACCCGTGACGTATTCAATATGCCAAACACAGTAACAACAAGGCTCACGATGGAGATGTTACTGGGCCTGCTCGAGCAAATCGATGAATAACGGGAGAACCGTGACCACTTGTATGTGTGAAGCTCAGGCAAAAACATAGCCTCTAGAAATCTCTAGAAGCAGCGGCAGTGGTGGCTGCCAGATGAAGTTGCTGGATATTCATACGAAATCAATCATGCATTAACTATACAAGAAAGGAGAAAGGAAGAAAGAGGGAAGGAGGGGCATGCAAGACTGGAAGGGAGAGTGCCAAGGTCAGTGCTGCCTGTGGCAGGAGGCTCCCCAGGGGACCGGTGTAGCCACCTTACCTCTACATCGGGGTGCTGAGGCTGACCAGTATGAGTTTCTGCAGGAGATTTTCGGCTCTCCAACCAGAAGATATCCTTCATCACACTCATACTTCACCACAGTGGTAAAGGAGAAGAACGAGCTCATGTCCTGGCCAGAGCCATGAGCAATGACAGGGAACAGGCTGCAGTCTGAGCAGGAGAGAACGGCAGGAGTGAGGTGCTACACTGCCCACAGCACTTGGAACCACACAACCTCCCTGCCACTGAGCTCTCACCCTACATTAGGCACTACAAGAGCTTTGCATCTGCCAGGTGAGCACTTGGCTATCATCTAAGTGTTGGGATTTCCTCTAAGCAACTCAAATCCTCTATTCTGCTTCCATGATAGCTTTTTCAGGGAATATATTCACTAATAGTTTATGTTGTTATAGCAACTGATTCCTTCAGATAAAAGAGGCTGGCTTACACTTTGATTAAGGAATTTCTATTGAAGTGGCATAACAAAGTTGATTCCCATAGCAACAGGCCTTAGTTCTGGTACATTCCCTCAACCTTTCTCCTTCCTCGTTACTCTACGAAAGGTTCTGGATGTTTCAGTAGTGAGGCATTGCATTTATAACTAGGCTTACTGGTTCTAAGATGCCTTAGTTGTTGTTTTGAAAATATACTCTGTATTTGTGAGTACACATTTTTGCTTGATGGATGAAAATTTTCCCAGCCATCATCTTCTATCAATATCACAATAGAATGCAGAACTAATCTATTTAGAAAGCAATGGGCTTTAACATCTGGAGCACTTAAATAAAAGAAATTCATGTGAAAATTAATGCATTCTCATGAGGGTCTTATTATTCACACTTTGTTCTTTACATAAAGCAGCCTCTCTCTAGAACAACTCTTATTTTCAAAGCTCTGAAACAAATAATAGTTCATAGAACTCTCTCCAAAGGGTCATTTTTTTCCCCTCTGCGCTTCACCCTAAATTCCTCATCAGTACTTCTCCCAGGTCTACAGAAGTCAGACTAACCCAAGTCCTTGCACTCACCACACTGCACAGGAGGAGACAGCCACAGCACCATGGCGCCCAGCAGGCACTGTGCCCGGGAAGGGCTCCTCAAGGGAGGCATGGCTCCCTCAGCTCCTCAAGCCGAAGGAGATGCAGATGCCTCTCTGAGAGGGACTCTGAGAGGAGGAGCCTCGAAAGCCCGGTTGTGTCCCCCAAGAGTGGAGGCGTGGCCAGAGCGGGGCTGCTGAGTGGACCTTGGGGCCAGATGCCCTGGCCTGTCTGTCTGGCTCCTGCTGCCCCCAGGGCTGCCCGTGAGGCCAGTCCCCTAGGAAGCTGGCTTACCCAGAGTTGTGATCTGTGCTCTCAGCTCCTGGGCCCAGGGCGTTTGGAAAGGGAGGGGAGGCTGTGTGAGAAGCAGGGCCTGTCAGAAGTGGCTTCTCCAATTAGTGGCCGCAACTCCCCATTGGAGAATGATGGCGCTCAATTCCAGAAGTCCCGGTTCTTCCCAGACTCTTGAGAACCTGGTCCCTGAAGTGGTTCTTGCAGTGCTGGCCTCCCTTCCCCTTTTTCTCTGTCTCTCCTGTGCATGAAAATACCCAATGTCTTGTTTCACAAAACCGTTTTAGTGGAAACTGTCCTTTTGTCTTGGCAGCATAAAAGATGCATGTTCTGAAAGTTCATGTTGAGTGAAAATCGAGAAGAAAGGAGAAGTCTTACAACTTTCAGAGTTCTCAGATGCCAGACCTGGGGGAGGTCCCTCACTTTGTCCATAAGTGCTGAATGCAGTGGCAGGATAACCCGGATATTCCATGTGGAAGGGCTGTCAGTGCTCCTGCACACCCCACGGCTTAGGCTGCCCACAGGCCACACCAACGGTCCTGCACGGACTCTGCTGTGTGCCCCTGCAGGCATCTCTTTCTGGACAAGACACAGCAGTTGTCCAAATAAGATGACAAACTCTGGCATCTTCCCTAAAATGACCCCTGCTCTCCATAGAGGAGCCAGGGTGACACTCCCCATCCCCCCCCCCCCAACAACAGCCCCACAGCTTACCTCTTCAAAATAAATGGGAAGTCATAAACAGAACAGAGTCGAGCGCTGAGGGACTTGGAGGTCTGGAGTCATGGGACAGTGTGCAGGGCTCTTGCCTTGTGCTTGGTCCACCCAGGTTTGACTCTCAGTACCGACCCAGGTCCTAATGATCCCTGAGTGCAGAGTCAGGAGTAAGCCCTGGGTACTGCCAGGTGTGGCCTCAAAACAAAAACAAAAGCAGACTTGGATGTCTGCTCCCCTGTGAGAGTGAGCGTAGAAGGGGCTTTCTGCACCCTGGGGAACCTCCCTTTGTGGGGGAGGGTGGCTGCAGGGGGTGCTGTCCTGCTTAACCAACCAGTAGGGGGGTGCTTGGCTTTCAGCCCTTCCTGTCAGTAGCCTCAGCCCTGCCCCCTGGTCCCAGTGTCCTTGTGCAGAGAAAACTGATTTCTACAGACAAAGAAAAGTCCAAGACAGCTCAGAAAATTCCTAGCAAAGCCAAATTTAGGCTCAAGGCAGAGCCTACAATCCATGCCTTTCCTTTCTGCTGTGGTTTCCTTGATTCCCTGGCAGGGCACCAATGAGCCTTTGGGAAGAAGGGCGCCCAGGGGCACCTCTTGGTGGGGTGTGTGCCCCAGGAGGGTGTCTTGTGAGAGCACATGCAAGCAGAACCAGGCTCCCAGGCTCCCTGAAGGCCAGTCCTACCCACAGCCCACCCCTGCCTCCTGTTGCACACAAACCATCACATAGCATGTATCACACATCACACATGCACACACCACCATCCTGTGAAGGTCCACACCTAGTCTCCCTGCACTGCTGCTACCTCATGCCCCTGAAGCTCATCCTGAAGAGACCAGCCTCCAGAACTCGTACACCTGAATGGGACTGCAGCAAACTGGAAAAGGTTTTGCATTATAAAAGAAAGAACAGTTGAACAGCACACATAAATGTACACACCCTAATGGTGGTTTTCACTCACCAACAATATCAAGTCCTGAAAGGGATCTGCAGGACAGTGATGCTCCCTGCAGCCGGGACACCTCTGGGTGGGCAGGAGCCACCACGGCTGCTTCTTGTCTGCATCAAAGCTACTCTCCTTCCTGGCTGCCCGTGACTACCTGCTGGCACCTGACCCCAGTGCTGGGGATGGGGGGGGGGCTTGCTGAGAGCAGCTCAGCCTGCAGGTGCAGGTGTTACAGGTCTCATGCAGTCAGGACCAGTGGCAGGAGCTCCATGTCTGGTGTGCTGAGTGCAGACAGCCTCGGCCTGTGTGTGGTGCTTTCTTGGTGAGGTGTGGTGGTCCCTAGTCAGGGGAGGCTTGATAGGGCCAGTAAAGAACCCGGGGGTTCCCAGGATGAACATTTGAGGCCTTGGAGACCCACAGCTCCAGGCCTGACTGCTGTGGGTGCTGCCTGACTGGAACCAGAGAGATGGGTGTGTTGGTCCCCAGACGAGGGGGACCACTGTCAGAGGTCGTGAATATGCTACTACATGTTCCATGGTGCAGTTTCCCCACAGTTGTCCCAGACCTCTAGGAGGAAGGACACTCCACCTTCCTCCAGGGTGCTCCCACCCCCTGCACCCAAAGGCACCTATGACTGGTTGAAGGGGCTGAGGGCAGAATGCAGGGTTACCCCTGCTCAGGCAAGACTGAAGGTGCCAGGAGGCAAGCAGGCTCCCGGCTGAGGTGTCGGCTCTTTGGCCACACAGGACCAGGTCCATGGTTCCCAAATGGATAGAAGCTAGAAAGACCTCACACCTGTTCTCTGACTTGTTATGAAATCACCTCAGTTTTCAGAAAGATGTGAGCTTGTGGCTTCATGAAAAAATGCTGAACTGAGGTTAAAGACATCACCTGTTGTTATTCATCGTTCCTTCGACTAGGGTCCCAAACTTTTCTATTTGTATTGGCTAATGCATTTATTTACTTATGGCCACATCCAGTGGTGCTTGGGCAACTCCCAGCTTGGTGCTCAGGTCTTGGTTGGTAATGCCAGGGACCACAGAGTGTTTGGAACTGAAACTTGAATACTCGAGTATTGAAATCCTTTGAGCTGTCACCCCAGCCCTCTCTTATATTTTTGTAGCAGAAAAAGATCCTGAAGAACTGACATTTCTTCTCCCCAAATGGTGTAGATATTTGATCCATTGTGTTCCCTTTTGGTTGAAGATATATTCAATCAATATGAGTATATGAATTCAATTTAGCAAATTTACTTTTTATGCCAGTCTAGTACAGATGGATAAATTTGAATGTTTAAAATTATTAAATTTTGAACCATGCAAGTTAAGGTACTTTCCTTGCATGTAGCTGATTCTGGTTTGATACCTACCACCACATAATCCCCCAAAAACTTCTGGGAGAGACCCCTTAGCCAGGGTAAACCCTGAGCACAGCCAGGTGTGGCCGAAATAAACATTGAATTTCCACAAGGTACTAAGCTAAACATAAAATAAAGTTATAAGAAAACTCTTTAAAAGCAAGAACGTTCACCAAAAATAATACATAAATAAGTATCCTCACTGTGTCAGGGCCCTCGCGAACATTCACAGTGAGACCACTCGTCTTCTTTGCAGGCAAGCATTTCCTCGGAGAAGACTGGTGGGGACACAGGCATGTTCATGGGGCCTGGACAGAGGTCCTGCCTGCTTCCTTCCCTCACTGCCCAGTACGGCGAGGTCCACGTCTATGCTGTGCGGGATGATCTCGTCTGCTGGCTTCCAAACCTCTCCCAGATCCAGAAGAGCTCTTGGCCCTTCCTGGTCTCTTGGGGCTCCAACCAAGAGTGTCTAGACTGGTCTGAACACTGGTCATTGTCATGTGTGGGTGGAGGACAGAGGATGTGGAAGCAGAGGCAGAAAGGGCTCCAGTGAACAGGAGCTGGGGCAGTGTCCACTCTCAGGAGGGGAGCACAGGGAGAGTTGTTGGACCTGGGAGCATGAACTGAGGGTCCTTCTCTGAGTGTTCCACGGTCACCAACCTGTGGGCACTGTGAATGCTGCCCCTCAGTGACCGAGGGTGGTGCAAGGCTCCACGGTCGAGGGTGGTGCAAGGCCAGGGACAACATGAGTTGGGCTGCAGGCAGGTCTGTCCAGCACGGTCACCGGGGCTGGATCCTTCCTCTCTAGGATTCAGTTCCCTGGTGCTGTCCTCATCACAAGGAACATCCTGTCAGCAGTTTGATCCCCTTTGGCCGAGACAGGAAGTCAGCAAAGCAGCTTCCTCATTTGGAAAGTAACCGGGACACTGGCCCCACTGGGGAGGGGCTCCCAGCAGCTCCCAGGCCTGCCTGCACTATGCCCAGGCTTCCCAAGTGCCTGCAGTCCTGGGAGCTGTGGTCACTGGTCGTGCCTGGCCCCGTGAGGTCGCAGCAACCACAGACTACCAGAAGGCATGCAGGGGGACCTTGGCACTACCCTCCTCCTGTCCACCCAGCTCTGCCCTTCCCCAGGCTGCGGGCCATGTGACCTGGACACAGAACCCTCCCATAGTGACAGCCCGAGGGCAAGTCACTCTGGGCTCCATGCTTAGGGGCCAGGGCTGCCCTGGGGTTCAGTGCCCACAACACAGAGGCCCTGATGGCTGAGGTCTGAGTGAGTGTCAGGACTCGGGGCATGAGGGAGGTAGGTATCTCAGCAGATAATGAGAACAAGGAACACAGGAGTCAGGGAGCAAGGGCCAGTTCCCGTGGAAGACACAGGCCGGCAGCGGCAGGAGCTGACAATGCATGTTGCACGGTCAAGGGAAGGGCTCCAAGGAGGCCCGGCTCCCTGCAGAGCAGACCCAGGCCTGTGTGTCCAGACAGGCATGATTCAGAGCTGTGTTAGGAACCTCGACTCATGCAGGGAAGGGACCCTGAGTGCCCCGTCTCCGTGCAGGGAAGGGGCCCCGAGTGACCCGGCTCATGCAGGGAAGAGGCCACCAAGAGATCTGACTCATGCAAGGAAGGGGCCCCGAGTGACCCGGCTCCGTGCAGGAAGGGGCCCTGAGTGACCCAGCTCATGCAGAGAAGAGGACCCGAGTGACCTGGCTCTGTGCAGGGAAGGGGATCCGATGACCAAGCTCCGTGCAGGGAAGGGGCCCTGAGTGACATGACTTTGTGCAGGAAAGGGGCCCTAAACGACTTGGAGGCAGTTTTGTTTTTTTCTTCATATTCCTAACTTTGGTTATTTTAATACTATTTTCAGGATTCCAGTCCCAGAATGGGGCCAACCCAGGAGGGGGTTGGTGAGGAAGAGGATAGTAAAGTAAGTAAAGTAAAGGTAAAGGCCCTCCCGTTGTTCATCGATTTTTGCTCGAGCGGGCCCAGTAACGTCTCCATGGTGAGACTTAATTGTTACTGTGTCTGGCATATCGAATACGTCACGGGGAGCTTGCCAGGCTCTGCCGTGCAGGCGAGATACTTTCGGTAGCTTGCCGGGCTCTCCGAGAGGGGCGGAGGAATCGAACTCGGGCCGGCCATGTTGGCTGCGTGCAAGGCAAACGCCAAGAAAAACAGAAGGACAGCGTAAGGGAGGCTTGGGTCAGACAGCCCTAGCACTGAGTTTTTATTCTGCCACGGGGGGAGGGGAGTGGGCTTCTGGGAGTCTCAGCAGATGCGGCCACATGCTCATGCGCATTCAGAGCTCTGGAGGCTGCGTGGGTCCCGCTTGACCCTGTGTCTGTGGAATGTTGATCCTGATCTGCTCTATTTGTAGTTCCAGGAGTTGGATCTCGAGGGAGAGTTTGTACATCTCCTGAGCCAGCTTTGCTTCTTTGGGGTCGGGGAGGCACTGCATAAGCTTCCAGCCCTTGGCCACGGACTCGCAACCTGCAGGGAACTCCTGGAGGACAAAGGTGGCACGCAGTGAGGAATGGAGCAGTTTGCAGCCTTCCCAGCTCTCCTACAAAAGCAGCTGTTCTCAGAGGAGGGCTGGAGAATGTTTCCACCACCAGCACGAGAGGAAACACTCTGGTTGGCACCGCCATGAGTCAGGACCTGCCTCTGCTAGCTGGACTGTGGGGAAAGCACCCTTGGGAACTTCCTGGATGATGCACCCACTCACACTTACCCACTCACACTTGGGCACCCCTGGGAACCAGCTTCTGTCCTCTGAACAGGTGATGATCTGGTTACCAACCAGTCTGTAGCTGGAGTCACAGTGGACAGTGACGCTGGCAGTTTCCAGGTACAGAGACTTATTCTCAGACAGACGTCCATGTTCTATCTCTGGCCTCTCACACTCAGCTACAATGAAAACACATTTTAAAGCTAATATATAAATCATAAAACATATGAGCATCTACTAAAAATTCATTTTAACTGCTTTTTGGTTTGGGGGTCACTTGCAGCAGTGCTCAGGGCTTACTCCTGCCTCTGTGCTCAGGGATCACTCCTGGTGAGCCTCACAGGATCCTATGGGGTGCCAGAGACTGAACCAGGTCAGCCGTGTGCAAGGCCTGTGCTTCCCCAGCTGTGTTAGACCCCACTAATCATTGTGACCATCTCAGTCACTGAGTGTTAGCGCCCACCAGAGACTGGGCTCACACAGATTGATTCTGTGTCATTTGGGCCTCCCAGGCTGTGCTCCTGTGTCTAGGGAGCCACTGAGGATGCTCAGCTCAATGACAGGATGAAGGTGCTGTGCTTTCAGGCCCAACAGTGCTCAGGGACCAGAACCTTGGGATGTCCAGGGACCATGCGGCAGCACCCAGACGGAACCCTGTGCAGGGCCACATGTGCCCTGGTAGCTGTGCTCTCCCAGGCCCCCTTTCCATATTTGTATATAGTTTTTGTTTTGATTTGTGGGTCCTACTTGTCAGTACTTGGGAGCAACTCCTAGCTCAGTTCTTTGGGGTCAATCCCAGTAACATGTGGGGGGCAACATGGTGCCAGAAGTTAAACTCAGACCTGCACATACAGACCACACCCCTATTCATCTGAGGAAATGATGTCCTGAGATCTCAAGGTCATGACAGGTTTAAACATCAAGACAGTGCAGAGTATGTGACTCCAGGCACTCATCTATCAAAGCGAATGTCTACCTTGTTATGGTCTCTGTAGGGCCCAAGGGGTGACCTTCCTCCTGGCCCAGGAACTCCACAGTGGCAGAGACCTGGGCTGTGCACAGCAGTAGGAGATAAATCGGCACAGAGGCCAAAGTTCCCAAGGCTTGGCCTCACCCTCCCCTCACAGCGACCCCTCTTCTGAGTGAGACTTGATGGGAGGGAGAAGAGTTCTCCCACTCAGAGGCTGGGGAGAAGCGGGGTGCTCCTGCAGGGCAGGTTTAAAGAAAACTTGCCACGGGCTCTGCTGCACCTGGGAAGTGGAAAATAGAAGACAACTGGCTCAGGGGATGCCTGAGAAGGCCACATCCTGCTCCTGCAAGAAGGAAGTGGGATCCACTTGCCCAAGAACAGACAACTGGATAAAAAAAAAACTGTGGTACATCCACATAATGAAATATTACACAGTCATTAGGAAGAATGATGTCATGAAATTTGCTTATAAATAGATGTATATGGACAGTATCATGCTGAGTGAAATGAGTCAGAGGGGTAGGGGCAGGTATATAACATATATATGTATGTATACACACACACATACACACACACACATATATACATATATATATTATGAGACTAATATTGAAGGTGAGGGTAAAAAGGGGCCAGGTGGACTGGTCAATGATTGGAAGCTTGTCTTGGGAGTGTGTATGGGGGAGGGGGTAGCAAAGGGCAGTTAGGATAGAGAAGGGATCAGCATAACAATATTAGTTGGAAACGATCATTTTTGACAGGAACTGAGTGTTGAAAATAGGTAAAGGGATATACCTGATAACCTTTCATTATCTGCATTGCAAATCATAAGGCCGTAAAGGAGAGTGGGGAGGGGGGAGGGAGAGAAAGGGAGAGAGAGAGAGAGAGGGAGAGAGAAGAAAAGTGCCTGTCATAGTGGCAGGCCGGGGAGGGGCCCTGGAGGGTGGGAGGAAAATAGGGATCATTGACTGAAAAAGTACACTGGAGAAGGAATGGTTGTTGGAACATTATATGACTGAAATCCAATCATGAACAACTTTGTAAATGTGTTTATCACGTGATTCAATAAAAAAAAACAAAAGAACAAAACAGGGAGAGAAGGAAGTGGGATCTTCGTGTTTCTGTGACCTCTTGCCCGTCTGCAGAGCACCCTTGGAACATGCAATTGTTCCACAGAAAGTGCAGTGGCGCGTTTCCTGCTGCCTCAGGGAGGACAGCAGCAGCATCCTCTGGTTGTTCCCATCCTTGTGAGGTTACCTTTACACTGAGGAGCTTGCGCTGACCAGCCCTCACTGTTGCAGGTGAGCTTGCTCGTGCCGACCAGCTTGTACCCAGGCATGCAGGTGTAGTGCACCTCATCCTTTAGAAATCCCCTGACCTTTTCGTAAAGTCCATGGGCAATGACAGGGGGGACGTGACAGCCTGCATGGTGAGAAAGGGAATGGAAAGCAGGAGCGTGAACTGTTAGCCTACCCCTTGCGCGGCCACAGCGCCCTTCTCTCCTCCTGCCTTCTCTGCCTGCAGTGTTCACCGGCCCCATGAGCCTGGGTCCCCTCCTGGAAGCCTCGGCTGAGACCACTTGGGGTCTCTTTCCACTCCATGTGGGCTCACATGCAGTGTCTTTCAAAGTAAGCCAGGGCAGACATTGGGGTAGACATCCCAGGCGAGTCCATGGCCTGTGGGCTGAGTTGTCACACCCAGGAAGGTTGCCCTCAACCCAGCCCCAGGGTCACCTCACACACAGTGGCAAAGCAGGAATGGGTTGCGTGTTGCCCTAGCCACTGCTCTAGCCCATCTGGGACCAAGTCAGAGTTCAGCAGTATTCTGAACACTACTGGACACCAGCTGCCCCTTAGCTCAGTCACAGACCCCTGTCCCCTTCTCTACAGAAGTGTCTCTGGTGAATGCACCACAGAAGAGCAGAGCACAGAGGGACGGCTGCACAGATGAGGATGCTCAGAGCCCTGCAGCACCCCTCTTCTGCTGCCTCGGAATTGGGAGGTCTGCAACCATCTGGACACCTACAGAGCCCACTCTGGCCCATATACAGTGACCAAGAACTGCCAGAAGAGACCACCTGTCTGGGTTGGTCTCGGCACAGGCCCTACCTCTCCCCAGCGGGCACAGTCCTGAGGGCCCCGCGGGGAGTTCCCATGGCCCCGGGATGGCTTGGGTTCTGACCACCCCATGCTCTGCTTCTAGAACAGGCCACACCTCTGACAATGGAGTGTAGTAGTTCAGGCCTGGAAAACGTCAGGAAGTCAAGCACAATGCACTGCAGCTCTGTGGGTGTGGGGGCCCCTGTGTTCAGAACCCCAGGCCTCCTGGCATCATGTGTCCCTGCTGGGACACTCATGATTTCCCATGCACTGGGACAGTGATGCAGCACAAATGAGAGCCAAGCCCAACCCTCCTCCCCCCACTCCTTCAGTATGTCCTGCTGTTTGTCCTCATTCTCCAATCTGCCAATAACATGCCAAGGCCTAGAGGTGGCACAACCCCTGGGAAGCTAAGAAGCCTCTTGACAGGAAGCTGGAAACTGCTTGTCCCAGCAGGGACAGGGCTCACCCTGCAGGGCATGAATACCAACACAGGCACCACTCACTGGTCCTGCCGCCATCACTTTGCCAACTCTGCACCTGCAAGGCCACAGCAGTTGCCCCAGGGTCTCCTTTTCATGACTGGAGCCTGTTTACATGGCAAGAAGCTCCCATAGCTGAGATCTTAAAACCTGCGCCCACAGAGAAACGGCCTGTGAGGGCCAGGGTGGAAGTACTGGCTGGCAAAACACTGCCCTGCCTCCTGTTAGTTCCTTCCAGGGGGCACATTCAGTGCAAGTCAAAGATCTGTCTTTCTACAGAGGTGGGTCCCCATAAAACGAAGGTCAGGGACTGGGGACAAGACCAGGGTGTATGGGACCTATTTACCACCATACAGGGCCTTGTTAGTCAGCAGTGCATGTGCCACTGAAACAGGGGCACCTATACAGCAACAAGTCCTGGTGGGAGCAGTTTATGGGGGAAAGAATAGTCTAGAGGAGAGAGCAGTCTGTAGAGAAAACAGTCCAGGGGAGGAAACAGTCCAGGGCAGAGAACAGCCTAGGAGGGGAACAGTCTATAGAGAGAACGGCCTAGGAGGGAACAGTCTATCGAGAGAACAGCCTAGGAGGGAACAGTCCAGGGGAGAAATTACTCCTCCTCCAGCTCCTAGCTCTCTCAGGGCCAGCAGCCCTGCCACCATGCATGCACTCCCCACAGCGTGACCCTGGACTTACTGTTTTCACACGTGGGCTCCGGACTCCACGTGCCGTCACTTTGACAGCTGGATTTGTGGTAGTTCCTGTCAGGACACAAGTATGTAATAGTATCTTCGTAAAAGTAGGTACACATCTGGGTGGAGCCTCGTCTCCTCTGGGACATGATGTGGCCTTGCTTCAGCACTGGTTTCGGGCAGCACACCTCTAGGAACAAGAGCAGGGCCAGTGACAATCTACCCCTGGGAACCCTGTGCTCAGACACTAGGGCAGGCTTCCAACACCATTGTCCTTGTCCTGAGGAACCCCATGCTGCTTCTTAGCTACATTTCTTGGGAGACTTCCAAAACGAGATATTGTATTAAACCTGCATGAAATGTAAACTTCTAAAACTTGAGGAACTATATCCATTGACCCTTATGCACAACATCCTTGCAAACCCTATGGGATCATCCATCTCATTCCAAGAGGAAGCCCCCTCAGATGTTCTGATTCATCCAGAATAAGACCACTCAGTGGTTTAGTGTGGGCAGTCCAAGTAACATCCCAGGTACCCGCCTCTGGACCCTCACTCGTGCCCCTCAAGAGAGCAAGCATCTCTGATGGGAGATGACCATGTACCCAACTACCCTCCTGCCAAGTCACTCAAAGTCTGTATCAGGAGGGGAGGGCTGAACTCTGTCCCCACTAGCAGCAAGGATGCTGGTTCACAGCCTGCATGACCATGGTCACCCTGGTGACCTACTCCTGAAGAAGGGCGCACTCCAGCTTGGTGGCCCTGAGCCCAGGAGAGCCAGGCCCCTTTGCTCTCCAGCAGCCCTGCTGCATGCTCTGAATCTCCAGCAGAGGCCCACCCTGGCCGGGCATGGTGAGGACCAAGTCAAGATTGTCCCGAGAAGTCACAGTGGTGTGCCAGCTGGCCTAATAGGAGGGTGGCAGGTGAACCTCGCAGCTTTGCATGGCTCAGATGGTGGCTGCTGTTCCAGCTGGTCTGCAGGACTTTTGGTAGGCCAACACGTTTGTGTACGTGTGACCATAGAGTCCTGGGGTCAGAGGCTCTCTGGCCTCCTGAGGCACATGCCACACAGCTAGCACTGCCTGTGACTTGCTTGTGGAGACACAGCCTTGGAGGGAACCCCAGACACCTTTGTGCCTGGCGTCTAGGCCTGGAAGCTCTCCTCCAGCCCATACACCCCTGCCAGCTCTCTTCATACCCCCCAAGCCGCCCACATCCCCATGCCTCGCAGAAGGCTGAGAGCTGGTGTTAACCATGAGTCTGACTCTGGAGATGCAAGGTGACTCTCATGAGCTCCACTGCACAGGACCCAGCCCAGGCCATTCTCCTGCATGGACTCCTACACATGGGGGTCTGGGTTCTGGATGTGGGTTTATGCTTTCTTCCCGGAGCCGTATTTATGCTTTCACACACACACACACTCACACACACACACACACACACACACACACACACACACACACACACCCTCCAAATGATGTGAATTTTGTTATTTTGTGCTGTCTTCAAGCAGTTGAAGTGGTATTTAGGCATGGGTACTTCTTTTGTTTTTGCTTGTTGGGTCACACAAACGATGCACAGGGGTTACTCCTGGCTCAGG
>JAOXYA010002592.1:0-14553 GCA_028565675.1 Sorex palustris | reverse complement strand
TACTTTTTTGTAAGAAAGTGACAATTTCTTCACTGCCCAAACACACACACACACACACACACACACACACACACACACTAGTTAAGAAAAAAAAAGGAGGTGGTGATTATCTAAATATTGGCTCTACTTGGTCGTTTCCAGTGCTGGGGGTCAGACCTGGGATTTCACATGTCAAGCATGTGCTCCAGCCCTCTAAGCCATCACCTCTAAGCCAAATCAATCCTGGTTAAGTTTTTTAGTGTCTCAGAGTGCCACCACGTAACCCCAGATTCCCCATGTATGAAATGAATCAAAGGTGCATTTCCTCTAGAGTTGGCATGATTAAATAAAATGATAGTTGGGCAGCACCTAATAGAGTGCTCATGACTGGCCCACTCTTTCCCCCATCCCTCACTCATATCTACATCTTAATCCCTGGAACCTGGGAATGTTTTGTTACTTGGCAAAAGGAAATTTAGGCTTCGGATGGATTAAGGTTGTTAATCAGCTAATTTTAAGATAGGGAGATTAGGATGTATTAGCAGGAGAGCCAAATGTAATGGCTGTGGGGTAGGTTTACTGCAACCCCTATCTGCTGCTCCACAGGCAAGCTCCGGAGGCCAAATGTAATCTCAAAGCCTAATGCAATCCTTATCAGGTGTGCTTAATGCAATCCCTGTCTGGCCTAATGGCATCACAAGGGTCCTTAACAGAAGCCACAGGAGGCAGCAGGATTAGAACCAGAGAGCATCAACCTGTCATTGTTGGCTTTGAAGATGAAAGGGGGAGGGGCCAAGAGCAAAGGAATGTGGGAGTCCTCTGTCAGTGGAATCCCTTAAGGGATTCCAGAAAGGGAGGCAGGAGAAAGAGTGCAGAAGGTAGGGCACTTATCTGGCACTTGACTGACCTGTGTTCAATCCCTGACACCACGTATGGTACCTGAGCACAGGAGTGATGCCTGAGTGCAGAGGCAGGAGTAAGCTCTGAGCATTGCCAGGTAGAGCAAACACACAAGTAGTAAGCTTCTAGTGAGGGATGCAGCTCTGATGTCTCCGATTTTAGCCCTGTGAGACTCCATTGGACTTGGAATGCCAAGAACCGTAAGATAATAACTTTGGACTGTTTTCCTTCTTTCCCTGTGCTGGGTACTGAACCCTGCACCTTACTCGGTGCAAGGTTTTCTTGAGCTTTCCCCCAGCCAGCCTCCCCCCACCACACTCCTTCTTCTTCCCTCTTTCATGGATTGAACGCATGACCTCACACAAGCAAAGACTAGTCTCCTACCTCAGAATCACTTCCCTGGCCCCAGCTTTGTGCTGTTTTAAGTCACCAGTTAAGTCACAGCAGCAATAGGAGACTGTTTTGTGTTTTCTTAGTACCTAGATGAAGCGGAATAAATTTTCTTTCTCTGTGTGTTTTGAGAAAGAATTGAAACATTGTCACATCAACATGTCTCTGTCCTTTGTTACACCTTTCCAGAATGGTGTCCATCATCCTCTCCTCACTTGAGATGCTCTTGTCTTCCACATTTTCCTTCATCATTCTAAGGTCGGAGGTACTCAGAAACCTTCCCTCTTGCGTGAATCACCTTAAAAGCTTCTAAAATTCCTTTCATCTTTCTAATGTTTCTGATAACGTGGTGAGGGTGGGCACAGCTGGGAACATTGGAATTATCCTGGGGCTGGCCCCCAGGCTGCTGTAGTTTTGAGTCTGTTCAGGTATGTCAGTGTGCCATCAACTTGGCACTGGGAACCACTATTCTGAACTTCTTTCCTTGGCCTGCTGCTTAGAAATCCAAGCAGGGCTGTTTCTTTTTATGGCGGGAAACACCCAGTGATGCTCAGGGCTTACTCCTGGCTCTGCACTCAGGGATCACTTCTGGTCAGCCTCAGGAGCCTACATGGGGTGCTAGGGATCGAACCCAGGTCAGCAGGGTGGGTACAAGGTCCCCAACCCTGCCTTCTTTCCCAGTAACCACACTTCCATCACCCTGAAAAACTGGAGGGTCCGGAAACTTTAGATTTATCCCACCAATTTCCACTTTAATTTGAATTCTTGTACTTTTCTACACTAGTATATGTGATATAAGTTAATGTGCAGTTTTTCCTAAGCACTGTGTCTTCTTGACTGTGACGAAGGGAGAGGAGAATGAGTCACTTCTCTGTAGGACCCCATTTTGGACAAGATGTCAGTTGTCCAACAGTGGAATGTGGGAGGACGTTGTGTGTCAGCTTGAGTGGTTAGAAAGGGACCAGGTAGAGAGGCTGTATTAGATTGGAACATCTTCTGGAACATCTCAAGGCTTTTGTTAAAGACCTTGGCACTAAGAATATGCTCTTGTAGGCATTAGAGAAATTGGTGTCAATAAAATGATTTATTAGTAGAAACATGAGACAACTTCTTCCTGTTTCTGTTTATTTGAGCCACACTCTGTGGTGCTCAGGGCTGCTCCTGATTCTGTGCTCAGGGGACCACATGGAGATGGACCAAG
The DNA here is from genome assembly GCA_028565675.1 of Sorex palustris. Lineage (NCBI taxonomy): Eukaryota > Metazoa > Chordata > Mammalia > Eulipotyphla > Soricidae > Sorex > Sorex palustris. The sequence goes on along the minus strand of JAOXYA010002592.1, from coordinate 12,083 downwards.
GGCCAGCGGTGTGCAAGGCCAGTGCCTTATTCCTGTGCTATCTCTCCGGCCAACATAAGACTTCTTAAAACACTCTTAAAGTTTACTAGTCTAATTCCATACTTTTTAGACTCATGGGGCAAATGCTCTTATTTTTCTATGTAAATTTTTGCTTGTTTAAATTTTGGGTTTTGAGTTAACACTTGACAGTGTTCAGGGCTTACTCCTGATTCTGTGCTAAGGGATCTCTCTTGGCAGTGCTCCTGGAGCCTGACTTGGTACCTGGGATCAAGTCAGGCTTGGCTGTATCTAAGCCAAGTGTCTTAATCCAGGTACTGTCTCTTGGAATCCCTATTTAATTTGTAACCTTTCATGTTTGAAAAACGTTCTTGTAGGGGCCAGAAATATAGTACCACTGGTAGGATGCTTGTCTTGCAGGGTTCAAACCCCGGCACCTCATATGTTCCCCCAGTAATCAGCAGCAGGAAACCCTGAGTGCAAAGCCAGGAGTAGGCCCTGAGTACAGCAAGGGACGGCCCCAACACAAAAACAAATAAACTCTTGGAGAATTAAAAAACAACAACAAAAACAACCCCCAACTAAAATTACTGTAAATGAACAGCACATATGTCTAGGTAATCTGAAGTATACACGAGATAGCTTTATTCTCTATATTGCCTTGAGTGATGCATACTGCTTTTTCATTGTATTATAGTTTAATGTTGCCATAAAAATCTCAGTTTGAAACTTTGGATGATTTATTCTGTGTTCATTATATTATGTGCTAAAAATGTCGACTATGATTGTGTTTTTAAAGGAAAGTATTACATGGGCTCGTTAAAGAAGATTATGCTGGACTAACCTTTTAAAACAGGATTGTTAGGCTTGTAGCTCAAGAGAATGCAGAGGAGAGTAGCACTGTAGCACTGGCCTCCTGTTGTTCATCAATTTGCTCAAGTGGGCACCAGTAACGTCTCCATTGTGAGAATTGTTTTTACTGTGTTTGGCATATCGGGAGCTTGCCAGGCTTTGTCGTGCAGGCGAGATACTCTCGGTAGCTTGCTGGGCTCTCCAAGAAGGGTGGAGCAGTTGAACCCGGGTCGGCCGGGCTGGCTGCGTGCAAGGCAAATGCCCATCTGCTGTGTTATTGCACCGGATTTTAGCCCGGTATCAAAGGTTTTCTCCCTGTAGGCGAGGGGGGAGAGTGGGAGCTGAGGACCCAGACGATTCAGTGAAAATGTGGTCAGTTGACGAGTGCCTCTTAAGAATTAATGAAAAAGGAATTGATGACAACTGCAAGAAAAGCCTTGAGGCAAGTTTGATGGTTACTGTCCATGTTTTTGTGATGATGGGAATGAAAACATTGTTACTGTTCTTGTCACATTCAGGGAAGGAAGGAAATTAAATTTTTAATTATTTTTTTATTTTATAAAGTAATTCACAATAAAGTATAAAGTATATATAAAGTAGTTCACAATATTTGATTCCATTTAATATTTGAAAACCAATCCCACCACCATTACACCTTCCCACCACCCTGTTCTGGATATTTCCATCCCAAACCCCAAGCCCTGCCCCAAAGCAGAACTGAAATAATTTATTTTGTATAGTTTGTTTTGAAAAACTGCTAAAAATGCTCCAAGAAAAATTTCCTTGGAGGGAAGAGGCAAAAAAAAAAAAGGTTGAGCCTTGTGTGCTTACACACACACACACACACACTCACACACACACACACACTCGTATCTGTATAAAAATATATTTCTAAGGTTGGTTGCCTCCTACTTTATTTTTTTTATTTTTTATTTTTTTTGCTTTTTGGGTCACACCCGGCGATGATCAGGGGTTACTCCTGGCTCATGCACTCAGAAATTGCTCCTGGCAGTGCTCAGGGGACCATATGGGGTGCTGGGAATCGAACCTGTGTCGGTCATGTTGGGTGCGTGCAAGGCAAACGCCCTACCCGCTGTGCTATCACTCCAGCCCCTTGCCTCCTACTTTAAACCCCATCAAATGTGGTACGGTACTCTTGGAGTATGGGTAGTGTGAGGTATGAGTTGTGGCCTCGCAGTCCAGGAATAGGTTCACTTGTGGGTGAGGCTTGGCCTGAGGTGTGTGGAGAGTGATGGTGTGCAAGGCGGCAGTTGAGTTCTGGGGGTTTTCAGCTGCTGGGGCTGGGTCCCTTGGGGTGGGGAGGGGGTCTCACCCACCCCACTCTGGGGCGCCCCAAATGAAACAGAATGGCATGAGGTCCTGTGGCATGGTTATGCCACGTGTCATCTTATTTTCCCTTCTGTGAGAGAAGGGCAATGCGACTCTGGTTGGTGGCTGATGATGAAATTGTCTGGTGTCAGCCAGAGGTGGCTTATGGGCATGACTGCTGAGGTGCCGGAAGCAGAGGGATATAGGTGGAGGATCCCCGGAGAGGAACTTTCTAGGTAAAGCTCTTAAAAGGCTTTTTGACTGAAAACCAAGGCTAACACGATAATTTAATGGGGCTCCCAGTGAAGCGCTATACATGGGTTCTGTAAACAACTACGTAATGATAGGGGCACTGGAGATGTGGTCAGAGACAAACAACTTAGGTATTTTAATAACTGTAATAAACTCAGCATGGGCATTAGCTGCCATGTGACTCGCAGAGCGCCACAGCACAGACTCATGGGCTGGGAGGGTGTTGGGCTTACATCATGCTCTACTCTCTTGACCACACCTAGAGGCCTGTTCCTGGATGGCACAACTGGAAATGAGTCCAGATAGAAATCCCAAGTGCTGGCGAGGATGTGGAGAAACTTGGGACCCCGGGTTGTTTGCTCTCAGGAATGTGAAATGATGCAGCTACTATGGGCAGTCGTTTGTGGAGCCACCAAGAAGTTAAACCTTAGAATGTCCAACCCAGGCATTATTTGCTTGTCTGAACCCAAGAAAATGGAAAGCAGGCATTCAGATGAATAACTTGCATGTGAATGTTCAGAGCGTGAGTTTATTTACTGGCTAGCTGGAAACAACCTAAATATTCATCCACTGAAGAATGAAAATGTGGTCTTGTCCTGAGCCCCGCCAGGTGTGTTCCCTCCAAAAAGAAAGAACCCCCGAAAAAAAATAAAAAAAAAGAAAAGACACAGTAAAAAGAAAGAGTAGCAACAAACAACTCAGTGAATCCTTAGGTGGTGACTTTTTGTTTTTTGCAAGTTTTCTTTTACTGAATTATTTTTTGACAATTCCATGTACCATTTTGTTGGAAAAGTAATATAAAATAGATCATTTTGTGCCTGCTAAGGGCGCAGGCTTGGGAGGTGGGTGGGAAACTGGGCACATTGATCAAGGGAAAGTCACACTGGTGGTGGGATTGGTGCTGGGATGTCTAATGCCCAGAACAGCTGTGTTATGAACAGTGTTGTAAACCGTGATATTTAAATAAGGTTAGGGGAAAAAATAAAGGCAGGGAGGGATCTGAGGTGTGGGGGAAACCCACCCAAAATAGGAAAGTGGAAAGATAGCACTCAAAGTAGAAGAGAAGATTAGCAAGCTGTATTTAATTTGGAACATGATCTAGGATATTTAGAACTTTCATAACAATAAGAAGACAATCTAATTAAAAATGATGAGATTAGTGAATTTTATAATAGGTGTCCTGTAATTCAATGAAAACGTCAAGAGCAAATCAAGTGGAGGTGCCAGGGTGCTAGGCGGTTGAGGTAAATGCCTGGCACATGCGGGAACCCGGCTTTGAGCTCTGGCCTCACATGGGCTCCCCAGTTTCCCCTCCAAGAGGCCCTCGAGCAGCGTCCAGTTCCCGCCTGAGCATCAAACCTCCCTGACCGACTGGGTGAGCATTGTGGAGAGGGGCCCCTGCATCTCCAGAGCACTGCTAGGGCCTCTCCACTCCCCTCAGAAAAGGTCAAATGGAGTATTTGCAGCAGAGATTTTGATCTTGTGGGATGTCGAACTGGAAATCCTACTCTTGACTCTGGCCCCCCCCAGCTCACCACCCCCCAGCTTCTAGCAAGTTTGCCTTTTTATTCTTGACAGAATTGTGAGTATTTGCTCCCTTCTTCTGTGTATAGTCTTCACCTGCTCAGTGTTCCGTTTCTGTATTGGCCCCGTGTCTCCGAATCACTGTGTGCATGTTCGGGTCGCTGCAGATTGCAGGGCCCGTGGGCTGCTATTTCCTCCTCTGCACATCCATGCCCTCCTGCCAGGAGGAGGAAGGTCTCCTGCTACCAAAGATAAATGGATTCTCCTTCCTGTAATCTATCAATTGCTCCAAATCATGGCAGGTTCCCCCCCCCCCTTGTACCATGACTTCCTCGAACAGCTTATGTTTATCCTGGTGTATCATTTTGGTTGTTTTTGGCAGCATTTCACAGACGATTCAGCTACGTCTGATTATCCTGACCTTTCGCTTATTACCAGAGTTGGCTGTATATATCCAAATGCCGTTTCTTTTTTTTTCTGTTCATCTACTTAAAAGACAGGAGGAAGGAGATGGAGGATGTGTTTCCGGCTCTGCCTTCCTCATTAAAAAAAATCTTATTTTGGAAAAGCTTTATTTTGAGTTTTATTATATTTATTTTGTTTTGGGGGTCATACTTGATGATATTCAGTGCTTACTCCTGGCTCTGTGCTCAGGATCTACCCCCCCTCCCCACAAAGTTGTTCACAATAATTGTTTACACTCATTATTTCAACACTAATCCCACCACTATTGCACCTTCACACCACCATTTCTTTGAATCTTCCCGCCACCACCCCAGCTTCCCCTTAGGCAGATGCTAAATAATTTATTTGTATTGCTTGCCGTGAATAGTACGAGGTGTCATGTGGCTGCGAAAGTGGCTGTGCTCCTGGAATTGTAAATTTTTTAAATATTTGGGGTCTGATGGCATATCTGTAGCATGCTGTTCTCTTCCGAGAGAAAGAGTCCCTGAATCATGGCCCTTAATGCTCTTAAATCACGCCCAGAGGCAGTTCTTGGGTATGACTGCCAGGAAACCGGAAGGGCCAGGAGATAAGAGGAGGTAGACTCTGTGAAGCCTGGTGTTTTCAGTCACTGGTCCAGCATACCTGGGTTTTTCAGTGAATTTGTTTTTATGTGTGGGGGGCTTGGGATGAGCCTGTGAGCATGACTGTGATTGGGTTCTGGAGGTTTGTGGTTGCCGGGGTTCATGTGGGGCAGGCGGAGGGACACACCTGCCCCTCAGGGATCATTTTTGGCAGTGTTCAGGAGACCACGTGGGATGTTGGGGATCAAACCTGGGTTGGCTGTGAGCAAGGCAGTTGCCTTGCCTACTGTACTACGGCTCCATTGGAAAAACTTAAAAACAAAGTTGAAGTTAGTAACATGAACTCTCTCACCTAACTTTCACTTAAGACTCATCAGCTATAAGCATTTTGCTTTTTGCTGTCTATTATTATTATTATTATTATTAATTTTTTTTTGCTTTTTGGGTCACGCCCGGCAATGAACAGGGGTCACTCCTGACTCTGCGATCAGGAATTACTCCTGGCGGTGCTTGGGGGACCATATGGGATGCTGGGAATCAAACCCGGGTCGGCCGCGTGCAAGGCAAACACCCTACCTGCTATACTATCCCTCCAGCCCCATACATACTCTTTAATGGGTCTTCATTGCCTATAAAGCTCTGTTCTCTCCAGGACTAGAGAAACAGCCCAGGAGCCTAGGGTACCATCTCTGCTCATGAGCCCGAATGCCAGGTGCGAGTAAACACCATAAAAGGCGCTGTGAGCACAGCCACTAAAAAGCTACTGCCCAGGCCAGGAAGAGTAACCTCCAGAGAGCGTGAGCAAGAGCACCGTACCACAACCCACAAGCTTTAAACTTGCACCTCTGTTAAGAGGGCCACCCTCAGGAGCACGCACCACAACTAAAGGAATGTAGGCCTCAGTGACTGTAACAGCCAGGCAGGCAAGTCCCACAACCTGATGCATGGTGATACAAAACCCCCCACCACACACATACACACCACACACACACACACAGCACCCACTGGTAAGGAATGGAAATGAGTTGGGTCAAATGCACATCAGTCTCCTATATGCTATTTCTGCATCTCCTAAGCATCCTTCTCGGAGGTGGTGAGTGAGTCCATGTACCATAAGCCAGGAACAGACCAAAAGTCCCATTTTTGGTCCAAGGGAAGTTGGCTGCCATTGTGTCTACCTAGCCAGCAACCATCCTCCCTGCATTTGCATTGGAGATGTATCGTCTGAAGTTTTGAAAAGCAGACCCTGAGGTATGGCTCCCAAAGCAAGTCCCTTACTAGGAGGTGACCCCAGGAAGATCAGTGGGGAAGCAGGAAAGCATGAGGGGATGGGGATGGGTGGGGGTAGTTGAGAGGCAGTGAGTGAGTGCCTGGCACGGAATTCCCCTGGATGTTCAGGAGCACAGCACAGCACAGACCTGGCTGGTTTCCCAGCCAGCGGGCAGGAGAATAGGGGTGTTTTATGCCCCACCCACCAGCCAGCAGATACCTGGAAGATACTCGTGCCCTGGCCCCTGGGTGGTCAGGCAAAGAAATGCAGGTATTAAGAGTTAAGAGTTGGTAATTGAGGGTTGGAGCAATAGTATAGCCAGTGGGGCACTTGCCTTACATGCAGCTGACCCTGGTTCAATTCCTGGCATCCCATATGGTTTCCTGAGTGATCCCTGAATGCAGAGTTGTGAGTCAGCCCTGAGTATCGCCGGTATGGCCCCAAAACAACAACAACAACAATAACAAAAGATTTGGCATTGAATTAGCAACTAAGGGGAAGAGTCAAAGGGGCTAAGTCTGAGGACTTGCTGAGGGCCACGCTAGCGGCCTCTCTCCAGGGACAGCATGGAGCAAGGGGTCACATCCCAGACCTGGTTGGTGAGAGACCCCATGCTCCCCCTTACCATGGTTACCAAGACCCAGGATGAAGCATCCAAAGCCTCAGCCCTGAGAATGTTTTGGTGGGGGCAGGAGCGACCTCCTACGAGGCTGCTCCACCAATGCTCAGCCAACTGGGTCTCAAGGCAAGAGCTGGGGGGTGCAGTGCTGCTGGGCCCGGTGGTGGTGGAGACACCCAGGCCACCCCGGCCGTGCCCAGGGGACCTCCAGGATCACATCTGGCAGTGCTCAGGTATCTCCGGGGATGCACCCAGGGGCACTCATGTGGTACCAGGAATGGAATTGGGGCCTACCTCCAGCCCTGAGGATTCTGTTAGGGGTATTGGGCTAGACTCCTAACCAAAAGAGCTGGGCCTGGAGCTGCCAGGCACCACCACATGGAGGAACCAACGCTGCTGAACCCAGAGCCCCGACATCACTCAGCTGACAAATTCCTGAGCAGATAGTCCTATCTCGGGCCCATGCTCTTAGGTTCATTCATCAGATGATTATCTTTTATCCTTTGCTAACTCAATGTGAGTGGCTATCACCATTAAAGCAGTCCTGAGTGATTCATGGCATGACCCAGGGCCTCTAAAATCATCCGTTCCCGTTGCTAACCGCTACCCTTCTCTCCAGATTCTGCCCCATTTGCTGGCTCAGAACCAACCATACCCCCAAAAATGTCCCCTTTGAACACACATCTCCCTCCAACCCCCCCCCTCACTCATGCTCCCCACATGAGCATCCCTCACCTTGTCTCCTCCTTCCAAACAGCTTCCCCCTTTCCCTGCTTGGAAGTTCCACCTGTGGTCCAAGCCCCGGCTCTGGTCCTGCCTTCTCCAACCAGCCCTCCTGGGCCTCCTGGGCCTGCTTATCTCCACAGTCAACTCAGGCACAAGCTTGTATTTTCTCAGACCCCCAGGACAGAAGCCATGTGTGTCCCTGTGCCTTTAGTGGACGAGCTCTGTGGTAGGCAGAACGGCCCGTGGGTCAACTCAGCCCCTCTTCAGGAGGCCGTGAAGGCTAAGGAAACAGCGATGATCTCTCGGGTTGGGTTGTGTGGAAAAATCTAGAGCATAGCATTTCTTACTTCTCCATTTGGCTAAGACCCATGGAGACTCGTTCTCTGGAACAAAGCCCTCGGGGACGCTGTCACTCCTGCACACAGTGGGTCGCATTCCTCAGAGAGCCTCGGAGTGTTCCTGGCCCCCTGCTCACAGCTCCCGGGGGAGCCTAGATCTGTCCATCCTGACCTCTCTGACCTCTGACCTAGTCTGGCCGAATTTTGAGGACATCGCCCCCTGCAGCCATGCGTATGTACCCATTTCTCATCCCCTACCTCCAGGGACAGACAAATGACCCCGGTGTGGCCTCTTGGATGACACTTGACTTTGGAAGTGAACTGCAAACTGAAGAAACGGAGTAGGGGGTGGGTGAGGTGCGCATTTTGTTGGAGGCTGGAGGCCCACGGAGGTCTGGGATTGTCTGTGGCTGTCAGCAAGGAAGGAAGTTGGGCTCTCCTGACCATCCTGGGAGTTTTGCATTTCTGCAGAAACTCTGTCCTGCTCCCACCAGTTCGACTGACGTCCACTGTCTCTGTGCTTCCCAGGCGCTAGTGGCGGCTCTGCGGCCTAGGCTGGCTGGTGGCCAACTTGTCTCCCAAAGGCCAGAAGTCTGGAGCACTCGCTGGGCTATCTCTGTCCCCCTCACTCTTGGGGAGGAGGAGAGGGGTTCCGTGGCGCCCCCAGATGACCCTGGGAACTCCATCAGGCTCCAGCACTGTGGAAAGCTGCCAGGCCAGACCAGAGACTCCTCACCAGACCAGAGACTCCTCACCGGCCTCAAAGGTGACGGTTAGTTGATGGGAAGGTTTCATGTATGCATAAAGTCACTTTGTATCTTTTAAAGATTTGGAGAATAAGACAACCAGCAATATATGATTTTTTTTTTTCTAGCTCAACTCTCCCTGTGCGGTGGGTTCTGCGGCCACAGAGCAAGTTCCGCCCGCTGGGGTTCCTCTTGGCCCTTCTGACTCAGCTCATTTCCCCCTTCCTGCATCTCCTGAAGATCTCTCACAGCTCCCCCAGCCTCGCTCCTGGGCAGCTGCCTAAGTCATAGTTTCCCCCAAGAGCCAGTAACTTCCCAGTGAAGCCTAACTTGCATGAACCGAGGGTCTGGCACTAGCCTAAGACCTGCAGCGTCCCCTTCCCCCGGGGCTCTCCTGCCTGGTGGTGAATTCTCCAGAAAACCTTGCTGTTCCCTTCTCCAGCTAGCTCAAGACACAAGTTTTGGAATTGGGGGCAGGGGTGCCACACCCAGTGGTGCTCAAGCCTTCCTCCTGGCTCTGACCTCAGGACTCACTCCTGGAGGGCTCGGAGGACCATAAGAGGTGCTGAGGATCAAACCTGGGTCAGCGACGTGCAAGGCAAACTTCCTACCTTGTGCGTTGTTCCTCAATCAGTTTGGGCTCCTCGTCCAAACTTTTTTTTTCCATTCTTTTTTCTTATTCAAACTTTTTGACTTTATCTTGGGGTACCACTGGGGACAAGGCTCATGAGTCATGGGGGAGTTCCCGCTGTTCCCCTTATAGTGCAAAAGCACAGGGAGAGCTGGGTTTATGTTATGTGGCCACCAAAGGAGTTTTTCAGGAATGCTCCACAAGGGTTCTCATCATTCATTCCTCCAACACAGATCTGCTCTGGACTGAAACCCAGGAAGAGAGCAGCCCTGTGCTGGCTGGCCAGGACCTGTCATAGTTAGGCTTTTGTGGACAAGTCCTGGCCCACAGTGAAGGGGAAACAAGGTCCCGGGTGGGTCCCCCCTCCCCAACACACACCACCTGGTCACGTGAGCGCTTGGCTCTGTTGCAGGGACATCCTGTTCCCCTTGGAGTGATGGTTCTATTGAGGAAGTGGCTGTGTCATATCTGGGACAGGAAAAAGGCTATTTCAAGTCCTGAAGTAATCGCTCACTTAGCACTGCGTCTTCAGAAACGGCCCGGACAGCAGAAAGAGTTGGGGGAGGTGACTGGAAGCTGATGTGGTGGCAAAGGTGACCCCACACACACACTTCTCCCCCACCCTGCCATGGCCCCAAAGGGAGAAGGGGGTAAGAGTTGTCATGCCACTCTTCCGTGGTGACACTTTTCCAGACAGGTGGAAATACCTGTAAATACCCAAATATCCACCAATACCCGAATCCCCACATACTCGCTAATTCCTGGGCTCCCAAATATCCACTAAGACCCTGGCCCCCAAATACCCCCATTACCCGAACGCAGAGTCCTGTTAACACACTTACAAGACAGGGAAGAACAGGACACCCCCACAGTCACAGACTCCCAGGGGTCTGAGTACACTGAGCAGCAGGGCTGCCCAGTGAGCAGGTGGGTCTCCCTAAAGGTCAGTGCCCTTGCACTATGAGAGCTCTGCGGAGCCACATCTCTCAGCATCCTCCGGCATTCTGGGAGACAGACGGACTTAAGGAGGACTCTCACTCCCTCCTTATAAGCACAGCCTGGGAGGAACATGTTCAGAAAGCTCGGGGGCAGGGGGGGGGGGGCGGCGCTAGAACAATAGTACAGAGGGTAGGATGCTGGCCTTGCACGTGGTTGACCCAAGTTTGATCCTTGGCATCCCATATGGTGCTCTGAACACCACCAGAAGTGCTTTCTGAGTGCAGAGTCAGGAGTAACCGTGAGCACTGCCAGGTACTGTCCCCAAACAAAAACAAAAACCTCCAGGGTCCACACACCTCACCAAACGAGGAAAAACTTCAGCCTCGGGAGACAGGATGTGTTTGCACACCATTCACCAGGGCACACCGGGCTGGCACCTAGCAGGTGTCTGCTCCATGCTCACTGGGTCAGAGGTTTGCATTTGTGTCGAATCTTACACTTCCCTTTCCTCAGGAGCAGGGGCCAGGCTTGAGTTTCCAAATGGCAGGAAGATTCCAAGCCTGGATTTGACTTCTCAATGATCAAACAGTCGATTGCTTTTGTTTTCTTTATTTGCCTGATAAATAAAAATAGAGCCCATGAGGGCTGGGGAGAGAGCTCAGACCTGCAAGGCCTGCTGGCACCACACAGTCCCCTGAGCAGAGTCAGGATAGCCAGCATGTGTGACTCCAAAACCAAAAACAGAGAGAGACAATGAAAGGCAAGAAGGTGATTTATTACAAGCCTGACAAGCTCCCACTTAACCTCTGGGACACCCTGGCATTCCCACGTGGTCTCCTCAATATCAAGCAAGATCAAAGAAAAGAGATCAAAGAAAATGGGTTGCCATGGTTTAAGCAGCTACAGTGAGTAGGATGGCAGGCTGTGGGCCTGCTTGGCGCTGCTTTGCATCCTGTGCCAGGAGTGACATCACTAATGACTCTGTACCACAGATGCTCGAAGTTCTTCTCATTGTTATGTTTCAGGCTGTCTCTCCCAATCAACCGGAATTCATAGATGAAGAAAAGAAATGGACTTGCTGTCCTTAGAGCCAATAACGGTCTGAGGTTATTTTGATTCCTAAATGACTGACAACCCAGATATCAGTCTGGAACTGTTCGATATACTCTTTATAGCAAGCACTGAAATAGAAATAGGTAAAGAGATTAGAGAGTTTAAATCAAAATACAAAATAAGAGGACCAGAGCCCAGTGCAGCAGGAAGGGCATTTGCCTTGCACTAGGCCAACCGGGATTGATTTCCAGCACTGCCAGGAGTAAGCCCTGAGTACTGCTGGGGGTGGCTCCCCAAAAAATAAAATTACAAAATAAGCCTAGAATATTCAATCGTGCGAATGTCCAGAGAGGCTGGGCCACTTGCCCAAATGCCATTCCCAATGCTCTGTGACTTAGCGATGACAAAGCACTTTTTCCTGAAGCATGTCAGATGAGCCTCAGTTCGTTAGCTCAATAAATATGTATTGAATCCATACTGTGCTCCAGATATTATGCTAGTCAGTAAATGGGGAAAGAAAGGTTTAATTTATTAAAACTAACCCCATGACTTAGCCAGATATTGCTTTCCTCGATTTTTTTTTGTACTAGAGGGCTGGAGTGATAGCACAGCGGTAGGGAGTTTGCCTTGCGTGCAGCCAGCCTGGCCCAGCCAGGTCGATTCTTCCGTTCCTCTCGGAGAACCCAGCAAGCTACCTGTGACGTATTCAATATGCCAAACACAGTAACAAGTCTCACGATGGAGACATTACTGGGCCCGCTCGAGCAAATCGATGAACA
>JAOXYA010002526.1:0-14561 GCA_028565675.1 Sorex palustris | reverse complement strand
TAACAACAAAATCTCCAATGGAGACGTTACTGGGCCCGCTCGAGCAAATCGATGAACAACGGGAGGGCCTTTACCTTGACCTTATATTCAGAAGGCAAAGAGATTTATTTCAATTTTTTAAATGGGTCACACCCAGCGATGCTCAGGGATTACTCTTGACTCTGCACTCTGGAATTACTTCTTGCGGTGATTAGGGGACCATAGGGGGTGCCGGGGGATCAAACCCAGGTCAGCCATGTATAAGGCAAATGCCCTCCCCACTGTGCTATAGCTCCAACCCCTGAAGGCAGAGATTTAAAAAATAAAAATCCCTTACAATGTATTAGTCCCTTGCCCAGTTGGATAAAAGATAAAAGGAAGTAATCTATTGCATTTTAGTATAGTACGGGCATGGTAAGAGTTGCAATCTGAGAAAAGTTGCAATCTTTTTTTTTTTTTAGTTTTGAAGATGAGTTTAATTACCTGCTGAATCACTAGATGAAAACAGGTGGTAACAAGAGTCATAAACTTCGGAGAGGCAGGCATTTTAGACCAACTTAGGTTTAGACATTCACCAGATTTTTTTAACATTTAAAATAAAACTTTTCACAACAGAAGATCAAAACATATTTCCAGAATTACCAAAATTATTTTTTTAAATGTGATTAAAATTTTTTTCACTTTAATGTCTAGTTTTCTAACAAATTTATTCAGTACTAAACCTTAATTTTGGATCTTAGTTTGTATTTATATCCAAGCACCCTTAATGCTGGTTCACCAAGGTAAGTTTTCTTTAAAATGTGTAAGAACCTCTTAACTAAGATGCTAGCAATGATATTCTGGAGATAAAAATGAATTAAACATCAATAAATTCTTCATCATTTCTGTTATAGTGTAACAACTTATCATCTAACCCACAGTGGTCTATCAACTGAGTAAGGCTTAGTTTCTTGCTCTCCTCAGACAGAGCCAACTGCAACTCATAGCGCAAGTGCTGGCTACAGCTTCTCCACTTCTTTATTAACAACTGTAACTGAGATTGGTCATTCTCTGATCTATACATTTTGAGTAATTTTAGCCTCTGAAGAAGTTCTTCTTTCTCCTGAATCTGTTTCACCAACTTTGTGTTTTCTTCATTTAATCCTTCTTTAGGAAGATTCTCATTCGCAGAGTCATTCTGGAGATCACTGCATGGTCCACTGTCAAATGATTTAGATTCACATGCAATAGTATTCTTGGAACTATTTTCCAAAAGGACACTTCTTTCAAATTCGCTGTCACTGTCATCACTGTCATTCTGTTATTCATCCATTTCCTCGAACAGGCACCAGTAACGTCTTCTTTGTCCGAGCCCAGAGATTTTATTTTATTATTTATTTATTTTTTGCTTTTTGGGTCACACCCGGCGATGCTCAGGGGTTACTCCTGGTTCATGCACTCAGGAATTACTTCTAGCAGTGCTCGGGGGACCATATGGAATGCTGGGAATCGAACCCGGGTCAGCCATGTTGGCCGCGTGCAAGGCAAGCGCTGTGCTATTGCTCCAGCCCCCTGAAATGGTTTATTTTTAAAAGAAAAGATTCAAGATGAAGAAGCTCTTTTTTCAAGAATAGAAGAAAATAACAGATGAAGGATACTCTACACCACTGTTAGTGCAAATTAATTTTACTCTCTAACTAAAGGGAGGGATTGATGAAAATATTAATTCTGATTTGGGCCAGTTGCTCCCAAGGATAATTTCTTAAGGACAGGATGTTTGTGTCTCCCCCAAATTCATCAGCAGAAGTCTTACACTCAATGAAATGTGACACTTGAAAGTGGGGCCTTTGAAAGGTATTAGATTTAGATGGCAATGAGAATGGAGAATTCCTCAGAATGAGATTAATGGTCTTAAAGAAAAAACAACAGTGAGTTCTCTCTGTCTCTCTCTCTCTCTCTTTCCTCTCTCCCCACTCTCATTAAGACACAAAAACAAGGCAGACATCTGCAACCCAAGAGGTGAGCTTTAAGGAACATCCATCCTCCTGGCGGTGCTCAGGGGACCTTATGGAATGCTGGGAATCGAACTCGGTTGGCCTCATGCAAGGCAAACGCCCTACCTGCTGTGCTATTGCTCCAGCCCCCAGAATGAAATTTTAAATTGGGAGAATTAAAGGTCCCTTACAATAACTGAAAAGAAAGTCTTCCCAAAACTTATTACCCACAAGTGTGACTGAGAATGACTCTTCCTGTGGTTAAAGGAAGAGACAGCAGAGAAGAATAAAGCAGGGGTCAGGGTGGCGGTTTCCTTTAGGAAAATTTACCAGGATTTGAGAATAGATGAAAAGTTGATTGTGGGGGTGAAGGCTGGAAATATAATCCAGCGGGTTGGGAAATTATCTTGCACACAGCTGATCTGGATTTACTCCCTGGCAATCTATATGATCTCCAAAGCAATGCCAGGAGGGATACTTGAGGTCAAAGCCAGGAGGAAGCCCTGAGCACCCCTGGGTGTGGCCCAAAGCAGCAACACCAAAACAAGAACCAAAAAACAAAAGAGAAAAGATGGTCTGAATTTTTAAAAAGTCAAGAAACATTAGTTGATAACAGTTCAATCCTGTTTTTAAAACTTTCACTAACTACAATTTTATAAATCTTATAATAAAGAGGTTCTTTTATATTTTGTGTCATACATTTTTTTTTCCTTTTTGGGTCACACCCAGCGATGCTCAGTAGTTACTCCTGGCTCATGCACTGAGGAGCATGGGGGTCCATATGGGATGCTGGGAATCAAACCCGGGTGGGCCGCATGCAAGGCAAACGCCCTACCCACAGTGCTACTGCTCCAGCCCCATGTGTCATACATTTTTTATAATATCCTGATAGCACTCAGATATTAAATCTAGTGCTCTGTCAGCATAAGCACACACTCCAGTCTTTTCTTATTTTGTTTTGGCGCCATACCCTACTGTGCTCAGGGCTTACTCTTACCTGGCTCTGCACTCAGGAATCACTCCTGTCAGTATCCATGGGACCACATGGGGTGTCAGGAATCAAATTTCAGTGGTCTGCCCTGTGCAAGGCCAGTGTTCTACCCATTATACTTTCTCTCCCTACCCCCACCCCCAACCACGGCTCCAGTATTTAAGCTATTTCCCAAGCTTATCTCTTAAAAACTATAAACACTCTTCTCCAGAAATAATTCACATATGCACACATATACAAATATCAATTGCTTATAATTTTAGATGATATAAGACATTCTCCATTAACCCTAATTAAGAAATTTCAGTTACGGAATCAGGGGTAGCTCAAAGGACAGGATAGCATGCTTTGCATGCAGGAGGACCAGGTTTAGTATCAAATTGTCCCCCGAACACTGCAGAGGGTGATACCTGAGCAATTGTGGATGTGGCCCCAAAAACAAATAAAATAAACAAAAGAAAATATTCAGTTGTGGAGCCAGAGAGATAATACAGTAGGCAGAGGGCTTGTCTTGCACATGGCCAACCTGGGTTTTATCCCTGGCACCCCACATGGTCCCCAAAGCCCAGCAGGAGTGATTCATGAGCACAGAGCTAGGAGTAAGTCTGAGCACCAATGGCTAGGAGTAAGCGCAAGCACCAAAAACAAACAAAAAATTCTTCTGTAAAATTACTGAATCCTACTTGAATTTCTATAAGGAATAATTAAATAAACCATGACATTCATAAAAGTAGATTTTACACAAACATTGAAATGAACATATGAGGGGCTGGAACAATAGTACAGTGGGTAGGGTATTTGCCTTGCACACGGCTGACCCAGGTTCGATCCCTGGCGTCCCATGTCCCTGAGAACCGCCAGGAGTAATTTCTGATTGTAGAACAGGAGTAACCACTGAGCATCACTGGGTGTGACCAAAGAAGACCAAAAAAAAAAAAAACACCAAACAAACCCAGAACATCTGGAAATAAAGTCATAAGACAGATTCAAATAAAATAATTTTGATTGTATATATACATGTAATTTGGCTTCCATTTGTCTACGTTAATAGAAAATATCTGCCCCTATATGCAAAAAATTTGGACAATGTGAATAGGCATTGAAGAAACAATTTTTCTCTTTTTTTGGAGGGGTGGGTCTTGGGCCACATCCAGTGGTATTTGTATACTGATCTTGGATCTGTGCTCAGAGGCTCAGGGGTCACCCCTGGAGATGTGTGTGTGTGTGTGTGTGTGTGTGTGTGTGTGTGTGTTTTCTTTAAACCAAGTAATCTCTCAGCCCTTTTCCTATCATAAATCTGTTTTTGTATATTTATAAAGAACATTATATTAATTAGAATAGAAATAATTTTTCTACAAATAATGTTTGTTCTCTTAATCTGCTCCAAAGAAAAACTACTTTGTAGTTATCCAAATGAGATTCCTTTCTATACTTTAAAAAACTTTTATCTTTACTCTTTTGTTTTTCTAAAGGCCTTTTAAGATCTTTTGTGCTTAATTCTCCTTTGACTCATCACTCTCCAACTATTTTGTTTTTACTTCTCTCTTTTTTTTTTATTTCTGTTTCTATGTTATACCCTAACATTATATGAATAAAATCCAGACATAGGCAAGTTATGTTGAGAATGTTGCCTGGGTTTCTATCCAAGTTCTAGACCTACTAAGTTACAGATTATAATTTTTATAGAAAAAGTTTTATAGATTATTAACCCAAATTATGCTGTTATAATCAACCACATGAGATGAGCTCATTGGAAAGTTATCCTGTTCTTACATAATGATTTTAAACTTAAATGTTGATAGACTCTCTCTGTGGTATATTTGCACAGAAGGGCAAAAAAAAATAATTTATTTTTAAACAAACTTTCTAAATTTATCATTTGATATGATGCATTTGGAGTAATATTAGAAAAAAGATCCCTTTCCTAGCATCCTTCTTACAGCAGGACTTGGAATGGAGTAGGAAATGTGTCCAATAATCATGTGAATCACAAAAATATAAGATGCATAAGAAGTTCAAAGATTCAAAAGAAGTTTTAGCCTGCTGACTGCAGCAAGTTCATATATAATCTAGTCAAGATGCTGGGGCCAGGGAGGTAGCTTGAAGGACTGGAATGCATGCTTTGTGAGCACAGCCCTGGGCGATATCCTGAGCGTTGCCTTGTCCCTACACACACACACACACACACACACACACACACACACACACACACATGGACACGCAGTACTAAGCCTGTCACTTACCCTCAGTTACACCCACTGCTCAAGTATGAAGGAACTGATTGCACCAGTGAGGTATGCCTCTGTGCACTTCCAAGAATGTGCTCTTTGTCCATTGAGAAAAATGGGGCAGAGAACCAGATTCTGTGTGTGTTTGTGGGGGGAGGGGGGGTGGTACAGAAAGACTGCTCAGGGTTTTTTTCACCCTCTCCTTCCCTTCCCTCTGTCAGTGGGGTCATTGGTGCTCAGGCATATACTCACCCAGGTTGCTCTCTGGACTGAGGGGCTCAAACAGCTTTGCTTGCAGTGCTCACCAACAATGATACACTTTAGTTGTGCTTGCCTATGTCTTGCTGTGTGCTGCAGATCACACACTCTATGGCCCTGTTATATCTGAGGGGCAACAGGTGGTGTCCAAAGCCTAATGTTCACCGAGTCAACCCCAGGGCCCTGTCTGGGATGTGGCTTTTCTTTGAGTGGAGGTTTTGGGCCACACCTTGTGTTGCTCAAAGCTCTGTGTGTGTGTGTGTGTGTGTGTGTGTGCGTGTGTGTGTGTGTGTGTGTGTGTGTGTAGGGGGGGGAATGTGTCATTTATTTGCTGGGGGCTTCTCCCAGTTCTGTGTTGGGAGTGAGGTAGGGCCCTCTCTGGCAATTCTGGGGCCATGAGGTGCCCCAGGTTCCTGCATTTGAAGCAGGTGCTCAGGCCCTTTGTGTTATCTCCCCATCTTTGGATGTATCTCACTGTGGCTCCCTGGAACAGGAGACCTTCATCTACATCTTGGAATTGGTTTCTTGCTAACAGTTCTTAATTTTCACCCAGTTCTCTCTTACGTAATTGAACTCCCTTATATTTAATTCTGGACTGGAGCGATAACACAGCAGGTAGGGCATTTGCCTTGCACGCAGCTGACCCGGGTTTGATTCCTCCGCCCCTCTCGGAGAGCTGGAAAGCTATCTAGAGTGTCTCGCTCACATGGCAAAGTCTGGCAAGCTACCCATGACGTATTTGATATGCCAAAAATAGTAACAAGTCTCACAATTTGTTGTGAGATATTACTGGTGTCAGCTCGACTAAATCGATGAACAACGGGAGGACAGTACAGTGCTATACTTAATTCTAACCTTCAATAATGAAGACATAGGTAATATTCAATGTAATCCTACATTCCTCTTCTTCATGCCTATGTTTGAATAGTCCATCAACTATTTTAAGTAACATTTTAATTTAGAGAAATATGCTGGTCCATGACTTATTCTTGAGCCCAGTCTTCAGCCTACAGTCTTGATCTTTTTTTTATTTTTTATTTTTTAATCACAGTTACAGACTTACAAACTTTGGTGACTACGTTTTAATCATACAATGTACACCCTTGATCTTGACCGCCTTCCCATGACAGTCCCTGGAGCCGCTGCCCTAGGCAAAGTCCTTTGGTGCACATGCTCTGAGTTGTCTTCTTAGTTATACATTGAAGAAACAAACTTGAGTATTGTCATCACTGGATTAAAGATTGTCAAAGCCTCCTCACTTTGTAAAGACTGAACTCCAACTTCTTGTTGGGGTTTTTGCTACTTTTAGCTTTCTCCTATTTGGGGGGATGGGTAATCACACCTGGCAGTGCTCAGGGTTTACTGCTGTTACTCCTGGCAGTGCCTGTGGGACCATAAGGGGTGCTGGGGATCAAACCAGTGCTGGCTGTGTTCAAAGCAAGTGCCCACTCACCTGGGTTTGAATCCCCAACACCAGACATGGTTACTCTTGAGCACAGAGTCAGGAATAGTCCCTGAGCATGACTAGTTTGGTTAATCCACTGCCACCACCATGAGCTTATTTATATTTTGTCCTGGAGTTCAGAAGAACTTTCAGCCTCTCACAGCACTTAACTTTAACCATAGAAACCTTGTAGGAGCTCAGGATGTGATGGTAATGGACACCAGGACTCCAATGAACTTTTCAAGAACATATAAAATACTTGAGCTTTGGAATAAAAAGTTACTGGCACTAAATCAGAGGTGCCCAAAATTATTTGGCCTACCACTCCTTTTTCATGGGAAAAAATCACTCAGTGCCCCCTGGAAATATACTTTCTTTAAGTAAAAAACCAGAAAAGAACCTAGTTGTGTGTTTGTGTTGCCTGTAGATCTTTGTTGCCACCTCACTGTGTATCTTTAAGTCCCACACAGAAGAGCTCATTCTATATCTGTCTTAATCAGAATTCAGTTAAGACCATATTCATAGTCCTCCCCCTCCAAAAAGGAATAAAGAGAGAAAGCAAGAAATTAAGAAAGTTGTACCTGAGGCTATTTCCTGCTCCCTATCATTCCAAGGCTCCTGGCATTATCCACTTTGGGAAGCACTGCTAAGCCATTCAGAAAGTACAAAATCAAAACAGTAAACATTTAATTAAATACTATATTCGGTTAACATCATATCATTAGTCTCACTATTAAACTATTAGAAAAATTCCAGTACTTTTGAAAATACTTATAAATCATTTTTCCTTATTTTTTTTTTTTAATTTTGGGACACATATATGGAGACATTCAGGGCTTACTGGTGGGCATGGGGGACCATATAAGGTGACAGGGATCAAATAGGGGTTGCCCATGTGCAAGGCAAATGCTATACTATTGCTCTGGCCCTTTTTTTCGTTTTTTAAAAAGAAAAAATTTCAAGTATGTGTGATTGCCAGAAACGACAGTTAATTAAAAAAAAAAACTGAGTTTTACATGTGCAATTTTAATCACAGAAAAAAACTGATAAAAATTCTTTCTGAGGCGGTATGGTGCCACCAGCAGGTCAATTTGTACCTGTGAGGCGAGTGCATCAGCAGCCTGATGGCGCCTTCAGTCTTCCAGATACCCCAAAATTGCTGCCGTGCCTTTGGCTAGACCCCAAAAACTTGGGGCAAAGTTTACCAAGAAAGTAAACAGCCAAAAGTTAGGTATGTGGAAGACACACCCACAAACCACCTCCGGCTCAGCTATATAATTGGAGGCATGGCCTCTCTGGTTCCTGATCGAACTGTTAATGGCCATGATCCCAGAGACTCAGAGACAAATCTCTAAACCCAGCGGCTTTTGGCAGAGATGTGTCCAGTCCTTGCAATGGGTTACTGTCGCCTGTCCACCCCAGGGGATAAAGGGTGCTGCCCCTCCCCCGGCTCCCCCTTGGCAGCTTGGTGGCTACCATACACCAGAGGCCACTGGATGGTCAAGTTTGGGCCTGCAGTGACGAGACATGCGGGGCCTTAGGGGATGGGGTTGGAGCTGGCCCTTTCCTCCCCGCCCCAATGAGACCTTGAGTCGCCATCCACAAACAGCCTCTCTGGCTCCTGATCAAGCTGCTTAACGGTCATGATCCCAGAGACTCTGAAACAAATCTCAAAACCCAGCAGCTTTTGGCAGAAATGCATCCGACTCCGCAGTAGTTTACTGGCACCGGGCCACCCCAGGGGAAAAGGGTGCTGTCCCTCCACCTGCTCCCCCTTGGTGGCTCAGTGGCCACCATCCTCCAGAGGTCATTTGACAGTCAGGATTGGGCCTGCAGTGATGAGACAGGCGGGGCCTCTCGGGATGGGGTGGAACCAGTCCTTACCTCCCCATCCTAATGAGACCCTGAGTCGCTGCCCATAAGCGGCCTCTCTGGCTCCTGATCAAGCTGCTTAATGGCCATGATCCAAGAGACTCAGGAACAGCTCTCAGAACCCAGCAGGTTTTGGCAGAAGTCCCTCCAGATTTAATTGTTAAAATTTCAGAATTCCAAAATTGCTTGGCCACTACTGCGGCTGCACGACATCATATGTTATTAATAACCAGCAATAGAAAACAAATTGTCTATGGTTGCCTTTTCAGCAGATCTGAATGTTGGGGTAAAATCCAAAATAATAATGGTGGGTCTGGTGTAAAAATATATATTTTTTGCTTTTTGGGTCACACCCAGTGATGCTTAGGGGTTACTTCTGGCTTTGCACTCAGGAATCACTCCTGGTGGTGCTCAGGGGACCATATGGGATACTGGGACTCGAACCTGGGTGGGCCATGTGCAAGGCAAACGCTCTACCAGCTGTGCTATTGCTCCAGCCCCTGGTGTCAAAATATTGAATGTAATCAAAGTAGAGAGAGAGTAATATGGAAATGATCTGCCCCACAGGTAGGGGGAGGGTGTGGGATGGGGGTATACTGGGGTTTTTTGGTGGTGGAAAATGGGCACTGGTGAAAGGACAGGTGTTTCATTGTATGACTGAGACTGAACTCCGAAAGCTTTGTAACTGCTCTCATGGTGATTCAATAACTAAAGTTATAAAAAAGAAAAAATATTTGGAAATAATGCAATGTTTGGAGAGTAAATAATATGTTATTGAATAACTATTGTATCGATAAGAAAATTGAAGAAAAGATGAATTTATGGAAACAAATGAGAATTATGAGAATTATGATATGAGCTATCAGAACAATGGGACACAGCGAAAGCAGCACCAAGAGAAAAGTTCATAGAAATACAGGTGTTCATCAGTAAACAGAAATTTGAAATAAATACTTTCATTTAAATAATCTTACCACATATCTTAAGGAGCTACAAAAGAATAATAAATGAAATCCAAGTCAGTAGAAGAAGAAAATAATAAAAATTAGAACAGAAATAAATCATATTAAAATCAAGAACATAGTACAAAAAGTAAATGAAAACAGGAGCCTGGTTTTTGTTTATTTTGGTTTTGTGGACATGGCAAGAAGTACCCAAGGATTAGACTGGCTCTGTGCTCAGAAATCACTCATGGGGGATCCAGGGGACAGATGCAGTACTAAGGATGGAACATCGTCAGTCACATCCAAGGAAAATGCTTTCCCCACAGCCCATGGATTTTTTTTTATGACTAAAGATCAACAAATCCTTAGCTAGAATTATGAGGGAATTTCAGTATCTCCTTGTTTTACAGAATCAAACCTTCACCAGTGTGACTGGCAATTAAGACTTTCCATGGCACGGAGAAGCCACTTCCCGTTCTCCTTCTACAACCGAGTACTTTAACAGCTCCAGTCCCAGTGATTCTCTTGAAATTCCTTTTAGATGCGCTTTTCTCATGCTGTTTTCTCTGCCAAGGCACCAGATGCCCTGGGTAGGTCTAGAGGTGCCCCACCTCCTCTGATCTGTTCTCTAACATGACACCTCTAAACTGTAAGCTGGTCCAAGTCAGTTCCCTGCCTGAGGCTCTTCGGGTTGATGTCCTGGTTCCTTCCCAAGGTCTGCCAGGCCCGGCCTGCCATGGAGTCGCTGACTACTCTCCACCCATTGGACTGCACTAGTTTTAACATTCTCCAAGTTCCCTAAACACAGGAAGCTCTCCTCACCCAGGGGCACCTTTGTTATTGAGGTTATTCTCTCTGCTATGACCCTGCCAATTTCTTTCTTTGGATGAAGTCTACTAAGCTTTTAGGCCATTTTCTTAAAGAGGCCTTTAAAAAGAACTTTAAAAAGGCCTCACAGAGTTAAATAAAATTAGCCCTTAATATTTTTATACTCATCATGCATAAGATTGTATGTAGGAGGGTGAACCTTGAGTGTAAGTCATGTGGAGAGGGGCGTCTGCCTATCTCTCCAGGACCCATAATAAGACAAACTCTGTATTTATCTATTCACTCATCTGTCCATTAAGTCAGATGATAAAATATTTATTGAGCACTTATTACACAGTACAGAATGATTAATGCTGTAAACCCATCTTGGGGATTTTGTGGGTAGTGGCCTTTACACCTTATTTCAATGGTTTAGTATCCAAATATGTGATTTTCTTTTAATATAAAAAATTTCTTTTATTAATTTATTTCTGTGAGAGCCTTTAAACTAGTGGAACATAGGAGGTCCAGAGGCCCCACTGGTGATCCTTGGCCATCCAGCTGGCAGTTCAATGCAAAGGGCCTGAGGATTTTATGCTCTTGGGCCCTGTGGTACTGGGGACAACTCTGGGCCACCTCAGAAGGACTGAGGTCACATAGGATCACATTGAATAGTATTTGGGGACCTAAAGGGCTGCACCTAATGATGTTCAGGGGATCATAAGTGCAAGAGACTGAACCAGGGTCAGGGCATCTGTCAAACCACTGTGCTCTCCCCCAACCCCTTTTTCTCCCTTTTAAACACACTACTTGTTTAATTGGAAAAAAGTTTTATAAAACAATCTCCAATAAGGTCACCATCTAAATAAATGGGTAGGTATAGACTATCACATAGTTTAGCCCTGGGAGGGGCTTGGGTTCAGTTCCAAGCACAACCATTGGGTTTTGCAGTCTGGAACAAATGACTTAAGTTTTTTAATATGTATTTTTCACTTGTATACTGTATATAATAGGAAATGATTTACTGGCCTCATGGGTCCTTGGGTTATTAATGAGGTCATGAATATGAGTTTTATGAACTGTGAAGAGCAATACCTAGTTGAAGAAAGCATGATTATAAAAGTGACAACCAGGGCCATGGTGGGAGGTAGCAAAGTGGGTGTTAAAAGAGTCAAGTGGTCTCTGAAATCCAGGTACCACATTAAGAAGATAATTTGGCATGAAGAAAGTGAGGGCTTTAAAGACATCTTAAGGAAGAAAGAATGACAGATATAACACCCTCCCCCATTTCCACAAACTGCAGGAATAAGGCCACAAAACAAGGACATCACTTATGACTTAATAGTCTGCTCTCAATCTCCCAAAGCAAATACTCAGATTCCAGGTTCGGTGCTAACATGGAACTATTATGTCCTGGAATTGGAGTCCTAATCCATGGAATATGAAGAGAGACTTGCTCTCTCACCTGGAAATGTTTTTCTTTTAATTTTAAATCTTTTAGTTATTTTTTTAAATGTGAATTTGTCTGCAGAGCTGCTCTACCCATATAAGATATGCAGCCCATTTGCTTCTTCCCACCCTGCAGAGACTCTTTTCCTGGGGTAGTGTTGGATAACACTCGGCTGCTCCCGCAGGGAGCTCAAGGTCTGCTGAGCCACTCCTACAACAGAGCAACTGAGGCACAACTAATAATCTTATATTGCTTTTTCTTTCTCTATGTCATTTGTATGGTCTATTTGGCAATGTCCTTTTTGTATAGACACAGGAAGACAACTGATGCTATGCTATGTAACATGGGAGTTAATTGACTCCAAAATAATATTTACTCCTGGGCATCCATATTTACTTGGCTTAAGCCTCAGTTGCCCTTAGTTCCTAGCACTCTAAGAGCAGGGTCCTGACGAGGGACTGATTGACCCAGGGCAAGCTGTGAGCTACTCTGGCATCGAAATGGGTCAGGCCAAGAGCCATAATACTTAATGATAAGTTAAGAGCATGGTCATGGATAGGGAGGCAGTACTTCTGTCACAGAGGGGACCCGATATGGGGCCTGGTAATGGAGTCCCACCCGATCAAATGCTCTTGTTGTTAGGGATGGCACATGGTCTCATCTCAGTTCATTGCTCACACAAACCACCCTACAAGTCAGTGTAGGATCTGGGAGGATCTACTATTAAAACTTAAGACTAAAATCAACAAAGTAAAAATATCCAGACACTTCTGAAAAAGGGTCAGAGAGCCACACACGGTCCTTGGTCATTACCATGTGTTTCAAAGACTTCAGGGCATTAGAGGAACAATTGGGCTCTATCAAAATTTTTGAATTCAAAGCTCTCATCACCATTACCAACTGTTATTTGTAAAAATGTTATATTTTAGCCATGACTTACAATTTGACCATACTGTCAAGGATAGGGTTTTATTCATACAATATCCCAATACCACACCTGCCACCAGTGTTCTATTTCCCTCAATATTGTCCCCCCTTCCTCCCCTCCACATGCCCACCCACCTCCTAATCCCACTGTTCTTATTTGTTCCTCCATCCTCCAGGCCAGGGTTCTCTTTTATTTTTACCTTTTCTTTCCCTAATTCTGCTGCTCTGAATTCTTGATATCATTCACCTTTCTGGGCCAGGTTATATCCATCCTTTGTTCCACTAGAACGAATTACAGAGCTCCCTTCACCCCCGCCATTTCTTTCCTTCTCTGCTCTTCTCCCTACACTCTGGGGCCAAGAGTGATCTAGGTATCCCCCTTTCAATCCCCCTTGTGTTCCCTTACTCAATTCTTTCATGTCAGTGAGATCATCTGGGAAGGAACAGAGAGTGCAGGTGAAAGCGACCCAAGTCCATGGGTGGTATCAAGGAGCGGTAGAGCTGCATGGCCAAACCACAGGGTCAGCAGCACTAAAACCAAGAGATCCAAGTGTTAACAAGCAAACTTAAAAAGTTGCCTGTCAAGGTGGCAGGCTGGGAATCGGGTTCAGGGGTTGTGGTGTGAGAGGATACTTGGGAACCCAGGTGGAGGAAGAAGATACTGATGGTGGGATTGCTGCCAGAACATAAGAAACATCGAAAACTCACCATGAATCATTTACTTTGTAAATCATAAAACTTTAATAAAATGTAAATATATAAATAAAATGAAATGAAATACAATTTTAATTTATAAAAAGAAACAGAGAATGTGGAAGCAGGAACAGATCTTTTTTTTTTGGCAATGATTTTTGGGGGGCTGGAGCAATAACACAGTGAGTAGGGCCTTTGCCTTGCATGCTGCTGACCTGGGTTTGATGCCTCTGTCCCTCTTGGAGAGCCCGGCAAACTACCGAGAGTATCCTATCCTCCCGGCGGAGCCTGCCAAGCTTCCCATGGCATATTGGATATGCTAAAGACAGTAACAACAAGTCTTACAATGGAGTCTTACAACTGGTGCCCACTCGAGCAAATCAATGAACAACGGGGAGGACAGTGCTACAGACAGTGCTATTTTTTTTTTTATTTAACCACATTCTTTACTTTTCATGAGGGAAAGCTGCTGTCTACTCTTGGTATTTATCCATGTCCTCGAATTAAGTAAGTACTCAGGATGTGCTTGTTGAGTAAAACATTTTAGCATCCAACCCTCTTACTTCCAGATGAGCAGAATTGTCTTTGGGGCCAGAAGGATCTCAGGTCACCTCTCTCAATCCACTGTGCAGGCAAGTGAGTAGAGGAAGAATAGAGATAGTGAGTTCAAGTCCCAGCTTCCTCATGGTTAGATGTGTGGCCTTAGGTTAATTAGTTAACTTCTCAGATTCTCAGTTGTATGAAATGAAATGAGCTATGCCAATTTTCAGTGTGTTTTCACACATTTGAAATACCAAAGATAAGGGGAGGGAGTGATAGTATATAGGTAGGGCTCTTTGGATGATGTTCAAGTGGTTCCCCTAGCATGTGTGGCTGGCTTGGAGCAAAATTCCTGCTACTAACCTCAGCCATTCTTGAGTGTTAGTCTCCTATTTTGTTACTTTATGTTCCCCAGATGAATGCAATCTTTCTATGTCTATCCCTCTCTTTCTGAC
>JAOXYA010002517.1:0-14563 GCA_028565675.1 Sorex palustris | reverse complement strand
TCTCTCTCTCTCTCTCTCTCTCTCTCTCTCTCTCTCTCTCTCTCTCTCTCTCTCTCTCTCTCTCTCTCCTTTTGGACTTTTGAACACTGTGGTTGCAGTATCGGTATTGAGAGGTTATCAAGTTTGTCCCTTGACCTCCTTTCAGCGCTCAGTTCTTGTCTAGAGCGATCATTTCCAACCAGCCTAGTGGTCCCTTCTCTATCTGACTGCCTCACCCACCCCCAACCAGCCTCCTACCACGGATCAGTCCTCCTGCCCTTGTGTCTTCCGTCTTATGTTTTTCACATCCCGCAAATGAGTGCATTTGTTCTTTGTCAGTCCTCTCTCTGTCTCATTTCACTCAGCATGACACTCTGCATGTGACCGGCCTTCAGGGGGGCTGCTGGGCGGCAACGGAGGTGGGGAGGTAGGCCAGGGTTCACCCCAGCAACTGCTGAGGAGCTGGCTGGAGGGGGCAAGTGCTGAGGCTCCCCTGGGTGCTTTCCCATTCTGAAGTGTGCACGCACAGTCGGGGCTGTGACTGAAGCTCCCCACGGGGCCCCCAAGGATTAGCCTGGCTTCTCTGCGGGGAGGGAAAAGGCCTCCCGGCCCCCTCCCAAGCCTGCTTCCTGTTTGGCTGCCTGATGCTGACTCTCTCCAGAGGCTCCGGGGAGGTGTCAGAGACGGCCTGTGGGTGATTTATTGGGGACCTCAGTGGACGGAAGGCTCCCCCCTGCACAGCCCCCCGCGTCCAGGCTCTGCGGGCCTCCCAACTGCCTCTCTATCTGGGGCTGGCTCTCTGTTCCATCTGTAGTTCCGAATTTCTGGCATTTCAAGAAGGCGTTTGTTTTTCTTATCGGGGGATCTGCTTGGACCACAGAAGGGTGACTGTGCGGGTGCGTGGGAATATGTGTGTGTGTGTGTGTGTGTGTGTGTGCGCGCGCGCATGCGCATACCTGTGTATAATATGTGCCTGTGTGTGAGTGTGAATGTCTGTATGTATCTGAATGACTGCATGCCTGCTTACATGGATGTGTGTATGGGGGTGTCATGTATACGTGTGTGTATCTGTGTGTCTGTGTGTGTGCGTGTGTGTCCTCTGCGTCCAGCTCTCCCAGTAGCCAGCACACCTGGACCCCCTGGGGTATGGAAGGGGGGCGGTGATGTAGCAATGGTGGCAGAAAGAATTGGGGTCCCAGTATTTATAGGGCAAGGAGGCAGCCTGGGTGTAACGCCTGGCCATGGGTTCATCCTTGCGCTGGTCTCCAGCGGGAAGACACGGGATTCCATGGCTTGTGACTGTCTCTGGCAGGGAGGGAGTGGGTTCATTCTCTCTCCTCTGCCAGCCTAGCAGACTGCACTGTGACCTCCAGTGCCCGCCTCTGCGTTCTGTTCCCTGTTCCCCGAGTATCCTTGAGCTCCTGAGGCAGAAGGGCAGTTGGGTCGGTATATTTGTGTCACTCCAAGCCACTAGGCAGCTCCTTCTGCCCTCTGAGCACCGCCCCCTTCAAGGGTCAGGCCCCCAGGATGAGGGGAGTTGGCTGTGTTGGGGTGTGGCTGAAGGCCCACCCTGAGAGCTGCCTGGGATGCTGTCTGTCCACAGGGCCCTGGGGAGGTGTGCAGAGGCACTGCCCCTTGACCTGGGCCTGCAGGGATGGTTTTGCTCCTGGCAGAGTAAAGGACACCAAATCTCATGTGTGAATGAGGAAACTTTCTGGGGCGGGGTTCAGAGACAGGGATTATTTTGGGGGGATGTAGCATGGCACCTGAGGAAGGGTAGCAAGGGGAGCTGCAGGTAGAGGCTGGACTGAGTGTCCAAGGAGGGTGGATATAATTTCTGCTCAGGCACCGATGAATCCATCCATACATACTACATGTATGCATTCATTCTTCCATCCACCACTCATTTCTGCAGCTATCCTTTTAACCGTCTGTGCATACTCAACCCCCTCATCCAATCCTTCTATCCATCCACCCATACACTTATTCATCCATCCACCATACACTTATCCATCCATCCACCCATCCACCCATCCACCCATCTCCACCCATCCACCCATCCAATCACCCGCCCATCCACCCATCCACTACCCATCCATCCACCCATCCATCCACCCAGCCACCCATCCACCCACCTATCTATCCACCTGTTCACCCATCCACCCATCCATCCACCCATCCATCTACCCATCCATCCACCTATCCATTCATTCATCCATCCACACATCCATCCATCCATCCACCCACCCATCCATCCATCTACCCATCCGTCCGTCCATCCATCCATCCATCCATCCACCCACCCATCTACCCATCCATCCATCTACCCATCCGTCCATCCATCCATCCATCCATCCATCCATCCACCCACCCATCCACCCATCCATCCATCTACCCATCCATCCACCCATCCATTCATCCGTCTATCCACACATCCATGCACCCACCCATCCATCCATCTACCCATCCATCCACCCATCCATCCATCCATCCATCCATCCATCCATCCACCCACACATCCATCCATTCATCCATCAACCCATCCATCCACTCATCCATCCACCCATCCACCCATCCATCCATCCATCTGCCCATCCATCCATCCATCCATCCATCCATCCATCCATCCATCCACCCATCCATCCATCCACGCATTCATTCATTCACTCATTCATTCATTCTATCACCAAGCATTTCCTTCAAGATTCTGAGGTTTGTTAAAGAGAAAAGGACATCGTGCCTTGATACTTGTTTTGGGAATTAGGAGCTCTGGAATCCACTTTCTGTCACTTGCTAGGTGTGTGACTTTGGCCATGTCATGTCATCCCTCATCCTGAGCCTCAGTTCTCCTTCCCATAAAATGGGGCTGTGGAGGGCCCTGCGGATGGTGGCCATCAGCACTGACTGGGGGACTGCTGTGTCATCAACACATTGTGGTCGGCAGCAGTGAAGCCCAAGAATCTGCAGCCACCTGCCTGCTTCCTGAGATAAGGATAAGAAGGGGTTTGGGAGGAGATTTTCTGCAGTCCTGGGGCTGGGGGTTGGGAATCGTTGCATTGCTGGCGTGTGAACTCTGTGGCCACTTTCTCTCTGGCCCTTTAACAGAGAGCAGCTGGGCCGGGCTGTGTGCGCTCGGGAATAGGATGCTCTGCAGGCTGTACAGAGTCCAGGGGAGCCACTGAGTCACCTGGGTGCCCGGGGGCAGTGCCAGTCCTGCTGTGGGGAGCAGAGAAGCCTGGCAAGCCTTTCGGGTGGCAGCATGTGGGCTGGAGGGTGGCTGCCCACAGTGCCCAGGCCCCCGGGGGAGGGGATGAGGCCCTGCCAACCCTCCCCCAGGGCTCTGCATGCAGGCCCAGATGTTGGTGCTGTCAAGGCCTGGGGGACCAAGAGGTGCCCAGGAGGTTATTTAAAACATATCAGAGCCCTTTTAATTGTTGATTGGTTTCTTGTGGTGGGGTTTTTGTTTATTTTTTTATTTCTTGTTTTTTTATTTGTTTGTTTGGGGGCCACACCAGATGGTACTCAGGTCTTAGTCCTGGCTCTGCACTCAGGAGTCACTCCTGGAGGGGTTCAGGGTGCTGGAATAGAGTGTGGGTCAATTGTGTGCAAGGCAGGTGCCTTACCTGCTGCACTAATGCGAGGGGCACATAGAGCCCCTTTAACTGTTATTGGAAAATAAAATGGTAACTTTGTAGAGGACTCTCCCTCTCTCTCCATCCCTTCCTCCCTCTCTCTCCCTTTCTCTCTTTCTCTGCCTCCCTCTCTCTTTCTCCCTCTCCCCCTCCCACACACACACACACACACACACACACACACACACACACACACAGGCAGAACTCTGCATGGATATGCAAACACGCAATGCACACACCGAAATATACACAGAGACACATACAGAGAGAGCCATGCTCTGAGGTTTGGTTACTGAGTAAGGATGACAGAGAGGCCCACACTGGGGGCTCAAGCAGCAAATAAACACGAATCATGTCAGGAATTGGTCCAGCACCCCCCCCCCCCGCCTCCAGGCCTCAGACCAGCCCCACCTGCCCCCTGCCCCTCAGCCTCACTCCCACCCACCAGAGGAAAATCCACCTTTCAGCCCCACCTCAGTCTCCCTAACTTGGGGAACCCAAGCTGTCCTTGGGCGGACGGGGCCAGGCCTTCCTCCTCTTCCTCTCCAACCGAGCACTCCCGCATTCCCCACCCCCTGGGTTCCCAGGACAGATGGGACAAGGTCCCTGCCCGCCTGCCCACAGGTGCAAACAGCACCCCTAGGGTGAACCCGCTTACTGCGGCAACCCGGTGACGATCCCAAGATCTGGAGTCCCTCCCGCCATCCTCCGCCTGGTCCAGGCCGATGACTCAACTCGGCACACCCCCAACCCGGGCCTGGCTCGGGAGGAAAGCACCCCACCCCATCTCGCTCTCGCTCTCTCTTTCCCTCTCTCCATGAGAAAGGCCCAGCCGGACCGGTCCAGAATGACAAAAGGACCGGAGCCTAGCTGGGAACCCCCCACCCCCACCCCAAGCTCCGGACGCTCGGGCTGGGCTGGGAGCTGGCGGCCTAGCGCGCTCCAGACCTGGCAACTTGTGCAAGTCCAGGGGACGGCGCAGAGGGCCCGGGACCACCACCCCCACCCACCAGCCCCGGCTAGGCCCTGAAACCCTGACCCCCAACTCTTGGTAAGAAGAGCTCGCGCAAGAGAAACGCGGGGTTCGGGTCGCGCCCCCGGTCCCGACAGCCCCCGCACTGGCAAGTAAATACTTACTTAGCCTCCGAACCAGGTACAAGCTAATACTCAACAATACTGATGCCTTGTTTTTTTTGCTCTGTGCGGACGGCAACGCTGTAGCCAATTTAGATATGCTATAAATTTAAGGGGTTGCCATGGCCACGGCGCGCCCATTGGCCGCCGGGCCCCCTACGTGCCGCACCACGTCACCAAATCTGAATAAGGATGCGCGAATTAGGCGGCGGCCAGACAAAGATGAGGATCGGGACCGCTTGAAAGTGGGGGAAAGTGCCGGCGTCTCCGCCGCCGCCGCCGGGGAAAGCCGCTCCGCAGCGCCGAGCCCAGCCGCCAGCCGAGACATCTGGGGGAGCCCGGAGCCGGCTGCAGGGCGCACGACGCGGGGCATGAGGCTGTGAGCGCCGCCGCTCCCCGCCCTCCCCGGGCCGCCCGGCGCCAGGCCAGCGATCACCCCAGGACTTGACGGAGGAGTCTTGGCCCGGCCCGCACTCGCGCGGCGGCGGCCGAGACAAGAGGCGCGCGCGTGCGCGCGCGCGCAGGCAGGGCCGAGGCGCCCCGAGGGCCGTGGGGGGTGGGGGGGGCGCCCGGAGGCAGGTCCAGGCGGCCGGAGCCGCCGGGGCGCGGGGCTATGATGGTGCACTGTGCCGGCTGCGAGCGGCCCATCCTCGACCGCTTCCTGCTGAACGTGCTGGACCGCGCGTGGCACATCAAATGCGTGCAGTGCTGCGACTGCAAGACCAACCTGTCCGAGAAGTGCTTCTCGCGCGAGGGCAAGCTCTACTGCAAAAATGACTTCTTCAGGTAAGAGGCCGCACGGCCCCGCGGCCCGCGAGCCGCCCTGCGGCCGCCTCGGCGCGGGCCCCGGGAGCACAGCCCCAGCCCTGCGGCTTCCCCGGCGGCCGCGCGTCCCGCTCCCCGGCCGGCTCCGGGCCGACGAAGAAGGTCGGAGGAAGAAGGTCGCTGCCACCTGGCGTGGGCGCCTCCAAGCCCGCTGGGAGCCGGGCAGAGGGGGCCGCGGGGGTGGGGGGGGAAAGGGCAGGAAGGCTGGAACTAAGAAACTTGCTCCCCACCCGGCCCCCGGGGCGCCGTCATGCCTCCAATCTGGTTCCCTGGGAGGAAGGATTTTTACCAAAGTTCCAGAGGCTTCTGACACCCGGCAGGACGGCCCCCAAAGCCGCCTGGACCTAGCCGGAAACGTCCCGGTTCCAGAGGGGGCTTGGCCATGGGGCGTGGGGGAGTGTGGGGAGGGGGGAGGCGGTCCAGCCTCTCCTTCCGTCTTCCCAACTCCTTAAACATTTTTCTCCCGCGTGGGAAAGTAGAAATGAGATCCCAGGTGAGGGTCAGGACCCCTTGCCCGCCGGAGCTCCAGCATCCTGTGCTGTCAACTTCCCCGGGGTAGTCGGACCCCCCAAAGCACCCCAGTTGCACCCAGCTGCAGAATCTGCCCCCCCTCCTCAGTCTGGGAGGCTGCTGGGCCACTTGCCCCGAGCGGCCTTTGTGAGTGTGAATTCCGGCCCAGAGGGGGTGGCCCCAGGAGAAAAGCTGCTGGGGGCGGGGTGGGGGAGCATCAGGGAATTTGAATAGGAGAAAATGTCAGCCTCGCCCCTACACGTGTAAATCCCCAGCCCCAGGCCTGAGGCCCCTAATGTGGCGGCCCTTGCAAAGCACCTAATGATTTTTGATAAGGTGCATATGGCCAATTACGCCGCCGGATAAGGGCAAAAGTGACTTATGGCTTCTAATGCCCTCACTACATCAACGTCACCCAAATTCACCCTGTTTAGAGATGTGGGTGTGAGTGGGATGTCAGGCCCCAAGTCCTGGGCCCTGCACCTCCGTGCACCTCCCCCTCCACCCCTCGCCCCTCCCGGTGTCAGGCTGGTTTGTAGACGGCCCCCCCTTCCCACCCACCCCCAAGCCCCACACACTCCGGGAAGAATGAGGAGAAGGCGGGGAGCTTTGAGTGGTCCAGCATCTGTCCGGCCAGGCAGGGCTTAAATGAACCTCAGCTCACCTAATTCTTCTCCCAAGAACCCTGGCTTTTGGGGGGCTCGCTGGGTCCAGAGTGGGGTGAGAAGGGAACTGAGAGTCTCCCCTGCTCAGCAAAGGGAAGGGCCCCTCCTGTAGGCACAGGAGCCCGCCCCCCACACACACACACACTCCCCATTCTAGGCCTATTGGCCCTTTCTTCACCCCCAGAAGTCTGAGCTGGAAAGGATCCAGGGGCCAGAGCCAAGAAGTGGTCCAGACCCACCTGACCGGTTGGAAATCCGTCACAGTCCCGAGGGCACCTGGCAGGGATGTGGGGTGCGGGGCCATCTGGGGTTTCCCTTAGCAGAGAGGAAGGCCTCCCCACGGTGGCTGCGAGGGTCCAAAATAGGCCTGACGAGGGCACAGCGGGGCCCCGCTCTCGCTACCAGACAGTTGTCTGGCCGCCTCTCGGGGTCCCCGCCGGAGAGGACAGAACTGGGAGGGGGGTCTCCTTTGACAGAGGCCGCAGTGGAGGCGCCTCAGAGTTGGGGACAGGCGGGGAGAAACCAGGGGCCGCCGAGTGACGCCGCTGCCCTCCCGTGTGCAGGCGCTTCGGCACCAAGTGCGCCGGCTGCGCGCAGGGCATCTCCCCCAGCGACCTGGTGCGCAAGGCCCGGAGCAAGGTGTTTCATCTCAACTGCTTCACCTGCATGGTGTGCAACAAGCAGCTGTCCACGGGCGAGGAGCTGTATGTCATCGACGAGAACAAGTTCGTGTGCAAGGACGACTACCTGAGCTCCAGCCTCAAGGAGGGCAGCCTCAACTCAGGTGGGCGCCCCGGAGGCGGGGGCGGGGTGGAGAGGCTGGGCCACCGGACGCAGCGCTGGGGTCAAGTGACCCTCCCCCACACACACCGCCAGGACTGGGCACTGTGTTCCCCCATCCTTCCTTCCATTCGTTCATCCCTCTCTTGCTTCTTTGGAGCACTCAGGAGGGCCTCGCTGGAGAGGCCCAGAGGGGTGCCCGGTTTGGCTGCGAGGCACCTGTCCTTTCTCCTGTCCCCGCCCCGCCAGAGTGCCCCCTCCCCCGGTCCCCGCCCTCGGGGCAAAGGCGGCAAAGTGCAGAGGGGGATTGAGAAAGGTCCTGCCAAGGCTCTGCCCCGCCTGGAAGGGACAGCCGGTCCTGGGAGCAGGGGTGTCTGGGGAAGGCGCTGTCGCGGGAGGGAGGGACCCCCAGACCCCACCTGAGAGGCTGCGGCTCAGCTGTCCCCCTTTCGCCCCGCCGCCCCGCAGTGTCCTCCTGTACGGACCGCAGCTTGTCCCCGGACCTCCAGGACCCGCTGCAGGATGACCCCAAGGAGACCGACAACTCGACGTCGTCGGACAAGGAGACGGCCAACAACGAGAACGAGGAACAGAACTCGGGCACCAAGCGGCGCGGCCCGCGCACCACCATCAAAGCCAAACAGCTGGAGACGCTCAAGGCGGCCTTCGCCGCCACGCCCAAGCCCACGCGCCACATCCGCGAGCAGCTGGCGCAGGAGACCGGCCTCAACATGCGCGTCATTCAGGTGCGGCCCGGCCAGGGGCCGCCCCGTCGCGCCCCGCAGTTCTCGAGGCCCCGTGCGCGGGCGCGCGCGCGCACCGCGCTGGGGCGCAGGGACGCACCGTGCGCGACGCGTCAGGCCCAGCTGCGGGGCCTCCGATCCCCAAATCCAGCCCAGCCCCGCCTGGCTGCCCGTCCCCCAGCCCACCCACCCCCCGGGGGTGCGATGTGTTGTGGAGCTCCCTGCATCCCCCCCTCGCCCGGGGCCAGGAGCGCTGTGCGCCTTGCTGGGGTACGGGCCCCCCTCCACCGTCCGAGCCGAAGCGCCGACGGACAGAAACGGCGCGGCCGGAGCCGGCCGGGCAGCGAGGGGCCGAGGGGAGAGGCTGGCGGCGGCCGGGAGGCCTTTATAAAGCCGTCAGGCCGCGGGCGGGCCCGGCGCAGGAAGCCCCAGCCTTTATGAGTCGCCCCACGGGGCCTGGAAATCCTTCACCCTTGGCTGGTTCGCCGCCCGCCCAGGACACTCTCCACCTCTCCGGGCTTAATCCGGCCGGGCCCCCGCCTCCGGCCAGTGTCGCTGCGCGCTAGGACCCAGCGGGGGTGACCCGAGCAGGGGAGGGAGCGGCCCCCCACCTCCAGCTCACCGCCCCCCTCCTCTGCCCCAGGTGTGGTTCCAGAACCGACGGTCCAAAGAGCGCCGCATGAAGCAGCTGAGCGCGCTGGGCGCGCGGAGACACGCCTTCTTCCGGAGTCCCAGGCGCATGCGTCCGCTGGGCGGCCGCTTGGACGAGTCGGAGATGTTGGGGTCCACTCCGTATACCTACTACGGAGGTAAGAGGCGGCTCGGGAGTCCCGAGCTCTCCCCGCCTTCCGGCCCGGACGGCGTGGCGGCGCGCCCCCTCGCCGACACCTAGGGGACCCCGAGTCCCACTGCGTCGCTGGCCCTGAGCGCCCTGAGCGCCGGACGCGTAATCCCAGCTGCTTCCAGAGGACCAGCCCTGCCCGCACCACTGGGGCACACGACCCCGTGCAGGTGGACCCCCATACACTCGTCGATCCACGCAGATCCCACGCACCCACTCAGGCCAACCCCCCCATGGGCCCCCGGTGGATTTGGCTCCAGCGGGAAATCGGGGAGCCACCGAGACAGGTTCCGAAGGCGGGGCTTCCGGGCCAGCCTCCCGGGTCCCCGGGTGCGGTCCGAGCGTGGAGGACACGCGGGACCGCGACAGCCCAGGCGCCTGCTGCTGCTCGGCCGGGGACACCAGGCCCAGGTCTCAGGGGCTCGGGGGACAGAGGCCAGCTCCAGGGGGCCTTCTGTGTTCCCTTTTCCCACCACCCCTCTTTCCTTCACACCTGCTGAAACGCAGCCCCCGTTCCAGCCGGAGTTTCTAAGGCCCCGTTGGTTGCTCCGCGTCTCTCTCTGTCTCTGTTTCTCTGACTGTGTGTCTCTGTCTCGTTCTCTGCCTCTGTCGCTCTCTATCTCTGTTTCTCTGACTTTGTCTCAGCCCCTGTCTCTTTGTCTCTGTCTCAGTCTCTCTTTCTCTGTCTCTCTTCTCTCTCCTCTCTCTCCCTTTCAGCCTCCGAATGTGGGGGCGCCCAGTGCTATGCCGGGGAGCGGTTCGGGTGAGCCCCGTGGGCGGGTGTCAGGCGAGAGCTCCGGGGTCGGGGTCGGCGCGGGCAGGCGCGCGGTGACGCAGCTTCGCGGCGCGTCCTGGCCATTGGGTGCTGCCCGCCGCGCTGCTTTGGGTGGGGGAGTCACTGTGGTTTGGGGGGAGGCTCCGACTTCCGGGACATCGCAGATCCTAGACGTGTCCTGGCTTCTCCCTCACCCCAAACTCGCTGCGTTGGTCTTTTACCACCGGGCGCACAAAATTCAAAACTCGGCGGCGCCGGGGCAGGGCAGAGGCGGGGAGCCCAGAAATTCCCCCGCCGTTGTCATTCGCCAGGTTCCCTACTTGGGGGGAGGGGGCCGGCGTACCCCCGCCCCCGCATCCCGCACCGCCCTGCCCGCGAGTCAGCTGGATGGGGCGGGGGTCTGGACACTCCGGGTCCTATCTCCTCCGAACAGGGGGAGTTGAGGCAGGGCTGCCCCCCCTCCCCGGCCCCGCCAGCCCCAACGACACAGCCCCGCCTAATCCGCGCGAGGGCATCCCGGCGCGGCCGGGCGGCGGGCGGGAACGGGGCCGGGCGGCGGGCCGGCGGCTCCCCGCGGGAGCGCGGACAAAGCCCCAGCTGCGGCCTTTGTGCCTTTTCACTCCGCGTTTGTTCCAATTACCTCCGGCCTGGCCGCCATATGGGAGGAGGCGGCGCGCGGCGCGCGGGGGACGGGCCCTCGCGGGCTGGCCGGCTCGCCGCCGACTGCCGCCGTCCCCCATTCTCTCCCCTCAGGGGCCCCCCAAATCCGGCACTTGCTGCCCTTCCCTTCCCTTGCCGGAAGAATGGAGTGAGCGGTTTCTAAAAAAGTAATCCGGGTCGTTTCAGCCGCCGGCTGGCTACACCGTCCCGGAGCGCGGCTCTTCCTTTGAACGGATTTTGGGACCTGGGGGGTCGAGGGGCTAGGGGTGTCAGAAACTCTTGACTGCCACCCCCAAACCGAGCCGGGCCGGGCTTTGCAGAGCAGACCTGGGTTTCCCGAGCTCCGTTTTTCCCACCGTATAAAGCGGGTTATTGTCATTTATTCAGGCTCCAAGGTGGTCCTGGCCTGGAGCCCAACACCCCACTCGGCCATGGGCCTGGGGCTGGGGTGAGGGACTATGGGGGGAGATCAGAGGCTGTGCGACGAGGGAAACGGTTTGGCAGTCCTGAATTTGGGGACTAAGCCAGTGTGCGTTGTTTCCTGGAGAAGAGTAGCGCGCGAGCGATGCGGGGGCAGGTTCTCAAACGGGTTCAACGCCTCCAAGTGCTTCCCCCAGCAGATGCGCTTGGGGGGGAAGGGTCAGCCCCTTAACCCAGGCCCCCGGAGCTCTGCCCATGGTGGGGGTAACTGGGAGAGGGACTGTTGTGCCTCTGAGGCTCAGCTCCCTCCCTTCCAGACTGGAGATGCGGGTGCAAATGTTGGGACCCACTGACATTCGCGCGAAGGGAGGCAAAGCTATCGCGGCTGGCTGACCACCGACCGCTCCCGTCGGCCCGGGGAGACGCCCAGTGCCCCCTCCGTTTCCAAGCCCCCAATGTCGCTAATATCCCCAGTGCGTTCCCACCCGCGCCGCTGGCTCAGAAAAAAAAGAAAAAACGGGGGCGCGTCAGTTCCGCGCTTCGCTCCCCTCCGAAGCTGGGGTTTCTCTCCTCTCCGCGCCGGGGCACACCCGGCCGGGTCCTCCCTCTGCCCGACGCCGGCCTTCCCGGTTCCTTGGCTGTTCCCGGGCCTCTTGGCTCCTCTCGGCTGCGCGCTGTCTCTCGCCGGCTTTGGGACGGGTCCCCGCCGGCCGCCCCGCCCCATCCTCCCCCGGGCGCGTCTCCGAGTCCAGGTCCCGAGTCTCCTCCGGGTCGCCGCCGCCGGCCTCCACCTCCCCGGGGGGGATGCGGGTGGGGGGTCCCCGTCCCGCCCGCACCCCGCGCGCGCCCGGCGCCGCTCACTGCGTCTCCCCGTGCCCTCCGCAGATTACCAAGGCGACTATTACGCGCCCGGAGGCAACTACGACTTCTTCGCGCACGGGCCGCCGTCGCAGGCGCAGTCCCCGGCCGACTCGAGCTTCCTGGCGGCGTCGGGAGCGGCCTCGACGCCGCTGGGCGCGCTGGAGCCGCCGCTGGCCGGGCCGCACGCCGCCGACAACCCCCGCTTCACCGACATGATCTCGCACCCGGACACGCCCAGCCCCGAGCCGGGCCTGCCCGGGGCGCTGCACCCCATGCCCGGAGAGGTGTTCAGCGGCGGCCCCAGCCCGCCCTTCCCCCTGAGCGGCGCGGGGGGCTACAGCGGACCCCTCTCGCACCCCAACCCCGAGCTCAACGAGGCCGCCGTGTGGTAAAGGCCTCGGCACCCGCCCGGACGCCGCCGCCCCAAACCAAAACGCCCGCCGCGGACCGGCCTGGAGGAGGAGGAGGAGGAAGGGGGTGGGGGGTCCGTCCGCTCTCCGCGACCCCCTCCCCCACCCCACCCACCCCGCTCTGCACCCCGCGGGGCGCGCTGGGACCTTCCCCATCCCGACCCCCGCCCCGCGGCCGGCGCGCTCCCGGTAGCGGGCAGCCGCCTGCAAAGTCTTGGGACCAAAGTCAATACTCCGGGGACTTCCAGCACATTCTAGACGCGCCCCGACGCCCCCAGCCCACCCAGCGCCGCCTCTTGGGACCCACGGCGGGTTGAGGACAAGGGGCGAAGACCCTCTGGGGTTATTTTTTCCCCGCTCTCCTCCCCTCTCTCTGCCATCCGAGGGGGCATTTCGCCAGCGTGGTCCTCGCCCCGCTTTCCCTCCCCCGCTCGTCTTTAAAAGATGATAAGGGAAAAGAAAGAGCTGGCAGGGGTGGGGGAAGGATGCGGAGAGGCGAAGACCGGGAGGATGGAGAGGAGCGAGCGCCGGGCCCCGCGCGGACGCCACCTGCACGTCGGCGCCCCCTGGCGGCCGCGCGGGCTCCAGGCCAGCCGTCCAGGGAGGCGTGGGACCCCCCAGGCTGCGTGGCCAGGCCCGGACCCCCCCCCCCGGCTCTCCCCCCGCGCCCTTTCTGACTTTAACGTTTATTTTGAACGGGGGGCTCGGGCGCACACACCACCCTCCCTCCCCCGCTGGAGGCGGGCTGTCAGGACGGACAGTATTAACACTTTTTTGAAAGTTGACCGCCTCTAGTTTCCTTATTTTGTATAAAGAAGAAACAAATAAAGTATGTTTTTGTGTTTACTGTTTATTTATTGTACTCTAGTTATCTGGGGTTGGACATTTTTATATTTTTAAGAGGCGGGTGGGCAGAGTGGGGGAGGGGAGGCAGACGAGGTTTACCTAAAAAAAAAAAGAAAAGAAAAGAAAAAAAATTGAACTTTTTTTAAGGAGAAAGATTAATAAAAAAGAAATTCATTTTCCCTCATTGCTGCGTGGTTTCTTTCTTTTTGTCCCTGCCTGCAGAGTCTGAGAATAAAAATGGAATAATTCTTGTCTCCGACGCATTCAGATTTGATGGACACACAGACCTGATTTTCTTAATCTGGGCTGCCGTTGTGACGAGCACAAAAATGTGGCCAGTCTCAGTCTCACCCCCCAAGAGCCCCCAGTTGTTTGTTTTTTAATAAGACCCCAGAACCAAAAGTCTGCCTGGCACACAGTAGGCCTTTGAAACGTTTGATGCTGTGAGAACAGGTAAGTCCAAAGGGGTCCAGCTTCACTCCTGATTATGCTGCGTCTACTTCCAGGTGCCTGAGGGGAGGGGGGAGGGGAGGGGAGGCGGGAGGCACGGGAGGAGGGAGGGAAGAAGGGCACAGAAGCAGGAAAGAAAGAGGAGGCAGAAAGGAAGAATCGGGAAGGGGGAGACAAAGGGAGGAGGGAGGAAAGCGGAAGAGGGAGGTGGGAGGAGGGAGAGGGAAGGGAGGACGGAGGAAGAGGCTTCAACAGCTGAGCGCCTCTTTATGAGTGAGCCCAGGCTCCAGCCCCTGTGCTCCAAAGGCGTGAGCCCTGAGCACCAGGGGGTGTGGCCGAAAACCAAAACGAATAGCACTAAGCAAGAAAGAGGGTGCAGGGTGGAAGGAAGAGGAGAGAGAGGGAGGGAGGGAGAGAAAGAGAAAGAGAGGGAGAGGGAGGGAGGGAAGGAGGGAGAAGGAAAGGAAGGAAGGGAGGAAGAGAGGAAGATTTTTCCTTGCATGTAGCCAAACCTGGCTCAATCCCCCCACCCCATATGGCCCCCTCAGCACCTCCAGGAGGGACCCTCTATGGGTCCCCTGTCCCGCACCCCTGCTTCCCCCCCGCCCCCCGTGGAGCACCAGGGAAGCAGACTCAGGACAGAGCAGGGGAGAGGAGCCCTGGGCAGGGCCTCGCAACCATTTCTCCAAGCAGAGTCAGAAGTTGGGGTGCTGAAAGCACGCGTTTGGGGGGCTGGACAGGCAGAGAGGGCTCTCCCCCGTCTCTGGAGGGCACCCCAAGCTCTGCTCCTGCAGGGCCACTGCCAGCGGGGGTCTGCAGGCTCTGACCCTGTGCAGAGTAGGATCAGAGGTCCCCAGTGAGGCCCAGGAGGGGACAGGAGCAGCGTGGGGGTCACTGGCCAGGCAGCAGTAGACACAGGGACTTCAGCTCCCAGAGAGACCCCAGGATGGTCTGACACCAGCCAGCCCCAGGCCCTGTGACTGGAGGGAGGGAGAGAAGGAAAGAGGAGGGAGGGGCGAGGGGGGGAGGGAG
>JAOXYA010002505.1:0-28260 GCA_028565675.1 Sorex palustris | reverse complement strand
GTGGGGGGGGGGGGGGGGGGGGGGGGTTAGGTGGCATATGAGATGCCGGGTCAACCAAGTGCAAGGCAAAAGGCAAATGCCATACCCACTGTACTATCGCTCCAGCCCCAATTCTACTATCTTAATGTGATTGGCTTGGAACATTTCATAGTAGATCCAAATTACTACATGTGTGTCTGATCCTTTTTTTATAGGATTGGCTTGGAATTTTGACTTGTTGCTATTCTTTGTTTGTTTGGGGGACCACGCCCAGCTATACTCAGGGCTTACTCATGCCTCTGCACTCAGGGATCACTCCTGGCAGCCTTGGGGAGACCCCTATGTGGTGCCAGGGTTCAAATCTAGGTCAGGTGCATACAAGGAAGACGAGTGCCCTGGCAAATTCTTTCACCACCCCACGGCATGAACCCAGAGGGGTCTGGGTTCAACCACCACCTCCGAACCCTTCACTGATGATGGAAGCACTCTGGAAAGCGTGTCTGGATGTGCATGCTTCCCTTCCTGGCATCTTCACTGCAAGCACAAACTTCTCAATGCCTCAGAGAGGCTGAACTGGCAGCAGCACTGGGAGGCACGAAACAGAATAACTGAGGACACTAGGGTTCAAGTCAAGGTCCAGCAGAGTGACACAATCTGACCCAGCATCCAGCCTCACACCTTGCATGACAATCCTAGGAGATCCCCAGTCCCTGCACGCCCTCCAACACTGCACTCTCAGAATCTCACCCGCTGAACACTGGCTGGGGCATTACCATGGCAACCATGGCAGTACCCAGAGAGTCCAAGCCTTAGACACCAAGGAATTGCCCTACCCTCTTAGATGCATGGGGGAGGGCAGAGGCTGGGGATGTTGGAACGCGGGGATGACGACTGGACTAGGGTGTCCCTGTGCCCCTAGGGAGCCTGGCCTCTGTCTGGCTAAGTTTTGCTGCCTGTCTATAAATTAACTTCGGCTAATCCGATGTCTTCTCTATGAAAATCTTCTTGGGGAATACAAGAATCAGGGACAAGGTACTGTGGCCCCCAAGCCCCCAATACTTTTTCACTGGGATGAGGAGATCGCTTCTCCTTGGCCCAAAGCCTGCTCACTTCCATGCACACTGGGGGTTCATGGCTCAGTCTACAGACACCCCAGTGACTCCTCTGAGAGGGGGACATCCGTCTGAAGTCCCTCCTTCCCCAAGCCCCACCTACAGTGCCAACCTTCTCCCAGCTCTGCCTCCTGATTCCTTTGAACAGTGGGTGACTGGGGCAGAGGCTAGGCTGGGCGGTAGTGCCAGAGGAAGGAGACCCTCGCTGTCTGGACAGCGCCAAAATGCAAGTGGAGACTCAGGTCCTTTACATGAAGGGGGGTATCCTGACACCCACACAGCTGGGAACAGCTGGAATTTTGTGGTGGCCCCAGGCAGAAGCACCCTCTGCCCTCCCCTTCTAGAAGATTCTAGATGTTTCCACCTTCCACCTCCACGCAGGAGGTGAGTGGCTTGGGAGGAAAGGAAGGACATGGTGATCTCAAATCAATGCTTTTCTTACAAAACCACTGCACACAGCCCCCATGGTGCTCCATCTGGGGTGCTCACTGGGCTCCCCTAGGAAACGTGTTCAGGCGAGGCCCGAAGGCAATGCTGGCTACAGGAGTCCAGGATTTTGAGCGTCTCCAGCGCTGCCCTGTGCACTCCAGGATCCGAGTCCAGCTGGAGTTCCTGGAGAGCTGGGCGGGAGGACAAGAGGGGGCACAGACTATGTCCTCGCCATACTGGTGGAACCCCAAAAAGGCGCGCGGGGACTCAGGGTACACATCTTGTATGCCTGAGGTTCTGGTCACTCCATCAGGGACAGAAAGGAGCCCCACCCCCAACCCCAACCCCAGATGATGGAAACAGGGCAGTTTTGTAAAAGGGGCCCAGTGAAGGCCACCTGTCAGACCTGTCCAGCTGGACAGCCCCCCCGGTGCCCTGTTGACACCCCACCCCAATACACTCGGCTCGGCAGGAAGTTTCTCCCAGTGTGACTCACAGTTGCGCAGAGCTGGGAAATCGAGCTGCCTCAGGTACTGCACAGACATCTGCCTCATGATGATTCCTGCGGCGAGAGGTGATGCCAGGAGGCCCAGTGCCGTGGTCCCCGCTCCCAGTCAGCCCAGAGACGGGCCCCAGCCTGGGGGCCAGCAGGGCAGGCCGCCTGAGCTCTTGTCCCTGCTCCATCACCTGCCCCCTATGTTGCAGGCTCCACGGCATCTCAAGCCCCTGCCCACTGCCCCTCACCTGCCAGGTTGCACGCAGCGATCCTGATCCTGGTCAGGCTGCTTTGCACGTAGCTCATGGTCTCCAGCAGGAAGTCGTAGAGAATGGCAGGTTTTTTCTGCACCTGCAAGACACGGGGGTAGGCAGGGCCTTGGAGAAGGGTGGGGAGGAAGACCGGGGTGCTCAC
This sequence comes from Sorex palustris, assembly GCA_028565675.1. Classification (NCBI taxonomy): domain Eukaryota; kingdom Metazoa; phylum Chordata; class Mammalia; order Eulipotyphla; family Soricidae; genus Sorex; species Sorex palustris. Next base: position 25,830 of record JAOXYA010002505.1, on the reverse strand, counting down.
AAGGTGACTTGTCATCTGCTGTGTGGGGCCACTGCACAGAGAGGCCCAGGGGGAGGCAGGGCCTGTCACGCCTCCAGCCCCACTGCTCAGGGCCTGATCGGGGTGTGGGTCACATGTGCCCACAAACTGGTTGCTGGTCTCCTGGATCCTGGAATGTGGGTCCCAGTAAGTGCAACCAGTCCCTCAGATTGAGTTTTGCTTTTGCATCACACTAGGCTGTGTGCTCCGGGCTTACTCCTGGCTCCGTGCTCAGGATCACTCCTGGCAGGGCTCGGGGACCCTATGGGGTGCAGAGACAAACCGGACTCGGCCGTGTACAAGTCAAGTGCATTAGTCCCTGTGCTCTCTGACCTCTGTTCCTTGGATTTCAAAGTATCAGACCCCGCAATCAAATGCAAACTACCACACAAGTAACCCTGATCTTGATTACACCTGGAAATGACAATGATTCAGATCTCACTCCTTCAATACAATATTTTTCTGGTTTTGGAGCCGTACCCAGTGGTGCTTGGTGGCTGCTCCCAGCTCTGTGCTCAGGGACACATCTGGTCCGAGTGATTAAATCCTGGGTTCCTGTGGTAAGGCCTGGGGCAGCCTGTTGAGCTTTCTCCAGTCCCTAAATAAAATCTGTTCGGTTTGGGGGCCATACTCAGCTCAGGGTTTGCTCCTAGCTCTGTGCTCAAAGATTACCCCTGGCAGTGCTGGGCAGTGGGGGCTGGAGAGTGGTGCTGAGGACTGGATTGGAGTTAACCATGAAAGGCAAATGCTTTTTGACCCCAGTTCTCTGTCTCTCTGTCTCTCTGTCTCTGTATCTCATTCTCTCTCTCTCTCTCTCTCTCTCTCTCTCTCTCTCTCTCTCTCTTTCTCAATAAAATTTATTTTTGCCTCGGGACCACATGGCTAGAGAGCCAGGAGTCACCTGGAAGAGCCCCAGCCCCAAGGGATGTGCCCTCCCTAATCCATTCTGTAGCATGGTTTCTCCTTTTTTTTTAACTCGGCTACAGAAATGTAAACTGGGGAGGGGGGTGGGAGGGAGCCCTGATGCTCCCTGGGACAGTGTACGTAGCCGTGGCCTTCTCTGGAAGGTGCGCCCTGAGGGTCCGAGCATCAGGGTTGGGATGTGTCCACCCGGCCCCGGCTGCGGCGTGCTCACCATCATGGAACACAGAGTGTTCTGGAAGGCCGTCATCTGGTCGACCACGCTGGCGGAGCTCGAGCCCGGAGAATGCTCCAGCGCCTTCCAGCCCCAGAAATGCACACACTGGGACAAGGTCGTGCTGCAGGCCTGAGCACAGGGGACAGGAAGGACAGGCCTCAGGAGCAGGGCTGGGAACCCCAAAAGATGCCGGAGGAGTCTCCAGAGCCCCAGGAAGGCGGTTGGGCGGGCTCCGGGAGGGTGAGGGCACCAGCTCTCGCTCACTGGCCCATCTAAGGCTGTTGAGAAATCATTCAGATGGGCTGCACGTTACAATCCACAAACACCCCTCACAGCAGCACCCCAGGCTCTGCCTCTGGCCTGCTGAGGGACTGTGTCATGGTTGGGACACTCTGACGGGCTGGGGGCCAGAGAGAAGTGACTCACCCCTCCCTCTGCATCCCTGGCCCCTCTCTGGCAGCTGGGGTCCCTTACTGGAGACAGTGGGGACTTGCCTGCAGCTGCCTTACACTCAGGTCGGGAGAGGTGACAAGGGGTGGGCATGGGTATTGCTGGGAGCCCCGGGCAGAGCTGGGCAGGGCAGGGAACCTGAGACCACAGGAGGGAAGTGTGGGGATCCCCGTCACTTGCCTATGGGTGCCACAGCCCTCCCATCCTGGGGAAGTGTTGGGCCTGACCCCCAAGCATCTCAGCAGGAGGGTTCGGGGTCCCCTCGAGGAGTGGGGCTGCAGAGGGCAGTGCTAAGGCCAGTGGTATTTGGGGGCCACCCTTGGCAGTGCTCTGGGCATCCTAAGAGCAGAGCCTGTGCTCAGCCTGTGAAACTTCTCCCCTTGGGCAAGGGGTTTCCCCCCCCTAGTTTTTGGTAGGGGACGTGCCCTGCAATATCAGCCTGGAGATGTGGGAGTTCAGAGATGAGGCAGGTGGGCAGTGGGGCTCGGGGGTCCACAAAGCCACACCCAGCTGGGCTTGGGGGTCAGCCGGCGCCAGGGGTCAAATGCACATGGCAGGCTCAGGTTGCTCACTGAAGCCATCATCACCCCAGCCCGCTCAGGGGACTCTTGAACTGACTAGTCAAAACGCCCCCAAGGACTGGGGGTTCCCAAAAGGGGGCCGAGGGAGACTGGCCAGCGTCTGAGGTCCCGGAGCTGGTTTGTCTCAGCCTGAGTAGAGGACTCAGAATCGGGGGACTGGACCATGCAGATGGTTGGGGAAGGGGGCGGGGTTGCGAAGTCACAGGCTAGGAGGACGCCTGCCTTTCTGCAGGGCAGAAGCCCGGGGTCTCACCTGAGCCACCTCAGAGCAGGGGTCCTGGCAGTGAAGCATGAGGGGGACCCAGGCCTTCTTCACCTCCTCCTTGAAGAGGCGCTTCTTGGGCAGCCTCACCACCGTGGCCAGTTTCCCGAAGAGGACGAAGGCCTTGAGCCGCAGCTGCTCACTCTCCTGGGCCCAGAGGACAGGTCAGTCCCACGCTGGGCAGCTCCTCCCACCCGCCTGTCTGTCCCACAGGGAGCGCAGGACCAGGCAGGACCCTGGTAAAGGTGACCTGGAACAGGTGAACCCCACAAACACGTGCCCATCCAGAACACCACAGGAGCCCCCAGGCATGTGAAGGTGGGGGCAGGGCACTTCCGGGCCAGAGAGATGGTTCAATGGGCTGACCACTGGCTTTACAGGCAGAGGAGGCCCAGGTGTGGTCCCTGATACCAGAGGGTCCTGTGCACCACCAGGAGCACCCCCTGAGCACTAAACCAGAAGCAGCCCCCAGCACTGCTGGGTGTGACCCAAAAGCCAATAAAAACAGAAACAAAAATCAAAGGGACGGGGGATCCTAAGGGGCTTAGTGATGTGTGTTAATATTTTTGGTTATTAAAAAAAAAAAGATAGAGGTAAAGAGGGCCAAAGTGCTAGTACAGGGGGCAGCGTGCTTCCCTGGCTGGCGGCTCACCCGGGTTCGACCCCTGGTACCACTGGTTCCCAAGCCCACCAGGAGTGAACTCTGAACTCAAGAGCCAGAAGGAAGCTCTGAGCACAGCCAGCTGAGTTCCCAAAACCAACCAAACCAAAGCAAACCAAACCAAAAAGTATCCAAGAGATAGCACAGCGGGTAACATGCTTGCCTCGAAGGCTGCTGACCTGTGTTGTTGGATCTCCAGGACCCCATGGGGTCCTCCAAGCACGACCAGCAGTGATCTCGGAGCACAGTGACAGGAGAAAGACCTGGCACTGCCCGGTGTGGCTCCAAACAAAAGCACCAGCCAAATAAAAATAACCCACCCAAAAGAATAAACAACAGAAAACCTAACAACAAAATAAAATACACAAAAGAAAAGCTAGTAATAACAAATGGGGGAGCTTATTCTTGGGGGCCAGAAGGAGCCTTTTGCCAAGACCCCACAATGAGCTCGCGCTCCTTCGTGTTCCACCCGCATCCCCCGCCAACACTTCCTTCCATGGGGGGCGGACGCTGTTGCTCCTTTCAGCAGCATTTGGGGAATCCCTGAAGGGGCTGAGCCTGAGAGGGGACCCCAGGGGGGTGGGAGGTCTCACGTTGTCAAAGAAGGCCCTGCAGTGCTCCGAGATGGCCCCGAAGAAAGTGCCCAGGTCTCCCTCGCGGAGTTGGTCCAGGAGCTTGGCCAGGGCATCCATGGCCTCGGACGTGATGCTGGCACTGGCCGGCTCCTGCAGGGCGCTCAGACACTTCTCCAGCAGGAGCTTCCGGTACTGCCGCACCTGCCAGCACCCGTGTCAGTGCCCCCGTGACCCCTGCCTACCAGCACCCACCGTCAGTGACCCCCTGACCCTTACCTATCAGCACCTCCCCGTGAGTGACCCCCTGACCCCCACCTGCTAGGAACTCCCCATGAGTAACCCCCTGACCCCCATCTACCAGGACCCACGGTCAGTGACCCCCAAACCCCCCAGCCAGTACCCACCATCAGTGCCCACCTGACCCCACCTGTCAGAACCCTCCATAAGCACCTCCTGTAACTCCCACCCACTAGCACCCACTGTCAGCACCTCCCTATGATTCCCACCAGCCAGCACCACCGCCAGTGACCCTCCCATGACCCCACCTGCCAGTACCCACTGTCAGCAACCCCCTGACCCCCTGGCTAGTACCTACCATCAATGATCCCCCATGAGCCCCACCTACCAGCACCCACCATTAGTGACCCCCATGAACCCCACCTGCCAGTACCGTCAGCAACCCCCACGGCCCCACCCGCCATCACTGCCCCCCATACCCCCACCCACCAGCACCTGCCATCAGGACGCCCAGTGCCTTCACTGCATCCGCACTCGCACGGCCCCATTCCCTGCTTCCCCCTCCCAGCGTCTGGGGCCACCAGGACCTTCTTGGGGGCGCCCAGGGCCATGTTGCCAAGGGCGCGCAGGGAGAGCACCCGCAGGACGCCGTCCTCCTGCTCCGCACCCCTCTCCAGCGCCCGCACCGTGGGTCTGAGCAGCTTCTCCTGGCACAGAACCGGCTTGCGCATGAACTGCAAAGGGGAACTTGACACAGTTAACCCCCAGCCCGGCCCCTGCTCTCAGCGCCCAGACAGGGTGCCTGGCTCTCTGCAGCACCCAGAAGGGTAACCCTGGGGGCGGAAGGTCGTTCTGAGCCCACGGTCCCCCTCCCCACTGCAAGTCACTGCACATTCTTGGGACCTCAGTTTCCTCATTTGGGAAGAGGATAGCAGTGGGGATTAGACCAGGAAAGGTGGGGGTGTCAACTGTGCTTGTCACTGAGGTCTGGACTACAGGCATGGTGGGACGCTGCCATTGCTGCCTGGGAGTGCATTTCACTCTCCCGGACTTATCTGGGACCAGTGTGTGTGTGTGTGTGTGTGTGTGTGTGTGTGTGTGTGTGTCCATGCCTTAATTATCAAGTGCTTTAACAAGTGCCTTCATTATCTGGGGGTGTCTCTCCTCCAGGATCCCCCTTTGGGAACTTCCACAGCAGTTGAACCCTGGTGAGAAGTGGAGGTGCCCTCCTGCGGACGCCAGGCGGTGGCAGACACGCACCACACCCCACACCTGAGGCTGCCACACACCAACATGCAGGCTGTGTCTCTGCCGCTGCTCCCAGATCCCGGCAGAAGCCCTTGAGGGATGATCCCGTCCCCCGAGAGGAAGACCCTGTCCCCATGCCCGGCTCAGCCTCACCTCCACGCAGACAGCCGTGCTGCTGATGCGACAGCTCCGCTCCTCCGAGTCCATGCCCCTGAGCACCAGCTCCGACAGCCGCACCTGGTAACCCTCCATGTCACGCAAGCACAGCCTACAGGGGCAGCACCCCGCCAGGCGGGCGTGGGGACAGCTCAGATCCTGCCAGGGCTGCCCCAGGGGTCCGATTCCTGATGTCACTCCCCGCTCCCACCTTGGAGTCCACCCAGTGGCCTCTGAAACCTTCTCATCACCTTCTCCTTAAGCGCCTCCCTGCCTGGGACCTTTCCTCCTGGTCCTGCACCCGATGCCCAGTCCACCCATGGGACAGCCCCTCCCCCACGCCACACCCCGCGGTGGCAGTGAAGCATTCAGTGCCCTTAGTGGGAGAGCAAGGACCTGCAGGGTGCACCTGGGCGCCCACCTGGCCAGCAGGCCCACTCCTTGCAGGAAGGTGGCGCTGTTCTCCAGCAGGGTCCACACGCCCTTTTCCTCCAGGCGCTGGGCCAGCGGCTCGTCCCCTGCTCTCCTGAACAAAAGCCGCATGGACTTGGTGGTGACCCTGCGAGGAGGCGAGCGCGTCAGGCAGCAGCTCCCACCATCAGCAGCCACAACGCCCCTACAGGTGACTGAGCACAGGTCTCTGCAGTGGGTCCCAGCGCCTGGGCCGGAGGGGCTCAGGGACGCTCCCCAGAGGGGCATCTGCACATCCTCACCACCACTCCATGCAATGAATCAGCTTCCAGTAATTTCTCACCAGGAAGGGGAGGAGGCAACCCCTGAGAAAAGGGTACTTCCGGAAATCCTGATTGCATGGAGGTCCCATGAGGCCAGGGCCAAGCTTGAGGTCAATCCAAGGCAAGACCACGCCCAGTCTCTAGGCAGACCACGCCCAAACCAAGCCACACCCACGCACTACCACGCCCACCTCCGGCCACGCCCACAATAAGCCACGCCCACTCGAGGCCACGCCCAGCGGGAGATTATCCCAGAGACCCAGCCCAGCCCTGCCACTTCTTTGGAGGGCACCTCTGCAGATTGACGTCTTCGGGCAGGGTCCCGGAGTGCACTATCCTCCAGGTCTTCAGCACAGGCGACAGGGCCTCAGGCCCGTGGCTGACGCTGAGCTGCAGCAGGAGGGTGTAGACGAGGTCTGGGAAGAGGTCCGGCAGCTTTTCGTCCTTGTCCAGCCTCTCGAGGAGAAAGTGGATGGTGCAGAGCGTCTGCGGAGGGGGTGGGGGGTGGGGGTGTCAGGGCACCCACGCTCACACACAGGCCCCCGCCAAGCCCCGGCCCACCGCCACCACTCACCATCAGTGGGTCCACCGCAGCCAGACGCCAGACGTCGGCCTTGGACGTGGGGGTCACTCTGGGGGAGAAGCGCACCTGCAGGCGGCCCATCAGCCCCCAGAGCATGGTTCGAGCAAAGGGCGTGTTCTCTGCCACCGCCAGCCACACCTCCTTCAGGTGGCTACGGAGAAGGGGCAGGGCTGAGGACTGCCTGCCTGGCACAGAGGGCCCCCAAAGCTCCGGACAGAACCCCAGGAAGTGCCTGGACAGGAGCTGGGTGCTCCAGCCTGGGGAGGCAGGGCAGGCCACCAAAGGTAGTGGGCCACGGGACCCGGGATTCGCTTCTACTTCAGCCTCTTGCTCTGCACCTTGGGGGAACTGAGCTCACAGCAGGCTGGACTCAGGGAGGCCCCTGGATACCCTCCAAGAGGGTCTGGATGCTGGGTTTGGTCAGGTCAGTCCTCAGCAGCCTGTGGACATAGCTGCCCCATCTGTCCCGCACACCTCAGTGGGGTGCTCCCACCTGCCCGCCCCACACAAGAGGACCAGTCCTCCTGACCCCCAGTCCCAGCCAGAGACCAGTCGAGAAGGACCTGGCCCTGGGGCTGACAGTCATGGCTGGTGTGCATGGCCATGGGGAGGGGCTTCTAAAGACACAAGCCCATAACCTCAAGGGGGCCGTGGACCCTACCGACCCAACAGCATGGCGTGAATGGCTGGATTAGGGGGCTGGGGTTAGAAGGAGGGGCTTGTGGGCAGGAACAGGAGAGGTGAGCTCAGGGTGAAGCCAGAAAGCAGGGTGTGGTCACCCCCAAGGTGAACGGGAAGGAGCTGTTGGGCTAGGGAGTGGCCGGCAGAGCCAAACACAGCCTGTGAGGCCCAGACGCAGGACTGGAAACACCAAGATCGTGAACAGCTGTGGCCACGTGGCCATGAGCACCAGGCTGATGGAGGTGTGCCACCCTGGCTGCCAGTCACTGACCCTCCTTCAAGCCAGAGGTCTGGGCTGCCCTCGCCAAGTTCCAGGTGCCCACAGGCAGCCCCGAGAGACTGAGTTCACTCTTTTCTACCCAGACTTTGGGGGTGTGGGTTTGGTCTGGGGGCACTTTAGCTATGCTCAGAGCTTACTCCTGGCTCTGCACTCAGGCATCGCGCCTGGTGTGACTCAAGCCCCATCTGGGATGCTGGAGGTCGAACCTGTGTTGGCCACGTACAAGGCCAGTGCACTCCTCACTGCACTATCACTCCGGCCCCTCCACTCAAACTTTCTAAGGTGGCAGCTGCCACGATCTCTGCACGGGCACTTCCGTCTGCAGTGCCACCTTGGTGCTGGGGACACCAGCATCTTCCCGTCTCTGGAACTTCCCCGAGATATCCCAGACCATCCCAGACACCCACCATCTGAGCCACATGGCCAGGCGTGGCACTCCGTGCTGGGTGCAAGGTGGTGCAAAAAAGAGGGTGTGGTTTTACCATGAGGCCCCGAGGGGCTTGGGGTTCTGCACTTGGGGCACTGGGCCCTCACTTCTCCTCTCTGGGTGCAGCCGAAAAGGAGCAGGGACAAATTGGGGAGCTGGTCTCCAGCACCCTGGGGGACTGTGTCCTGGGGAAAGTGTCCTGGAGAAACCCAAGCGAGGCTATCCAGAAACTTTGTCCTGCAGCAAGCAAGGAGAGGTGACCCGGGACTTCTCCTTGTCAGGACAGGGTCGGGATTTCAGCTCCATGGCACGGGGGCTCCAGACCCAGGTTCCCCCAGAGGAGAAAGGGGGGGGCAGGAAGTGAGACTGAGTCCTATAGGTGTCCGGGGACGCACAAGGGTGGCGACTCAGGCTTGGTCAGGATGCAAAAGCCAGATGGGGGGAGGGCAGGCGATGGCCATGGGACACCCACCTCTCCATGGGCAGCGGCTGTCTGAGGAGTGATGTGAGCACGGTCTCCTGGTGGTAGTGTGCCAAGAGGAGGACCCCCTCGACGAGAAGATGCCTCACCTCAGGCTGCTCCACCACGGGCAGGTGCACCAGGATGGCACCCAGGATCTCGGCCACCTGGAGGGCAGGGGGGTCACTGGGCACGGTGGGTGACTGTTCTCACCCCTGGCACCACTGGACACAGAGCCAGAAGGCATTCTGTCAGCCTCCCTGGGTCTCCTGCTGTCCAGACCATCTTCCAGGTGTTTGGTTCTTTCTAGAACATCTAGAACTTTCTGGGGGCCAAAGCAATACACAGTACAGTGGGTAGGGCACTTGCCTTGTGTGTGGCCAACCCGGGTTCCATCCCTGGTGTTATGAAGGGTTTCCCCAAGCCAGCCAGGAGCGGAAAGCCAAGGGTAAGCCCTGAGCACCAGCAAGTGTGCCCTGCCATCCCCACAAAAAAAACACCATCTAGAGCTTTCTAGAGTTTCTCCTTGTCCTCCTGGGCCCCAGACAGGGGTCCTGCCCATGTGTCCGCCACCACCTTGTCCTCCAGCTCCTTGGCCCGCATCTGGAGGAAGGTGCAGATCCAGGTGACCGAGGCCCTGTCGTGCTGCGGGTCCATGGCCCCGATGTTCTCGCACAACTTCTGCACCAACGACACCACCTCGTCGCAGTTGAACTCCGGGCACGCCACCTGCAACCCCGACAGCCGCTGGGGCCCCCGCGCTCCACCCTACACCTGCACCTGCTTATCACCTGGGGACCCACCTCTTCTCCCCAGCAACCGCTCCTCTCTCTAACCAGCCCTCCTGCCTCCCCACCCAGCTTCTCCAAGGCCTCTTGCCTCCTTCATTCTCCCTCCTTCAGCTGTTCCAGGATGCCCCTGGCCCTCAGGCAGCGGTGCCCTTGCACCCCCCAACCCCAGAAGTCTGGGCAACTCTGGGCATTGGGACTACATTCTCCATTGGGCCCCTCCTGGGCACCAGACATAACGGGTGTTTAGAGGCAGAGGGGCCCCGGGAGCCTTGGCCGCAGACCAGGATGGGGTCTCTGTGGGGCCACCCAGCCGCCCACCCTGCTGGGCACCTTGGCAATTCGGGATGATGCCCCGAGAATCACGTCTGTGTCGGAGCTCCGGAGGGTCTCCTTACAGCGCTCCAGTTCCTGCTCCTTGGAGGTGCCCCATGGGGAGCACGTCTGGCTGGCTGTAGAGAACCCCATTCCCGGTCAGGGGTGGGCGCGGATTAGCCTTTGGCCCCCCTCCTTACATTGTGTCCACCCACAGATCAGCTGCCTGCCCTCAGGGAGCCTCCTGGGACACAGTCAGAAGCTGACTCTTCCCCTCTCCCGTCCCCACGCGACGGTGTCCCCAGAGCTCAGTGATGGCTACTTTTGCTTTGCCTGTGGGATCCCAGCTGACCACAGCCTGACAGAGACCCTCAGTGCTCAGCATGTGCCCTCCTTTACTAAATGAGGCTTTCCTTCTAGAAGCTTCTATGGCCTTCTCTGAGCAGTGCTCCCTCCACCAACTCTGTGGGAAGCCTTCTTCGTAGAACAAGGCCAGGTCCTCCCACCCCACTGTCCCCCTACCGTGGAGGTCCAGCAGAGTGGACAGGACGTCGGTGGAGGTCAAGCGGGTTTTACTGTGGGAGTCGCAGGTGCATGGGGCAATGAGGCCGACCAACATGCCGAACTGGCCCAGCTTGAGGGGGATCTGTGGGTGGGAGGTGCCCAGTCAGGCCTGGCTGCTCACACACAGGAGTGGGAGGGCCTGAGAGGGGATTCCTGCTCTGAAGACATCCCTTACTGAGGAGGGGGCAGGGGCCACCATTCTCTCCCCGAGGGACACCTGGCCAGACCCTCCAGGGTGCCAGAGGACCGCCTGGGTGGTGTGATGAGGGCCAGGTCCCAGGTGTGGGCCCCCGTCGACCCAGTACCAAGCACCCCGTGTCTCACGTGAGAGCCTCTTTCAGGAACTTCCTGGAAACTGTGTCAGAGAACATGGAACAGACATGTACTCAGCATCTGATTCTATGAACCAGCCCCACTGAAATCTCATGTCCAGTCCCCTGGTTCCCCCCTCACACCAGCCCCAAGAGTGAGGCTGTTGAGGTACCAGGAACTGAAGACACCATCATCCTCTGAGGCCTGAGACCTGTCCCCTCACTAGACACCATAGTCCTCTGAGGTCTGAAGCCTGTCCCTTTACCACATGCCATAGTCCTTTGTGGTCTGAGGCCTCATAGTCTCCTCACTATATACCATGGTTCTCTGAGGCTCGAGGCCCATCTCCTCACCCACACACCATAGTCCTCTAAGGCCTGAAGATTTCCCCTCATCTGACCCCCGTCTATCATCCTCCTTGCCTGTGCCACCACAGGCATCATCCTCGGTTCTACCAGCCCGGAAGCATCTTCCCCAGGGGCTCTATGGGGGCATGGGAGTGGGCAGACTTGGCTTCAGAGGGGCTCCCCTTCTTTGCAGATCAGACCGGCGGCCACGCCTGGCTCCTCACACACTCACACAGACGCCAACGCTCTGCACGTAGATCTGCAGGAGCCGGAGGTGGAGGTGCATGGCCTTCTCCCGCTCCCAGTCCTTCTCCGACAAGATCCACTTCTCCAGGAGCTGTGAGGGACCCCAGTACAGATGAGGGGCATTAAAATGCTGGGGCTGGGCCCACCTCACCATCGTCACCCTCCCCCAAGTCTGACTTTCAATGCTTCTAGATGCTTCTGGATGCTTCTGGTATTCTCCCCATGCCCCACCAGTGGGCTGAGGAGGCTGTGGGCAGAGTGGGCCGCCGGCAGGGAGGAAGGCAGAGCTGGCTTTGCCACACATATCTGTTTGCAGGTGGCCACCGTGCCCTGCACTTAGAAACCTGCCTCCCAGAGCTTAAAGCACAGATGGGACAGGGACAGGGGACAGAAAAGAGGAATTAATCCATGTGAGTCGGAGTCTCAGGACCTCATCCTGGTAACTGAGCCAACAAGAGTATAGAATCACTACAGTGGACACGGAAAATCACCTCCAGCACCCAATCAGCACTTGTACTTTCCAAGCACGTGTGGAACAGTCTGTGACCCCAGCCATCACTGGGCATCATCTAGGCCTCAGCTGATTTCAAAAGGTTTGGATCACACCAAGTTCTGGATCAAGCTTCTATGGAGGGAAATGAGGAATCCAGACCAAAAAGGTCTCCAGGGAAATCCTGAAAACTGTGGGCATTTCTAAACAAGCCTGGGTCAAAGGAGAACTCAAAGAAGATTACAACGCGTTTCAAGGTGAAATCAAGTCAGAACCTGTCTCATCAATACTGGAAGGACGGACACGGCAGCTCAGAACAAAGAGAGGACTCATCTACTGTGCTCCAGACTGCCGGCGAGGCCGGTGGCCAGGGCACAGAATCTGAGACAAGAAGACTCTGGTGGAGAGAGAAGAACACCCAGTCATCCAATGGCCGGCCCCATGGACAAGGCCAACTTATTTTTGACAAAGATAACACAAAGGAGAAAAGGCTTCTAGCCACCAAATGGTACTGGAGAAATTGACTATTCAAATGCTAAGAAAGGGGCTGGAGTGATAGCACAGCGGTTAGGGTGCTTGCCTTGGAAGCAGCCAACATGGCCGACCCAGGTTCGATTCCTCCGCCCCTCTTGGAGAGACTGGCAAGCTACCGAGAGTATCTAACCCGCATGGCAAAGCCTGGAAAGCTACCCATGACTTATTCGATATGCCAAACACAGTAACAACAAAGTCTGATGATGGAGATGTTACTGGGCCTGCTCGAAAAAATCGATGAACAACAGGAAGACAGTGACCATGCTAAGAAAGAAAAAAAGAAATGAAATAAACATTGATCCATACCTCGTGCTGTATTCTAAACTGATCTCAGAATAGATGGTGGATCTGTTTTGGTAAAACCTGAAACTCCAGACCCTGAGAAGGAAATCTTTGCGACCTGGAGTTTGACAAAATTTGTCAGATCTGAGACCAAAAGTAAGATCCATGAGAGAAAAGGAAGGTCAAGTTACATGGCATCAAAATTTATACAAGTGCTCTACAAAGACACTGACAAGGAAGAATATGAAAACAAATCTCAGACTGGGAGAAATGTTTGCGCATCACACATCTGCTTCCACAGATGGATGTTCAGAACTTAGAAAGCCTCTAAACACAGTAATAAGTATTTAAGTAATCCAATTTTTAAAGCCAGCAACTTGGCAAGAGTTAAAGTGCTTGCCTTGCATCTGGTAATCCCCAGCCCTGTATGATCTGAACACCAGCAGGAGTGACCCTGAGCACAGAGACAGAAACAGCCCCCCCCAATATTGGTGTGGCACAAAACCCCAAACCCCTAATCCCTCCAAAGAAATAAAACCAGCAGCAACACAAGTGAGTACTCCTGAAAAGTGCCAAGACAAAGACTAAAGAAGTATGGCAGCTGGCATGCACGACCCCAAGCAGCTCTTGGACAAAGGAGATCAGAGGGTCAGGGGAAAGCTGAATGTGGCCTAGAGATTAGCCTACAGCATGGGGGCAGGGTGACACTTCCTGCTCCCTGCTTCTGACCACAGCACCCACAGCTAAAGTGTGCAGCCCCCACAGTGAGCATCACAACCAAGAGATAAAAGTCAAAGACAGAAAAAGAAATACATATATGCTCATGTATGTATTTATTATGTTCTTATGTATATGTACATATACATATACATGTATACATATATACAGAATATACAGAACATTAGTAACTGGGAATCTGGGTGATGAAGAGGATACAGTGATTTTGTGATTTTGTGAGGCCCAGAAAGAACCTCATATGCGCCATGACAGGCTTCACTTCAGCAAAACAAGCAGTAGGCCTAACTTTCTATTTCCCCTCTCAAAGAATTCCCTGAGACTCTCCTTGGCTGAAGCTGTAAATCCCCTAGACCCCTCTAGCCAGTCCCACCATCATAAGAAGGATATCTCTGGGCACAGCAGGTGGGCATGACCAGTTAGCTCACAGAGTCGCAACTCTTGGGAAAACTGCCAATTGTGACCAAGCCAAGTGCCAACTTTGCTTATGTACAACTTTGCAGTTTCAAGTTCCCTGGAACTTGGGTTGGGGTCCTTGTCAAGACTCCACTATGTTGGACGCGGCTTGGACCCTGGCTCGAGCCAGCGATAAAGGTTCCTTTGCATTTGCATTCTCACTGTGGAACTGGTCTCTCTGTGAACGGGAAACCCAGAACCTGGGTATAACCATTTACTGCCCCTTCCTCCCTCCAGAGGGACTGGCCGGGGCAGGCAGCCTCTCCCCCAAGCAACTCACGTGCACCATGTCCTGGAGGCCCCTGGGGTCCAGCTGCCGCTGCATGAGACCCTCCATCAGCTGCTCCAGGGCGCTCAGGGCATTCGTATAGAGGGTCTGCAGCCAAGAGAGGGGATGGCTGAGAACAATGAACTGGAATCCACACCCAGGGTCTGGAACTAAGAAGTTCTGGCCATTCCCCCTTCCCTGAGTGAGGCCGAGATCTCTCTCCACACCTTCTCAGGTGACCAAAAGAGGAGCTCCTTTCACAGAGGAGGAAACTGAGCTTCTCATCCAGGTTCTCACCCAGGACCAGGACCCCAGGCAAGAGGCCTAACAGCCTAAGGTCTGTCCCCACTTTCTACAGAGTTGCTGGAAGACAGTCACAAAGTCAGTCTACATTTCCCAGAAGGCCTTGCATATGGATGGAGCCATGTGACCCAGCTCCAGCCAATGGAAGGGGGAAGAGGAGTTGCAAGATCCTCCAGGCTTTCAGGGACTCCAGTTGAGGTGGTTGTGGTGGGGCTTTTCTCTTGGGGTCCTGAATAAGGAAGTGGGGCAGCTCCTACTTCACCCTTCCACTGATGCCAACAGGACTTTACTCCAAAGTGAAGGACGTTTTTGTACGTTGAGCTATAGAGATATCTGGGCTGAGCCCTTAGCATTACCTGGTGCAGGAAGGCTGCCTCCAACGAGCTGGCCCTGAGGACCTACCGTAATGGACTCGTTGTCCTCCGTGGGGGGCTGGAGAGAGATCACAGAATGGGTGCTGATTTCCATCAGCTCGGTGCTCTCCTCTGTGGAGTAGAACGGCTTCAGTTTGCTGGGGAGGAAGCAGGGACAAGGGCCGGAGTCAGTGAGGGTGTGGGACTCTTGTCTTCCGGGTCACAGAGTGAAGGACAGGCTGAGCGCCCTGCCTGGGGTCCGGGTACAACCCTGCCCAGGGGTGCGGGTAACCCCTCCCCCACCCCGTGTCCTGCAACTTCAAGCCTGTTCCCGTCTGGGTGGACACTTGCCATGGCATCCCTCCTTGGTCACAGCATGGCCTCTGTCCACAGGCTGCTCCAGGTTCAGAGGAACGCTAGTCTCCTCTGACCCAGTGCAGCACCTTAGGCTCGCTGACCCCAGAGCTCGGAGGATAGCGGGGGGAGGGCAGCACAGCCTTCTGGGTCAAGTTCAGCCTTTTTGGGGTGTCAGCTGCTTATCTGGCTCAAGCCACCCACCCCCGTTCTCTCTGCAGCCCCCTTATCTGTGGTTCTGAAGCCTGGATGCACACTAGACACATTTGGGGGCTTTGTCGGGTCCCTGTGGGCAGGCCTAGGCTCTGGGGTCCATCCTTAAAGGCCTGGAGTGGGGCCGGGTCATCAGCAGCACCCCCCACCCCGTTCTATGATGCCTCCAGAACTAAGAGTCGTGATGGCACCTAAACATCTAACATCTGCCCCGCAAAGGGCTACCCCATCCACCGAGCACTTTCCCGGGGTCCTGTTCTGCAGGTTCCACGGCACACAGAGGAACCCCCTCGTCCTTGTCTTCAGTGTCCTTCCTCGAGGTTCACCCTCACACACCTGAATCTGTCCTAGAATTCCCATAGTATGTGGGCATCTTCTCCTCAAGTCTCCAAAGGGAAGCTGGAGATTAATTTTCCCTCTGCCACGTGTTCCTGCTATGAGTGTAAGTGGTTCCACTAGGTTCCCCTAGGCTGCTCTGTCCCCCATCCCAGAGAAAAGGTTCTGGAGAGAGTCCAGCCCTCATGACAGGACTGGTCATTCCCCTCCAAGTGCCAGGAGACCAACCCCCACTAGTGGCAGAGAATTCTAGAAAGGAGCTGGCCGGGAAGACCCCACCTTCAAGGACAGCCCATTGCACACCCCCATTCTCGCCCTATCCCTCTGTATTTCCAGGATGGTTAACCAAGGCACCACAACACTGCATGCTAAGTGGTTAACACCAGTACTAAGACTAGTGCCAACATTGACACTAATACTAACACTAACTATGCTAATGCTAACACTACTACAAACACTAGTGCCTACACTGACACTAATGCTAATGTTGACATTAATGCTAACATTAACCCTAATGTATATGCTATCACTGACACTAATGCAAACACTAACATTGACATCCACCCCACGCAAGAGAGGAATCTGGTGACTGAGTTCCAAGCCTCCTGGCAGGGCTCACCCACCCACTGGGATTTCATAAACGAATTACCCGCTTGTCAACCACCCACTGGTCATTCCCCTCCAAGTGCCAGGAGATCAACCCCCACCTGTGGCAGAGAATCCTAGAAAAGAATTTTGGCAGGGCAGACCCCACCTTCAAGGACAGCCCATTGCTCCACAGCTGCCCACCCCCCAGAACCCTGCTACAGAGGCAGAGAGAGAAGGGGAGCGGTGGCCCCACGACCCTGCCTCACCTCAGGTGCGCCAGGGCGTCCATGGCCATGGCCCTCACGGGGGACACCAGGCTGTCGCTGGACTCTGCCTTCATGATGTCCTGCCCAGCACAAGGAAGAGTAACTTGTGAGGGTCCCGGGAAGGAGGAAGAGGGAGCCTAGGCCAGTAGTGACCGCCGATCAGGCCTAGGGAAGGAGGAGGGGAATCCTGGACTAATAGTGACCCCCATTGTGTCCCCAGTGCTGGGTCTGGGGAGTCCTGAAGTCGTGTCTTCAGAGGGTCCCCCACCTTCCTTCTTAGCAAGTACCTTTTCCTGTGACATGACTGGGCCAGGCTGGGTCATGCCCAGAACGGGACCCAACAGCATGCTTTTACCCCTTTACGAGACTTCCACCCATGCCCCCTCAGCCCCCGGGACACCTTCAGTGCACGAGGTGGGGATAGGGCGGGAGGGACAGCAGCAGTGGCTGACGCTTCCCAGACGTGACCTCAGCCCTTTGCAAAATCAGCTTTGAGTCCAGCCTGCGGAAGGCTCCCCAAGCCCCTCCTGTGGAGACCCTGGGTGTACACCCGTGTGAACTCAGTGGTCCAACTCCCCGTGGGTCAGTGGGCAGCCACGGGCACTGTGGGCAGCTGTGCGGTGGCCCCCATCAGTGAGCCATTTCCTGGACCATGAGATCTAGTTACAAAGAGCATGCTCAGAAATCCTACCGTGGGAGGGAGCGGAAGTGGCCCAGGGTGGGCCTTCAGAAAGCCCCGCTGTCCCCCGGGACCCCCAAGGCCTGGAGGAACACAGGCTTTGAGCAAGTAAGAGGGTCAGCAGAGCTGGACTCCCAGAGTCCCTAGGATGGACCCCTGCCTGGCTCACCATGATCAGTCCAGTCAGAGTGTGCTTCTGGGAAAACTGGAAATCGCTCAGACCCTGGACATTCCTGAGGGCGTCGGTGACCTGCACGACACTCTTCATGAAGGCCATTTTCAGGCAGACGTCCTGCACGCAGACCCGGCCAGGGAAGGGCACACGGTGAGCGGACCCAGGATCTGATCCCACATCCCATCTCTGCTCCGTCCTGAGCTCCAGAGGGGCCCAAGGCCCAGCTCAGTCCTTGGGAAGCCCCAGGCCTGAGGGCCACCCCAGAAGCATCGAGTTCAAAGGAACTGCCGGAATGGACAAGCCTGGAGCACTGTGCTCCCAGTGACCGGGAGACCTGGAGGGTCGCTGTTGACAGGTGCCTATATCAATCTGTACAGGATCCTGGTGGCCACCCCATAAATGGGCTGTGCTGGCCAAGTAGCAAGTATGGACAAGGTCATGCTTGCAAAGAGGAGGGGTGTGTGCTTGCCCAGTATTGATTTTCATTTTTTATTTACCTATTTTTTTCTGTAATTTGGGGGAGTAAGGATTGGGGGGCCATGCCCAGTAGTGCTCAGGGCTAACTCCCTGTTCTGTGCTCAGGAATCACTTCTGGTGGTGTTTGGGGGACCTTGTGCAGTGCCAGGAATTGACTTAACCAGGGGCAGATGCGTGTAAGGCATCAGATTTAACCCCTGGGCTCTCCAAAACCCTTTGTGTTTTTGTTTTGTTTGGGGGCGGGGCACACCTGAAGTACCTGGTGCTTCCTCCCAACTCTGTGCTCAGGGATGACCCTGTATGGCACCCGGGATTGAACGAGGGTTTGGCTGCATGCGAGGTCAGTGCCTCCTCCCGTGCTCTCCCTCTGGCCCCCACTGCAGTGGAACACACTCAGTGTGATCTTCCAGAGACCCTCTCCTCACCTGTCCTTTGTGCCCTGCAAAGACAACCCCCACTTCCTGTCACTTTCGGTGGGTCTGGACCAGGTGTCAGAGTGGGGTCAGGGCAGGGAGATGAGAAAAAGGGGTGGGGGGTCGCTTCCTCTGGGCTGCGGTGCCGGGTACCTGACAGCTGCTGGAGAAGTGGTGGATGATCTTGGCTGTGATGGGACTGTCGGCGTGGGTGAGGAGGAGCTGCGGGTGGCAGTAGGCGGCCACAGAGCTGTACATGACCATGAGCGCGCTCTTCACTGCCTCCCGCCTCCAGGGGTGATCTTTCTAGAAGGCCAAGCAGAGGGACTGCGCTGGGGGCTCTGCTCACGTGACCACGGGAGCCTCTGAATCATCTGAAGGGGCTTCAACTGGCTTTGTGCTGGAGATGCTCATTCATTTATCCATCCATCCATTTACTCATTCATTCACGTCTCTTTTCTCCAATATTTGGTTTTTGATTCTTGGTTCGGGTTTGGGGCTACACCCAGCAAAGCTCTCGGGGGCTATTTCCATCCTAGTGCAGGAGACAAGGGTCAGGGGACCCACAGCCCCGTGATGGACCCTGAGGTTCCTGCAGGCAAGGCAGGCACCCAGCCCAGCGCACTTCCTCTCCCGCTCTCGTTTGACACAGTTCAGTCCGGTAGTGGTGCAGTGACAAAGTGCCATGTCACATGCTTGAAACCTGGGTTCGATCCCCATCACTAAGCAAAATCAATACGTCTTTATCAGGGACCTATGACACGCTGGGCCCTGGGCAGACAGAGGTGAGCCAGTCAGGCCCTGGAACTGTGATACTTCGGGCAAGGGCACCGATGCCTGGATCACCAGTTAGCAGGACTCAGGGGCTCCACATGGGCAAGGCTCTCATGTGCTTGCTGGGGGCCTATTTTGAGCCAGGAGATCTCGGGGTGCTGGGGAACCCCTGGCAACAAATGATCTCAGCCGGTTCTCCTGGAAGATGTCCCAGGCATGGGCCCCAGCATGGCCAGTCGAGGAGGCCTGAGAGCTTGCCCTACAGGGAGCGGGTCCACTCCCCAGTCTTCCCTCCAGTGAGCCACCCACAAGACTGAGAAGCCCCCACAGGGCTCATGGTGGTTCCGGCTGGTTCCCCTGAGACTCAACGAGCCGTGGCCCTGGGCCCTGGAGTAGCAGGGCAGCTTTGGAGAGTTTGACTTCTGTTCCCCACTGCCAGCTGCCAGCCTGGGGTCGTGACCCTGGGGCTCCCCATTCCTCCCTGCTGATGCTAGGCTGAGCCCCAGGGGCCCAGGATTCTGCATTCCCAACCAGCCCTGGGCGCTCCTCCCGGGATCTCTGGAGCCCCTGGAGATGCCCAAAAGCCCAAGCTTGGCTGGCGGAGGCCCGAGCAGTTTCATTTGCTGATCTCAAGGTGGGGGGGGGAGCACTTGTCCGAGAGCCCCACCCCCAGTGCCTCACCCGCCACGCGCCAATCTGCCAGGACTGCTCTGACTCCTGGATCCGCTCCTCAAACTCGTGAAGCACGTTCAGCACCGTCTTCACCTGGCCCCGGGCACACAGGCCGAAGCAGAGAATCACACCCTGGAGGGCACCAGCCAGGGCGTGAGGGCCGTGAGCATCTCCCCACAAACACAGCAGGACACACCAACAACGCACACATCTCCCTGCACACAGCAACACACATGTACACACATTCATGCATGTGTGTATATACACGTGCACACATATGTTAACTCACAAACATGTACGTGTGCACGTACGGACATGCATGCACACCGTGTACTCACACATGTCTACGCTTCTCACTCACACATGATACCGGCACACTTGCAGACTCACAAGGCACATATACCCACGTGTATATGTACATTGGGCACATACATTTATGCCACACGTGTGTCCACACACATGCACACGCACACCTACACACAGCACATGTGCTCCCGCCCGCATCCCATAAGGTTCCAGGGCTCACCTCCCGGTCAAAGTCGTTGCTGTAGTCTGTCTTGTACAGCAGCTCCAGGAGCAGCACCTCCACCTTGTCGGCCTCCAGGCCGGTGGCCAGGGTGAGGCCCAAGGCCCGGTACAGGAAGCCCTGCAGAGTCAGAGGGACACAGGGAAGTCAGGCCGCCAGGGGGCGCTGCCGTGAGGGCACTCACCAGAGAAGCTCCACATTTAAAAGGAAAAAACAAAACAAGTGCAGTCATCTGTGCATCCTCTCCAAGGTCACTCTGAGTGGCTGGACTGCCTGGCACTGGGCGAGTGTAGCCCATTTGGGAAACTGCAGCAGGAACTTTGTACATGCAGGCAAAGCAGGCAGATGGCAAGGGCAGACATGTCTGGCCAGGGTGATGCCGCCAATGGGCTGAGTGCACGCACGCTATGCAAAACGTCTACGCTTCTCACTCAGAGATGAGACTTGCCAGGAGCAAGCCCTGAGCACTAATCTGGGAGTAGCCCCTGAGCACTGCAAGGAGTTAGCGCAAAAACAAAAAGAACAGACATATCATCTCATTTAATCCATAACTCTGTAAACCCAACGGTTTTATTTAGAGGTGAGGGGCAAGTGTGACTAGCAAGGCAGAATTTAAAATCAGGCACTGTCTGAGGCACCTCTTACTAGCACACAGCAACTACTACAAATGTGACTCACTTTTGGGGTATCCCTGACTCCAAGATTTCACTTCCCTTGGATTTTACTAATAATCTTGTTTGAGTTCCAGAAAGTACTTTCTGTTCTATAAGTTTCTTTTCTTTTCTTTTCATTTTTTCCTTTACACACATATAAAGGACAATCCTAAAATTACAAAACAGCCATCAACATGTTCTTTGAGTGTTTCTACAGCTTCATTTTGCACACTAAGACTTTCAGTGTTTCCCCTGGCAGAGCAAATCCTTCTGTAAGGCGCTCGGTGTTCAAACCGCCCTTTCCCCTTCCTCTTTCCTCCTTCAGATCAACTTCGAAGTAATTTGCCAAATTCCACAAAATGGTCAAATTTATACACATACGCTAGTGCACGCATGCACACACACACACACACACACACACAAATCCTTCTGCGCACTGGAAAAGGGAGCCAATATGTCCTGCAGAGAAATCTGACACCTAACTTTACAGGACTCAGTGTTGGCACCCCACTATCCTGGGACAAGAGGTGGTGCCCGTATCCTCTGGGGTTCCCGTAACCATGTGAGAAGTTGAGTGCTTTGGTCCAGTTCTCCATCATTCATATAATGACTCTCTCATTTGATTGTAGAATTCACATTAGCTATTTTGAATGGGATCTTCTTCTTTTCACTATACTGTAATTTGGGCTTTATTTGATATAAAGCTGATGGCTGGGGCTGGAGCAGTAGCACAGCAGGTAGGGCATTTGCCTTGCACATGGCCAATCCGGGTTCGATTCCCAGCATCCCATATGGTCCCACGAGCACTTCCAGGAGTAATTGCTGAGTGCATGAGCCAGGAGTAACCCCTGTGCATCACCTGGTGTGACCCAAAAAGAAAAAAAAACCTGATGGCTTTGGCTTGTGATTTTGGTGGAAGACTGGGTGTCTGCCTGTAGGCTTGACCTGGAGGCACCCACTTGGCCATGAAGAGATTGGTGGCAGCTGGGGGCAGTCTCGAGGAAGTACCTTCAGCTGCTGCCTCCCAATTGTACCTTTTGGAGTTATCTGGCTAACCTCCCCTATGCTAATTGAATTACTGCAACATAACTGAATTGTATTCTTTTGCTTATTAGATGTCACATACAACTTTTCTATAGATGGATATCTCAGTATTAACTACTGTTAATATCAAGACATACAGATATGTGGAGTTTGGCTTATCTCTGTAAGATATGCTTTGTTAGTTGCTGCTTTACATATACTCACCTATAAAAGGTGTATATTTCATAATGCAGATCTTAGCCAAAAGGCCAAGAAGCAAATAATGCGTATCTACTTGAACAAACACAATTTCTGGTTGGAACCTATAAAAATCTTTTCTTTAAACAACTTTGTTGAGATATAATTCATATATCATTGAGATATAATTCACATACCCATGTAATGAGCAATTACAAGTTTAATGTATACTTAGGGTTATGAAGCCATCGTCACAATCTAAGTTTGGACTATTATCTCTCCACTGGAAAAAAATTCCATACACAAGCAGTCACCCCACAATCCTTGCCCACCCCTTCCCTGTGCCTGGTACCAAGGGTTTACTGTCTCTGGATTTGTCCATTCTGGACATATAAATAAAAAAAATCATAGACTATGTGCTCTTTCATATTCTGTTGCATCTAGTTCCTTTCTTTATTACATATTCAGGGACCATAATTTTTGTATCATAGATTTGTCTTCTTAGTACAGCTAAATACTATTCTGTTTTATGGACATACTATATTGAGTTTACCTGTTCAGCGATGGCTGGACATTTGAGTTGTACTGTTTTGGGGGGGGCTATATGAGTAATGCTACCATAAAGGTTGTCATACAAGTTTTCTGTGTGGGTATTTATTTTTCACTTTGGCATCATACCCAACAGTGCTCAGGGCTTACTTCTATCTCCATGCTCAGGGATCAGTCATAGAAGAGCTCAGGGGACCATATGTGGTGCTGGGGATAGAACCTGGGTCAATCTTGTGCAAGGCAAGAGGCCTCCCCACTGTCCTACCCAGCCCCCGAATGTGCATTTTCATCTCTCCTGGGCAAATATAAGTGGTAGAATGGTGATATTTGTATTTAGCATTTTGGGGAAATGTCAAACTTTTTCAAAGCCATGGTACCATTTTACATACATGACAGCGATAGGAAGCCTCAAACTTCTCCACATTCTTACCCAATACTTATCATCTACCATTCTTATTTCAGCCTCTCTGATGGGCATGAAGTGGTATCTCGCTGCGGTTTTAATTTGTATTTCCTTAAGAAGAACAACCCTATACAAAACTTTCCATTTGTATACACTTTTTGAAGAACAGTGTCTCTGGGCCCATGTTTAAAAATTGATACATTTGTCTCTTGATTGTAGCTTGAGGAGATCTCACTATATTCTGGACACAAACCCTCCTGGGAGGATTTTGACTGCCCCCCCCTTATTTTTTCTCAGTGAGTTTTTTCTTCTTCATGTTTTTCAGGTCACATCCAGCTCTGTGCCCAGGTATAGCAACATGGTATTGGGGGTGCCTGGGCACCGACCCTCTGAGCCATCTCCTGCTTCCTTCACCCTTTTCTTTTTTCCAGCATCCAAAATCTCTAATTGTAAATCAGGATCTGGGTTAGTTCTTGTAGCTGTGGCTGACCCTTCTGCCTCTGGCACACTCAGACTTGTGGCCCCTGAAGCACACGTAGTGGTTGGTGTGGCTTTGTGGGGTGCCAGAAGTCTTGCCAAAGTGCCCTTACACCTCCTGGCCTTTGTGGGGGCCAGAGAGTGGATAGGTCTACAGCGTTTGGGTGAGTCCAGGCCAGCTGGTTAATAGTTAGGATTTTGCCTCTGGCCTTGAGGAAGTCATGGGGGCTGGTCAGTCACATGCAGGGCACATGCCTTCAGTCTGGGAAACTCCTGGATGCATACATCATCTGACCATCCCCAAGCCCACAGCTGATTTGCCTTTCTGGCCAGGAAGCTCCATCTTGTGGATCACACAGGGCAGGGACAGAGGCAGCTGGTGGGGTTCGATGCATGAAGAGTCTCTTCAGCACAACCTGGTTGAACATGGACTCGGTGCCTGGTTTTCCCTGTGTAAGGCCAGCGCCCCGAACACTGTGCTGTGTTTCTGCCAGCGCCGCCCTCTTGGCTGCATTACCCTCGGCTGACAGAGACCAGCAATATTGATTTCAGCAATATTTGTAACTGTTGTTTGTGGTGCTCAGGGCTCAAGCATGCAGCATCACACACTTCACCATTCAGCCTCAATGTTTAGAGATTTTTCTTAATACTAAAAAAAAAAAAAAAGATAAAATAGCTTCCTGGAATCCCACCTGTGTTTCTGGAGGAGCAGGGCGGGTGTGACTCTGCCCAGTGGGCTGTTGGTGGGGGTGAAGACAGGAGGAAACCCAGTCCCAGACCCCCCACCTAGCCTTATCTCCCTCATGGCTGAGCTGGGACCCAGGGACTCCTCCCAGCAAGTGTTAGTCTCACCCTCTCACTGTGCACAGTCTCACTCCTTTCTGCTGGGCTTTCTAGGGATCCCTTAAGAGGGGGATGAGGTGAGTACGAGGGAAGGAGCTGAAGAGAACCCCCCCCACCCCGCAAGTAGAGGGTGAGGTGAGCAGGGGGCTGGGAGTTAAGAACACACATGGCATCCTCATGAGAGGGGGATGGGGTGAGCAGGGCATTGGGTTCTGAGGAGAGGGCACCCCACCCCGTGAGCGAGAGCTGTGTGTGGGGGGGGACGGTGGCTGGGAGCTGAGGAGAGAGCACCCCCGTGAGCGAGAACTGGGGTGAGCAGGGGTCTGGTAGCTGAGGAGAGGGCACCCTCCCCCATGAGTGGGAGTTGAGGTGGGGGGCTGGGAGCTGGGGGGTGGGTACCCCGTGAGTGGGAGCTGAGGTGAGCAGGGGGTGGGAAACTCAGGAGAGGGCACCCCATGAGCGGGAGCTGAGGTGGGGGGATGTTGGGAGCTGAGGAGAGGGCACTCCTGTGAGCAGGAGCTGAGGTGAGAAAGAGGCTGGGAGCTTGAGGAGAGGGCACCCGTGAGCGAGAGCTGAGGTGGGGGCGGGACTGGGAGCTGAAGAAAGGGCATCCCCATGAGCGGGAGCTGAGGTGAAGGGGGGTCTGGGAGCTGAGGAGAGGGCAACCCATGAGCCGGAACTGAGGTGGGGGGTCTGGGTGCTGAAAAGAGGGCAGCCTGTGAGCGGGACCTGAGGTGAGCAGGGTGCTGGGAGCTGAGGAGAAGGCACCCCCGTGAGCGGGAGCTGAGGTGAAGAGATGAGGAGAGGGCACCCTGTGAGCTGGAGCTAAGGTGAGGGGGAGGCTGAGAGCTGAGGAGAGCGCAACCCGTGAGCCGGAACTGAGGTGGGGGGGCTGGGTGCTGAAAAGAGGGCAGCCTGTGAGAAGGACCTGAGATGAGCAGGGTGCTGGGAGCTGAGGAGAGGGCACCCCGTGACGGGGAGCTGAGGTGTGTGTGTGGGGGGGCTGGGAGCTGAGGGGAAGGCATGCGGTTCTCAGAAAGAAAACCCAGAGCTAGATCAAGGGCGCTGCGGTCTTGCTCCAGGGGTCCCGGGCTGGGGTGGGGACCCACCTTCTCCAGGGAGGGGCTGTCGAAACTCTCAATCTGGTTGTTCAGCTCCTTACTCAGACGCAGGCTCCAGGTGGAACCCCGAGTCCTCTTGAGGGAGTTCCTCAGAAACTGGTGTGGAGGGGCAGGGAGTGTGGGTGGGCGGTGCCGAGGCCCCCCAGCCTGGTCCCCTCAGCTCCTTCCCCTGGGTCGCCCCCACGCGGCGCTGCTCCCGGAGCGGGTGGGTCTGGGCGGGCTGTGACTACGGGAAGGGGACTATTTGGGGGCTGTCTGGAGCACATGATCCCCTGGGCAGAAGGTTCTCCGACCCCGACAGCCGACCCACGCTGGGACTCGGGGCTCCCGCCCTCCCCGCCCCGGGCCCCCTCGTCACCTGGATGAGCTTTTCCTCCCACAGCTTCTGGCTCCAAGTGAACTCGGTATGTTCTGCCGAGGAGACAAGCACCGTGTCCGCTGCTCCCTGCACCGGCCGGGGCTGGCCCCAAACCCGCTCTGCCACGCCCCAACACGCCCCCGCCCCGCCCCGCCCCTGTCCAGCCCCGCCCCCAAACCGCTGTGCCACGCCCTTACCATGCCACGCCTCCGCCACGCCCCCCAAACCGCTCTGCCCCGCCCCCGCTA
>JAOXYA010002447.1:0-14572 GCA_028565675.1 Sorex palustris | reverse complement strand
AGCAGGGGCCGAGAGGGGCCGAGTCGGGCCGGGCGGCGCGGCCGGGAGGGGCGCGCCGGGGGCGGGGACGGGGCCGGGCCGCGCGAGGGTCCCCCACCCCCACGCCGCCTGGCCCCGAGGTGGCCGGCCCGGCCCAGCACCGCCCGTCCGTGCCAGGCGCAGAAAGTTCTCCCGGACCTGCGGCCCACCTGCTTCCCTCCCGGGCACCGGCTCTGCGGCGGCCCCCACCTGAGCACCGCTCCCCGCATCCTCCGTGCTTGGCAGGGGGCGTTGTGCGCAGAACACTGGGCTCCCCGCCAGGCCCCGGGCCGACTGGGGTCCCGATCTCACCCCCTTGCCCGCGGAGGGCTCCGGAGCCAAAGCTGGAGCCGCGGGTTGAGCTGACCAGCGGTCCACACTCGCTCAGTCCACTGAGCCCCCATCAGCGGCGGGTTTTACGCACGGGAAAACGGAGACGAAAAGGAGGGAAACCTAGTTTTTCAGAGTTGCTCAAGGCCACTCACCTAAAGGCAGGCTGGCAGAATGCAGCCCTCCAGATTTCAAAGAACATTCTGCGCCCCCCCCCCCCGCCCCACTCAATCCCCTTCCCACCTCCCACCCTCACCCCTTAGGCTGCTACACCGGGGTGACTCTTAACATTCCCCAGATATCCACTTTGTGCCAAGTTCTGAGTGGGGACGTGGGGCAGGACGGAAGCCCACCTGGCCTTTTGGCAGAAAGCATCCTTGGCCCATGAAGAGTTAACCAGCCAGATGCTCTTAACCATGACTCATCAGAGCACACGGCTGCCATTAGAGCTGTCCCTTCCCCAAGGCTGGGGACAGGAGGAAGGACGCCAGGGCCCTGGGATCAGCTGGAGCTCCAGGATGTCAAAGAGGAAAAGGAGGAGCCTGCAGGAGCCCGGTGGGAGGAGGGTTGGACGAGGGCCGGGGACCCAGACACAGAAGACCAGGAGACAGTGGGGGAGGGGTACACTGTTCCAAGCTGAACAGGAAAGAGGGTTCCCCTGTCCTGTATGCACAGATGCAAGTCCCTCCGTTCATCTTCCCAGGGGAAGGTTCATCCCAGCTCGGCTTCAACACTGCAGGCTGCAGGAACCCAGATCTGAGAGAGTGCAGAGAGGAACCCGGAAGAGTGGGGAGAAGCCCATCTTGGGGTTTCTCTTATTTACACACGAAGAATTTGTGGAGAGGGAGCCCTGGTTGGCAGAAGAGCAGGCTGGGAGCTCAGAGAGCAGCAAAGGCAGCTGGCACTAGAGAGCTGGTGGATGCAAAGTAGGTAGCGAATCTGGCTGACAAGCCGGGGACGGGGGCACTCGACTACATGCTGTCTGCTTCCAATACCCTGGACTCTGCAGATGCTACGCTTGCCACCTGGGCAAAGCTTCCTCCCTCCTTCATTACACCAAAGCCTGGCATCAAAAAGATTATTTTTGTTTTGCTCTTTTGGCGGGGAGAGGGTGTTGGGTTCTATGCCACAGAGCTCGGGGTTTGACCCTGGCCCTGTGCTCAGGGATTACTCTTGACCATGCACAGGGAACCATATGCCACGTTGGGGATCTATCTGAGGTCTGCCGGTGCAAGGCAAGTATCTTAACCCCTATACTATCTCTCTGGCCTGATGTTAAATTTTAATTTAAAAAAAAAAAGTTTTGCTTTTGTTTTTGTGCCACACATGGCTGTGCTTAGGACTTAACTCCTGTCTCTTTGCTCAAGGATCACTCCTGGCAGGCTTCCAGGACCATATATAGCATCAGGAGTTTCACCCAGGTCATGCAAGGCAAGTGCCTAAACCCCTCTTGCAAGGCAAGTGCACTCTCCATCGCCTAATGTGTTTTTCTTTAAAAAAATTTTTTTTAAATTTTACTTTGGGTTTTGGACCACACCTGGCACTCACTGAATGGGGGATGGAGTGAGTGAGCCTTGTGTGGTCTCTGGGGCACTTCCGGACAGGGCGCCTCAGAAGACATCTCAGTGTCTGTACTTATGGAGCCACCGAACTCCAGCACTGGGTGTGGCTCTTGAGCACTTCTCTTCACTGAGTTTATATCAAAGACTGATACTCACCAGAGCCTTTCCATGCAGTGCGCATGCTAAGTGTCTAACCTAGGCACTCTCTCTTTCAATATTTTGTTTCAGGCCACATGAAGTGGTGCACAGGGGCTACTCCTGGTTCAGTGCTCAGGAATCACTCACTACTGGAGGTACTGGGGGACCATTAGACCAGGGGCTTGTACATGCTGAGCATCATTGCAGCCTCTGCCCCATCTCCCTGGCCCAGATGATCTCATTCAATACTCGCTTTGGAAGACAGAAATAATACTTCAAAAGTGAGAGTGAGGATCTGGACCCCATATATATATATATATGTGTATATATATATATATATATATATATATGTATCTCCGGCCTGGAGTCCAGCTGTGGCACGTGCTGCTGGTGAGACAGAGCGTCTTCTCTCCCATGCTGAACCACTCGTGAGTCAGAACAGAGTGGCTGCCCCTCAGTGGGATCCGCCCAGGAGCTCTGGCCAGCCCCAACCCTGGGGAGCCTGTGAATCACCATTATTTCCACTTCCCAAGGCAGGTCACCTTGCTCAGGTGGCTGCCCACTCCCGTCCTGAGCCGACAGCTGGGACCAGGAGCACCTGGGTCTGGAGTGCTTCCTGCTGCCTGGGGACTGTTTCCTGGTGCCCTGTGCTGGGAGCTGCCGGGAGATTGCTGGGCTCACTGCTCCTCTCCAAGGGTCTGAGGGCCTCCAGGGGCTGTTTTCACCTATCGTGTATCTCTTAATGGGCCCCCTAGTACATATGTTTGGTGAAATTGCTTCAGAGTGCTCTGGAAAGTTCCACAGTAGCTTTTGTCCTGCAGGTGGGAAAGTGGAGGCCAGGACCAAGTGTGACATGGACTTGACCCCTGGCACCCTGCAGGGAAAGCCTGGAACTGAGAAGCTGCAGACACTTCCCTTTCCTCCTCACACAACTGCTGGCCTAAACTGCCACAGAAGCCAGGCTGCCTCCCTGGGCCTCAGTGTCTGCACCTAGTAAACCTGAGGCAACAGTCCTAGCCTCTGGGGCATTTCCCAGGAGATTCCTCCCCTTCACAGTCCCTACCCTAGGCCCTTCCCTGGGCACTATATCAGTCTGGGACTCTCCTCAGATGCCAGACCTTGCCACCCAGCTGAGCTGGTGACTTGGAAATAGGCCCCTGAAGAGGGCTGTGATAGTCCCCATCCTTAACCACTCATTGCCTGGTGAGGGGCCTCTCAGGTGAACTAGTTCTGCTCCTTGGATGCCTTCGGATGTGGCCCATGCTAGCTGTGGGGTCCTGGAACAGTGACTGCTCCCCACTGGCCTTCAAATTCCCTCTTTCCTCAAAGGTGATGGGGGGGAGGAACCCCTTTTGGGGAGCTGAGTTCTTTTCTGAAACCCTCACTACAGAGGCATGAAGAACCATGGACAGTTCTGACTGAAGGAAAGAGGTAGGTCTTAGAAATGAAGGTCAGAGCCCTGGTCCTCAGTAGAAAGCTTGTGACAATGTTGGAAATGAGGTTAAATCACAAAAGGGACCACTATGACGATGAGAGTGGGAAGTGATCGCTTCAGACAAGAAATGGGTGCTGAAAAGAGATACACATGATGCCCTTTAGGTAAGAGTACTGCAAATCACAGCACCTAAAAGTGTCTGACGTAGGCACAAGCTGGGTGGCAGAGGGAAACTGGAGACCCTGGTGGAAGGAAGTGGACATTGGTAAAGGGATGGGTGATATTGAACACTGTACAATGGAAACTCAAACATGAACAACTTTGGAACTTTGTATCTCATGGTGATTCAATAAATGAAAATAAAAAAAAACACTTCATTGAAAGACTAAATAACATACCAAAAAAAGGAAGGAAGGAAGGAAGGAAGGAAGGAAGGAAGGAAGGAGGAAGAAGAAAGGAAGGAAGGAAAGAAGAAAGGAAGGAAGGAAGGAAGGAAGGAAGGAAGAAAGAAAGAAAGAAAGAAAGAAAGAAAGAAAGAAAGAAAGAAAGAAAGAGAAAGAAAGAAAGATGTAGGCTTGGGGCCAGGGAGATGGTTCCAAGGTCTGGAGTCCATGCTTTGTGGAGGGGGATCTGTGTTTAGATCCTTGGGGACCACATGGTCCCCAGAACAACACCAGGCATGTCTCTGAGCACTTTTGGGTGCGGGTCTCCAAACAAAACAGTAACAAAAATAGGCTGGCTTTCTTGAGGTCACATTGGGTGACTGTACAAAGGGGAGCAAAACCTGCTCCAGAAAGATCTGGCTGGACTCAAGCTACCATGTCTTCGCTGTGCTGCTTTGAGTGTAGAGCAGGCTCATAAGCCAGTGCTCATATCATTGCTCTGGCAGCCTGGGTGCTCAGCTTTATCTCTAAGATGACAGTGGCACTCACCTTATGGGGTGGTCACAAGGGTTAAAGAAGCAACAGCAGAAAGCATTTGGAATAGGGCTTATCTTATCTGCAGGAACAACAGGATTCTCCAAGAATCCTAGGGAGCCCCAGAACTGGGCAAGGCTGTCCAGAAAAGAGTGAGTTCCCCTAAGTTGTGCGCCTGGTCCTGGCCAGGCCCTGAGGACAGAGAAGCATCCATTTCGCTCCTACTATAAGCCTTCATGGCAAAAGTGCCCTCTCAACCCGAGGCCACGGGAGTACAAAGTGGCACAGCTGGAATTAAAGATGGAGCAGCCAAGACCACAGACAAATCTTTGTGCCTCATGAAGTTTTCAACCTGAATATTCCTCTGGATAAGTGAGGAAATAAATGACATAAAATTGCTGGGGCACCTGAGGCCTCTCCTGAGGCCCACACAGAGTCTCTAGAGAATTTCTGGGCCTGGGTTCACTCCACTGTCTCCTGACAGACTTCTCTGATCCTCCCCTGCCCCATCGGCTGTCCTGCACCCAGCGACAGCCCCCCGTCACCCTCTGCCTTAAACCTATGCCGACTGCCCGGTGCTCCATGCTGCCTCCCTTAGCTCTTAGCCACACCAGCCTCTGGCCTCTTGTGCAACGGGGCCTGGTGCTCCTAGCCTCAGACCCTTCGACCCTGCCATCCCTGCCATTTGCTAGGAATGCACTTCACACACTCACCCCTTTCAGGACATGTTCCCCTCGAACTCTTATCCAGAGAGCCTTCCCTGGCCATTCTATTGAAAACAGAAGCCTCGCTGCCCTCCTCCCAAGCTTCTTACCTTCAGCCCTTTTCTCCAAATCACTTGCTAACATCTGCATATTTCTCTTTCTCATTGATTGTATCTCCCTTTAAATTCTACCTTCCACAATGCCAAGATTTTTTCCCCCTTTTAATTGTGCTCTCTGATATATTTCTAGTGTCCAGAACTGTGCTGGCACATGGCAGGCTTCCACTAAATGTTGGTCATCAGCTGGAGTTTTCTAGAAGGTGGGGAAATTTTTTTTTGAGCATAAAATAAAATTAATAAAATTATACTCCTTGTATGAAAAGGACATTCCCATGTCGTCAATGCATTTAGGAGACAGCAGGAACCTCTGCTTCCCAGCTGTGAGAGGGGAGTAGGGATGATGGAGTGGATGGTGGGGAGACAGCTAGAGTCCAGGGAGGGCCGAGAGTTATGCTACAGAACTTGAGCTGTTCCACATCCCTCAGGCAGCATCCAGGCCAGCTGGAGGAGGGTCTTAGTGCAGAGGCTGTACACTGACCTGTGGAATGGCCTCCCTCTAGGACCTGCCTGGCCTGTGCTCAGGGACAATGTGTAGTATGCCGCTCGGGCCCTGAAGTCCCCACCCACATTTTCTGGGAAATACAGCAGGGTGGCCTTCAGCCTAAGACTTTGGTTTTCTATGTGTGAAAGAGAGAGAAAGAGGCAAATATCGAGAGAAGGGTCTCTTTGGGGGGGTCTGGGAAAGGGGTCTCTGTGGGTGGGTCCAGGAGAAGGGTCTCTGTAGGAGAAGGGCTCAGGAGAAGAGTTTCCACAGGAGGATCCAGGAGAAGGGTCTCTGCAGGAGAGGGTCCGGGAGAAGGGTCTCCGTGGGGGGGTCCAGGAGAAAGGTCTCTGTGGTGGGGGGTCTGGGAGAGGGGTCTTTGTGGGTGAGTCCAGGAGAAGTGTCTCTGCGGAGGGTCCAGGAGAAGGGTCTCTGCGGGAGAGGGTCCGGGAGAAGAGTCTCCGTGGTGGGGGTCCGGGAGAAAGGTCTCTGTGGTGGGCTTGGGAGAAGGGTCTCCACAGGAGGGTCCAGGAAAAGGGTCTCTGTGGGATAGGGTCCAGGGGAGGGGTCTCTATGGGTGTGGGACTCCCAGAGTGACTTTTGACTTTATTTTTGAGGCCATTCTGGGTAGTGCCCAGGGCTTACTCCTGGTTCTGTGCTCAGGGGTCACTCCTGGCAGTGTTAAGAAAACCATATGCAGAGCCAGGGATGGAACCTTGGTTGAATGCATGCCAGTCAAGTACCCTACCTGCTGTACTATCTGGCCCCCAGAGTGCTGCTGTTTGTGAGGCAGACCAGGGAGGCCATTGGAGGGGCAGGCAGAGCAAACTCATGGCAGGAAAATGGAGTCCAAATGGCTGTCTGGATGGGCTTCCTGGACAGAGCACCCAAGGGTCTGATGCCCTCAGCTAATTGTCCAGCTGCTGGCTGTGCAGGAAACCAGGCATTGTCAGAGAATGGGGTAAGCAGTAGGCTTCAGCCCCACTGTCCACCGGGGGGACCTGGCCTTGAGTGGGGGAAGAATGTTTGGAAATGGGTTGACAGGAACTTCCCAGGGCCAGGGATGTGACTCAGAGGCAGAGCATTTATCTCACATGTGGAAGGCCCTAGATCAACCCCTGCACTGCAAAAGTGGAAAAGAAAGAGCAAGTTCCTCCTCCCAAGAAAGCGGATAGAGACAGACACAGGCTCTGGGAATAGAGGTTCTACGGGAGGATGCCCTCAGGGATGGCTGAGGGGTTTGGAGATGGATCATGAGATCAGCGAAACTTTCTGTTACTCATTTCTCGTGTCTTACATCACAGCCTGGGCCTGGCCAACTGGTGAGTAATTAATTAGGCAGTTGCTGGACTGCCCCTTGCCATACTCTGTCCAGGATGGTGGTGAGAGGAGGGCTGGCAAAGTCATAACCACAGGGACATGTGCCCCCAAAGACGGCCACTGGGACCAGGTCCCAGCATCCAGGGAAGGGCTCAGAGGGAAATTGGCAGGGTTGTTCCAATCCGGGTCCTTCATGGGGCTTATTTCAAGTCCATATTGATGCTACAGTGCCACCAGCTATGAGCACTTGATTTTGGAGAAGAATTTCTCCTTTCCACTTCTCTTGTCCCATTGACTGAGTGGGAGGAACGTCCTCAATTGGACCCCATCTCCCAGGACACAATGACTGGCTGAAGTGAGTCAACGGGAATATTTCCCTGGGCTTTACCAAACCAGAGCTGCTAGAGAAGCCCTTTCCTCTACTGGCCTGGGAGATTGGGAAGAATCAGATGACTCGCCACTGCCAGACCCTGCTATCACGCTCTGCATGTCCAGTTCTGCTGCCCTTGCCACCATCCCATGAGGCAAATCCTAAGAGGGCTTTCTTGGTACAGATCAGGAAAGAACGGTCAAGCAAGCACCCTCTCCAACCAAGGTTCCACTGCTAGAAATTCCCCAAATCAGGATGCCAAGTCAGCCCCCAGAATCCTTCTCCTGCTATCTCAGAGCTCCAGGTGCAAGCCACGGTAAGCCTAGCCATGTCTGTGCTGTGTGGAGGAGCAGGTGAGCAACAGCAGAGCAGGAAACTGGCCACAGACGGAATCGCAAGGAACTTTGCAGACACCTTCAGGGTCCTGAGTGACTTAGTGACAGATCTGAAGATATTTCAGGAAATTTGGCATGTGGGCAGAGTAGAAATTTCAGTCTAATAAATCTATTTTCCACTGATTTCCTGGAGACGTCCCCAAACAAAAAACCATCCTGAGTCAGAATCTTTCCCTAGTGGCAAAGTGGAGCCAAGCATCCCTCTAGGTTTCCATGAACCAGTTTGCAGGGGAAGATGCAGGGGTCCCAACACCCATGACAGGAGGGAAGATCAGGATCCTGGGAACTGAAGCTTCAGTTTGAAATGTGAACTCAAGTGCCTCACTCTGCAGGAGTTGAGCTAGAATGGAGGTGAAAACCCAGACCTGATCTGAGTCACATTAAGTCTCAAGGAGGCACCCCACAGCTGCCCAAGGGCTTGACAAGAATACTGCACACATTAGCCCAGAGGCCTCAGCCTCTTTACTGGGACCCTCCTCAGTACTGGGGGAGTCTTTCTCTCCCCCAGTACTGCTCTTTCTCAAAAGCCAGAGCCAGAGCTGTGGTTCAAGTGGCAGAGCACATGCCCTGTAGTGCCCGAGGATCACTGCTACCATCTGGCCCCTTAAGCATAGTGGGGTATAGTTCTGGTGAGCCCTGAAAACCATCAGGACCTGATCAGTACTTACAATACATGTTACCACCCCCCCACCCTCCCCCCCCAAACACACACCCAAACAGAAGCAACCTGGCTGCCTGAATTGCCCTTTGCTCGTGCTGCTGTCTCCCATGGAGCAGCGTGACAGTGGCTAGGAGGGGGCCCTCTTTGGGCAGGTAGATGCTGATCTCCATGGAAATGGCATCATTTCCCCCTCCTGCCAGTTCCTGGTACCCAGTCCAGGTGCTTGGAATCCCAAGACTCCTCCTGAGCTGGAAGAACCCCTGTTGCTCACTGCAGATACCTGGGTCACCAGCATCGTTCGCCATCCCTGATGACGATGACGAGAGATTCCTACACACCAATCAGTGTGTGCAGGTGGTGAGACCCCGGCAAGTTGCCAACACACAAAAGATGTGCAAACACTGTGATCAGGAGTGCGGCTCCCAGACCAGCATGTGTGAACATTACAGCAAAAGTAAGTGACCTCTAACGGGCACTGCAGCTGAGTCTGTGAGCCCGGCAAGTACCACAACCAAGGGCACCCTGGTTCCTGCAGCAACTTCAGCAGAGAGAGAGAATTCCTGGGATTTGTGTCTGGCCAGTTTGGGCAGAACCACGAAGGATCTGACACTCCCTCATATGGCCATCGAAGGCCTCTGCATCGCTAGAGCCCCCCTGCCTGTGTCATCGAGATATGGGTCTCACCTCCAAGTCACCACTTCTTAGTTCTTTCTTCCCAGGTTTCTCCTCTCCCCACGTCAATTTTCCCGTCAGACCCCACCACCATCTGCACTGAATCTCCAGTCTCCCTGCCTCTTGCCATACTGACACCAACTGCCACAAACGCGCCTCTAGCGCTGCCCAGTATGGCCACACCCCCAGTCCAGCTGGGGGTGCTCACCCTCTTCAGAAATCCTTTTCCCAGAGCTTCCTGGGAAGCCAGTTCTGTGCTGCACCTCAGACGTGGGAATGGAGTCTGTCCCTCTTCATGCATCCTGGGAGGCAGCAAGGATGACAGTGACCTAGTATCGATATCACCTGCCAAATTCTCTCCAAGGGTCATCATTAGGGACAACTCCCTGCTATAGGGTCTCATTCTCTGTTCATGGTAGCCTGAGGCCTCCTCTGAGAGCCCTGGACTCTGTTCC
The DNA here is from genome assembly GCA_028565675.1 of Sorex palustris. NCBI lineage: Eukaryota > Metazoa > Chordata > Mammalia > Eulipotyphla > Soricidae > Sorex > Sorex palustris. The sequence goes on along the minus strand of JAOXYA010002447.1, from coordinate 4,995 downwards.
TCACACACTCTCAGCCTTTGACCTGAGCTGCCTGCACTGCCATGGAAACTCTGGGCACAGCTGACTCACCCTGCTTTAATACGAACACAGCCCCCATTTCTGGTGTTGACTCATTCTCCCTCCTTTTCAGCTTTCCCACCAAAACATGGTATGGTGCGAGCAGAGAGCTGTGTCTCTAAACACATCTGCAGGGCCCAGTGCAGTGCCTGACCAGAGAGCTGAGGGGAGGCCTTGATGCTGGAGCCCAGAACCCTGAGCCTGCCTGAAGGGTGGACCAGACAGGCCCCTCTCAGAGGCCACTGAAGCTGGCATCTTCCAGAGCGAATGCCAAGCATGAAGATGGGCCTTCTGGGCACAGGAGCCCCAGAGCTGGGGCAGAGGTGAGGATACTACAGAGTCTGCTGTTGCTGCTGGATCAGGGGGAGCCTCAGATGCTGTCAGGTCACAGTCTCTCCCCTCAAAGCCTTCAACTCTAACCCGAGGAAATCCTGAGCCACAAAGTCAAGGAAGTTTAAGAAAAATGACGTCTGGTCTGTGCTTTAGAGAAGACCAGTTGAGGGCTGGAGAGATAGTATAGTGGGTAAGGAACTTGCCTTGCAGTATGCTGACCATGGTTTGACTGCTAACACACTGTCGTGCCCCACCAAACGCTACCAGAAATAATCCCTGAACACAGAGCCAGGAACACAGAGAAGTGTGGCCCAAAACCCAAAATAAAAAATAATCAGTTTAGGGGATGCAATTTGTTTTTCTGGGCTACAGCTGGTGGTAGAGCTCAGGAGAACATCGTGTGATGGGGATCCAAACAGGGTCATCCACATGCAAGACAAGTACCTTATTCTGTACAATCTCTGGCCCCTGGAAGAGACATGGGGAGGGAGGTGACTGGGCAAATCTGGTCCGACTTCAGAAGTTCAGAGGGATGAGTATCTCTGAGACACACACAGGAGATAAAATCAGGAGAAGGAGGAGGCTGGGGTGGAGCTTTGAGGGAGGGCGGTGAAAGGATGACTCCCAGGTTCTGAGCTTGGGCAACTGGGTGGATGCCTGAGTTGGGGACATACAGGAAGTGGAACAGGTTTGGGAGTGAAAATATGGAGTTTGATGTGGGATTTAAAGTATCTGAGGTGCGGGCCCGAAAGATAGTACAGGGTAGGGCATTGGCCTTGCACGTGGCTGACCTGGTTTCCGTCCCTGACATCCCAGAGCATCATCAGGAGTGACGCAGAGCCAGGGGTAACCCCTGAGTGTCGCCGGGGGTGACCCATACCCCCCAGAAGAATCTGAGGTGCTCATAGGACTGGCAGATGGAGATAGCAATTTGGGGGGAATATAGCAGGTAAACCTTAAGTATGGACACACAAAGAACCTGGGGGGCAAGGGTCAGAAGGGAGCCCCACCCCACCCCCTTCCCTATGGGAACATATCTGGAGGTCCCAGCTCAGCCAGAGTTGATCAGGAGCAGCTTGGGGGTCCTGGATCCTGGGCTGCGGCTCTGCTCGCTCACAGCGGGAGGTCCCGGGGCCGGGGCTCGCGTGGGACCGCGCTGGGCTGCACTCCCCGCGGGGCGCCCGTCCCTCAGCCCCCCAGCACCCCCGGCCTGGTACCTGCGCTGGCTTCTCCGGAACGCCGCTCGTTTCCAGGCGGTGAGGAAGGCCATGGGCGCAGGCGGCGGCGGCGGCGCGGGCTCCTGCGGCGGCAGCACCTGGACCCGCGCGCAGAGGGCGGCCCGCGCTCCTCCCCGCGCTCCTCCCCGCGCTCCTCCCCACCCGCCCCGCAGGAGCATCGCGGACCGCAGCCAGCACGGGTGCAGGGAGAAACTGAGGCCGACGGGCTTGTTCAGTGTCCCCCTGGGGCCCGGCTTCCGCGGGAGCAGGGGCCGGTGTCCGCATCGCTGCCCCCTGCCCAACTCCCAACCTGCCCTGCAGGGCGGGCAGGGGACAGAGGCGCCGCCGCCCGCTGTCCTGTCACGTGCGCTTCGACTTGTCCCTTTCAGTCTCTAGGGACATTAGAAGGTTGAGTTCTGACACAGGGAGCACCCAGGGCCCCGAGGGGTACCGAAAAGGCCTGCAGGGTCCAGAGAGGATGACTCCCAGTCCTTGGGGGCTCCTCTCAGTGGGAGGCCGGGGGTGATCCGCGGGGTGGGGCAGGGACACTGTAGGTATGATGGGCTGGTTCTCTGTGCTGGGATGGGGCGCGCAGGCTACGTCTAACAACCAGAGCCAGGCCCGAAGGCAGGTGCTCTGCACAGATTCCTGGTTTCACCATAACGCATGCAGTCCCCTTTGGGATGGGATTAAAACCCGCTGACCAACACTCCTGGGGCTGAACTGAGGAGCCGGGTCTCCGGGGGAAGCCAGGTCTGCGGGCCCTGCCTAGGGTCCAAAATTGGACTGAGCACCCAGTGGAAGGTCTGGGTGGAGCCCCCAGGGATTACGTGAGAAACTTCTCTCACATTTCCCGGAAGGTAGCGCAGAAAATGTGACCTTTCCCCTTTTCTCTGATCTGCCGTGGTCTTGGCAGATCAACACCGGCCGAGAATGTTGTCAGCCAGACCTTCCAGATCTGGTAAGTCCAGTTACAGGGCACCCAGGGCTCAAACTCCTGGCAGGCCACGGGGCCTTGACCACCGTGGGAACACTAGTTGGCTTTAGATGGCCGACTTTCCCAGACTAAATCCCAGTGACTATTAAAATCCCATCCAGCTCAGCTCTGAGCCTGTAGTTAATACCACTTCCTCCAGGAAGACTTCCTGTATCTCCCCAACAAAGGAATCTCTGTCTCCAGGGGTTCCATTTTGACCCATATCTCATGACATTTGGCCGTCCCTATTTTTAATCTTAGGAAGTACTAGTGACTGAATTAGGCGCACTCTTCAGCTCTCTCTCTCTGCGGGGAAAGTTTCTCACATCTGTGTCTTCTGCAGAGCTAAGCTGCACAATTCCACACCCTGCATGTGCTTAGTGGTGGTGGATGAAGATGGAGCTAAGGCCGGTTTGAAGGCAGGGACTCTGCGGAACGCATGTACCCACATTCTCTAAGCTGGACAACGATTCTATCCTGAGACTCGATTAGTTGAGGTTTAGGAAGGATCAAATTAGGGTCAGAGAGATAGCACAGTGCATAAGGCAGCCATCCCAGGCTCAATCCCTGGCACCACACATAGTTCTTGGCCAGCCCTGCCAGAAGGTGTGCCCCCAAAACAAAACAAAAAAGAAAGAAGAAAAAAGAAAGGAACATATAAAAGCTGGGACTCAATCCCAGGGTTCTCAAACGTTAGGGCTTATTCTCTTCCCTTACCCCTCCTCTTCCTCACCATTTAGTGAGGCATTATTTAAAATCCTTTATATGTCTCAACTTATTTCATCCTTAAACAACAGTTAGTCCTTGAGATAGTAAAATCCTGATCTTTTTGGTTCAGAAAGTGAGGCAGAGAAGAATTAGATTTGCTCACGCTCACAAAGGCTGGTGGAGAGGCCGTCAGGATTCAATCCAAGAAGCCAGACTCAAGAATCTTTCTTATCTTAATCCCAGCCTCAGCCTGCCTGTCACATATGCTCTCAGCACACATACAGCTTTGATGAGCCACTTTCCCAAAGCTTCTCTAATCTCCAATCTCCTAACAACCCCAAGATAGACTAGGTTTTATTCTTTAACTTGCTCTCGAGCCAGGTATCTGGGCTGTAATCTTGGCCTCACCCCTGGTCAGCTACCTATAAAGTGCAAACAATGGACCCTAAGAGGTGGGTTGCTATGAGAATTAAATCAGTGAACATAACCAAAACAGAATTACTTGAATACAGCATGTACACATCCTACTATGTGAATTTTATTGTCAGAGGGGGAATGAATGGTTCTTTATGTCAATAAACTTTCAATATACAAAATTTATAAAACTCTTTCAATTTAACCACACTCTTAAAATGCCTTTTATATTTTCCCCTCATTATTATTTTTGGTCATTCCTGGCTATTATGTTCCACAAAGTGTCAGAGACAGCACCTTTGCATGCATGTGCTCCCCCCCTCTGAGCCATCTACACAGTCCTTTTATTATTATCATGATTTGGTTTTTGAACCACATATGGTGATGCTCAGGGGTTACTTCTGGTTTGCACTCAGGAATTATTCCTGGTGGTGCTTGGGGGACCATACAAGATATTTGGAATCAAACATAGTTTGGCCGTGCGTAAGGCAAGTGCCTACCCACTGTACTATCTCTTCAGGCCCCTCTTATTAATTTTTAATCGAAATGACAGGACTGCAACCTTGTTTCCAACCTGCAACAAGGAAAGCCAGCAGACAGGTCCCCTTTGTCCCAATTTATCAACCTCTCTTCCTCCCTTCCCTTCTAATCATTCTTTTTCTGTCTTAAATATGGATGTGATAGCTCTCAGTGAGTATCTGCCACATAAAAGGATTGAAGACTTTATACCCCCTTTACAGTTGTAAAGGTTTATTAATTCTCACCAACAACCCTGTAAAAGAGAACTGTTATTCCCACCAAGGGTCAGTGAGGTTGATGGGTTTGCCCCAAATCCCACATTTCAACTAGAATTTATACCCTATATGTAAGATTCTAAACTCTGGGTTTCTTCAACAAGGCCAGGCACCTTCTGGAAAGCTGCAATGAATTAGTGTATCTTTGGAGAAGTTGCAATGAATTAGGGTTCCCTGTGCTTGGATGCAAATAGGGCAGAATTTTGCAGGGGCTAGAGGAGAGGGGTCAGGGTACTCTATCCAGGTCTCTAAGCAACGTAGAGCCCGCAGAGTCTTTAATTCAAGACTTGAAGGATGTCACACAGAGGTCCACATTCTGAATGAGGATATTTCAGGGTTGGGTGGTGGAGTGGGCATGTCCAATGTTTAGCTATTCTTTGTAAGTCTATAGGAACTCTGCAATAACCTTCTGTCCTTCTTTTTAAGTCACTTAATCACTTAATCCCCGTTATTCATCGATTTACTCGAGCGGGTGCCAGTAACGTCTCCATTCATC
>JAOXYA010002438.1:0-14572 GCA_028565675.1 Sorex palustris | reverse complement strand
ACCTGTTCCCCCTTTCTGAGGACCCCATCATAAACCACACAAACCAGCTGCTTCAATTCTGTGAAGCCTTCATGTCACAAAAGTTCTGAGGTCCTGGCACTCCTAGCTCCAGCACGCCACCATGGTGGTGCTCAGGAAATTGGGGGGCGTGCTGGGATAGTGCCAGGAGATAAGGATGCAGCTTGGGTCCGGGCAGGAGTGCAGAGGGACATGAGGAGGAGCGTACAGGGAAGCCACGTTTGTGTGTTGGGCTGACAGTAGAGGAGAAATGAGCTCCCGACCCTGCGGGACAGGACTGGGAAGTGGGGTGCTAGGAAGGCAGCGTGAGAGTAGCCCTGAGTACCAGGTGCAGGGCAGAGGCACAGTGGGCGCAGGGAACAGGCCCTGTGTTCTGCCCACTATGAAGCCACACCATGGCCACCAGGCAGCCGTGGCTATTGTTACATGCACACCCGGGTGCCAGTCTGAGGCAGCAGACCAAGAGGGCACTGTCCAGGCTCCTGCTGCCCTCCCCGCTTTGTTTCCACCCACCAGCCTCTCCTCCAGCCCCTTTCTTTGGCATAGTCTACCCCTCCCCTGTGGCATAGTCACAGCCTCTTCCTGTGGGCTGTTCTGTGTACTGGTCTCCCTGCATTTCCCTAGGCCCCCTCACCTCCCGGGGGCCCTCACCTCCCAGCCCCCCTCACCTCCCAGGAGGCCCCTCACCTTTGGAGTCCCCTCACATCCCAGACATCATCTAGGACCTGCCCCCACAACCTCTGACTGCCCACTGTTGCGCCTCTACCCCCAGGGAGTCCGGGGATGTGTGGAAATGGGCGTGTGGCAGCACAGCTGTAGATCTGGGATAAGGTTGAAGGGGCACCCAGGGGTGCCTCCCCTCATCTCCCATATACAGCAGGGTGAAGGGGCCCCTCTCGTCCCTCAGGTAAACGAGCGTGTCCTGAACCGGCTACACCAGGTGCAGAGGATAACACGGCGACTGCAGCAGGAGCGCAGGTATTTCTGGGTCCTGTTTCCACCCCCCACCTATCTGTGCACTGGAGTGGGGAACACGGGGAAACTGGGGTGCAGAGGTGGGAGATGCCCTGAACACACCAAAGCAAAGACACCGACCCGGGTTTGGACTCAGGGAGCGCTCTGGTGTATCCGTGTCTCCCCCGCCTCTCCTCCCCCATAAGGCCCGAGTCAATGCATCCCAGGGCCACAGTGATGAGGGGCTTGGGCCCACCTGCTGCTACGCTGCGCCCACCCACCACAGGCTTTTCTGATCTGCTGTTGCCACTACCGCCTGCTTTCCCCTTTGCGGACATGACATCCTCTTGGCTTTGCTGGTCACCCCAAACCCTCACTTCCCGCTGGAGGGGTCAGTCTTCACTGTCATGTGAAAAGTGAACATGAACCAGTGAAGGGGATCACGCGCCCCTGCTGGCTGCTTGAGAGAACTGCAGGGAGAGTGGGAGCCCGCAGTGGCCCCAGCTGGACCAGCGTAGGCACAGGCTGGCAAGTGCATACGGGGCTGAGGGCACAGACTGGGGTCACAAGTGGCATGGCCGCTTCTCTGCAGGTTCCTCATGAGGGTGCTGGACTCCTACGGCGATGACTACCGGGCCGGCCAGTTCACCATCGTGCTGGAGGTGAGGACTCTGGCTGAACTGGGCTGGGCTGGGCATGTCCGGGGCACAACCCCACGCACCCCACTGTCACCCCTCCAGGACGAGGGCAGCCAGGGCACTGATGCCCCCACCCCTGGAAACGCAGAAAATGAGCCTCCGGAGAAAGACGGGCCCTCGCCGCCTGAGCCCAGCAGCCCGTCCCCAGGAGAGGGGACCAGTGGGCGGAAGAGGCGGCGGGCACCCCGAGATGGCCGGCGAGGGGGAGCCTCACTGACCCCGGAGCTGGCCCCGGTAGGGAGGGGGCACTGGGGAGCACTGCGTGGGGGCGGGGCGGGAGAGGGGTGGCAGGCATATAGCTTTGTTTGTCTCTCCAGATTAAGGTGGAGGAAGACTTTGGCTTCGAGGCGGATGAGGCTCTGGATTCCAGCTGGGTTTCCCGCGGGCCGGACAAGCTGCTGCCCTACCCCACCCTCGCCAGCCCTCCCTTTGATTGACCCCAATAAACCCCCTCCCCACCCTTCACCTGGGCCCGTGCATGGCACCTGCCGCCGGTATCCACACTCAGACTCAGGGCGGTCGCACATTTTTATTGGGGTTCCTGGCACAGACGCCTTTTGTCTGTCATGGAGGCAAGGCTCTCACAGATTCTTCAGCCACTCCAGGCTCCGACCCTGGGGGTCCTGGGGATGGCTGGGCACATCTGGCATGTTCCCATTGTCTCGGACGGGCACTGCAGGACAGGGGAGGGGCAGCCATTGAGCCCAGCCAGTCGTGGGACCTCGAGACAAGGGGCTCGGGGAGAAGTGAGGGAGAGATAGGCTCTGCAATGAGATCCCAGTAGGTGCAACCCAGGGGCCAAGCCAGATGGAGACACCCTGAGGGATCCAGCCCTCACTCACCTGGGTAGTTGTAGGGTGTCACCTGGTTGATCATGGCAGCGTACTTGGTGTAGGGGCTCAGGGGGGGCAGGATGACAGCTGTGGAGAGAAGGGGGTGAGCACACCAACTGGGGCAGAACAGGGGAAACCCTGCGCTGCCACGCATCAAGAAGGCAGATGGTCCCAGGGGAGCAGAGAATCCTCAGGACAGAGTTCCAGAGGCAGGGGAGGCAGGAGTGGGGTTGACAGAATGTTCCAGAGGAATCATTAACTATTAAACTGTGAGGAACAGTCTCTAGGTTGGGGTCTAGAATACTGGAGGAGGAAGGGAGCAAAGGAAGTTCTCTGCCAGCACTGATGGAATCACAAAAGCCAACTGTCATTTCATATGTGCTAAGAACCACACTGAACAGAGACGAAAATGGAGCCAGAGTTGGCCTGACACACTGCTGACTGACCTGGGTTTGATCCCTGGCATCACACAGGGTTCCCTGAGCACCAAGAATGACCCCTGAGGACAGAGCCAGCCATAAAGCTTGAGCTGGGTGTGCCTCCCCCCGCCCCATAAAAAGACAAAATTAAAGCTTATCTTAAACATTTCACTAGAAAAAGCAAATTGAAATATTTCGGATATACATTAATGCCTGCAACTATTAGTAGACCATTGCTGACCCCAAGCCTGTCAGAGTGAACACATGATGTCATTAACTCACACCCCTAACACCTGGCTCACTGAGCAGTGCCAGCACTGTTAGAAAATCTGATAGAAAATTGTGGGGCTGAAGGAAGAATTCAATGGGTTGACCTGATGCATTTGCATGCAGGAGTCCTGGGTTCTCCCTGGTACCATGGGATGTCACCACCCATGATCCAAAACCAAAGATACTAAATATTCAGGTGACAAATAATGGTTATATTTGCCTGCGGGTGTAAAAAGGCTGAACCCTGCCTTTTTGTGCATGTGTGGTCGGGCCACACCCAGCGGTGCTCAGGGGTTACTCCTGGCTCTACTCAGAAATTACTGCTAGTGGTAGCTCGAAGGACTATATGGGGTGCGGGGGATCAAATTGGGGTCTGCCGTGTAAAAGGCAAGCACCCTCCCCGCTCTGGCACCAGAAGCCCCTGCTTCTAATCCTACCCAGCCTGGGTCCAGGGTGCGGCTTCTCCACTTCATGCACCCACCCATGCCCTCCAATGCTCAGGGCTCTGTGCTGCCCGTGGCCACCAGATGGGGAAACTGGGTTCTCAAACCTTCCCTAGTGCGCAGCCTGAGCCCTGTGGACGGGACCGCACGGAATCCCGGTTCCGGATGAGGCCCGTGATGGAACAAACCGCCGCAGGGCCCGGTGCGCGTCCGCCTCACCCCCACCCGTTCTCTGCGTCGGGGATCGGGATGCACGTCCCAGCCGGGCACTCACGCACCAAGGCCCGCAATGGCGAAGGACACGACCAGCACCGGCTCCTTGGCCCAGGCATCTTTGAGGAAGGCGGCGAGTCCTGCGGGGGCCGGACAGCAGGGTCACCCGCAGGGCACGCCCCGGTGACCTCTAGCCCTCCCTGCCACCATGCCCCGTTGCAGCCCGCGGTGATCTCTTTGCCCCGCTCCGGTCCGATCCCCACCGTCCCGGTTGGCCTACGTCACGCCTTGCCCCCCGCCAGCCCCGGGAACCCTGGAAGCCTCCGGTTCGCGGGGCCGCACTTACTCCCGGCCATGTTGGTCTCGGCGGCGGCGGCGGCGGCGGCGGCGGCGGTCGGGCGCGGAGCACTCTGGGAGTTGTAGTTCCCGAGCACAGTCATCTTTTACGTGCCCTGCGCAAAACAGCTACTTTAGAGTGGGCGAACTCGCGGGGCATTCTGGGAGTTAGAGTCTACTGCGCATGCGCACCGGCGTCAAGCAGCCGTCTTAGGCCGAGAGTACACGCGGAGTGTTCTAGGAGTTGTGGTCTCCGCCGAGTCCTCGTGTGCCTGCTGCTTCTAGGACTTGCGCGGCCGAGACGACGATCACGTGCAGGCCAACTTTGGTGCAGATCACCACCACGGGGACCTACCAAGGTGCCCGCCCACTGTCCCTCCAAGACTGTGGAGGATTCACCTGCAGTCTTCATCAGGAGGATTGAAGGAGCCCCCAACTTACTGTGCATTCATGGAGGCACAGTTGACAGACGAAGTTGCAAGCCTGGGACTCGGCGTTTGAGCTTGCACCACACCGGTTCATCCTGGAGCCTTAGCTCTGGCCCCAGAGTCAAGGATGGTCAGCCAACTCACTGTCCCCTGTGATCACCACCACTTTCTGTTTATTTGTGGGCTCGGGGGGGGGGGTCACATGGACTATGTGAGTGCACCGAAATCAATCAGGTTGGAGCATTTGCTCTGTCCCTTTGAGTCCTCCTCCTAACTTTCCCTCCCCTGTTTAAAGGGTCCTGATTGGAATCATCTTTCCCTCTGACTTGATGGTTTCCTGCACCTGCAGAATTGCACAGTGGGGACTGGCTCGTGACAGGTGCCAGTTTTCCGGAAGGTTTCGGTAGTTAACACAAGCAGCCCTACAGACTTCCCTTTCTCCCAGCATCCCCCTGCCCCACCGCTGACTCAGAGGCCCCCACAGTCTTGCTTCCTGAGTCAGGGATCTACTCTCTGCAGTTGCCTCATTTCCTAGAAGGGAGCAGCCACTCGAACCTTGCCTCCCGCTTCAGCTGAAGCCCCACTCAGCCCAGCATGGCCAACGAGCTGATCCTTCAGCTACTTACAGTCTGTGAGCCACCCAGCCCTTTCTTCTTGGGTCCTTGCTGAGCTGGGGTACAGAGAGATTGGCTCTGGGGACTTGAGTCCCCAGAGAGTTGGGACAAGGAACAGGATACGGAGTCTGCCTTAGGCCAGGCACAGGGAGCACAGGCCAGGACTTCAGCTGAGGGATGCAAGTCGTATATGCAAGAGGTAATGGAGCTCAAATTCTTTATTCCAAGAGAAGAGAGAGCAGAGTTCTCGAGATCTGGTGACAGTAGGGACACCAGGCAGTGCTCAGAGATTGCTCCTGGTGGAGACAGGTGAGCTCCATCTCACCCCAGGTTTCCTTCCCTCCCCTTCCCTCCTCACCCCTTCGCTCCCTCCCTCTCTCCCTTTTTTTTGGCCACACCCAGAGGTACTCAACTCCTGGTGGTGTTTGGGGGACTATATGTAGAGCTGGGAATCGAACCCAGAGATTGTCTCTCCAGCCCTTATTCTCTTGATTTTGAGGCAAGCAGGGGCAGGAGTGCAGATTTCTAGGTTCCGATATGGGTGAAAGTGGGAGCCAGGTGAGACTCTGAGTTTCTGGGGGCTCAGACTCTGGGCCCTCAACCAGGAGAAAGCATGGGTCGAGGCGAACGATGGTCTCTAGCCCTGAACTTGAGGGTGGAGGCAGAGCCGAGTTCACTACTGGCTTCTTTAAGAGGCAGGAACTGGGAGTCTGATGGAGTTTGGGGGACAAGTAAGGACCCTGGGGCAAGTTCCAATGAGGTGGGGACTGAGTCTAGCCCCCTCCCCCCTCCACAGGGTCACTGTGTCACGCGAACATCATTCCAACTGGTGAGTAATACCCTCTGTCCATTCTCCGCAGACCGTGACACCTCTTTTCCAACCACTCCATCTCACCCCAGGTTTCCTTCCCTCCCCTCCCCTCCTCACCCCTTCGCTCACTCCCTCCCTCCCTTTTTTTTGGGTCACACCCAGCGGTGCTCAAGGGTTCACTCAGTGATCACTCCTGGCGATGCTGGGGGACCATATGGGATACTGGGGATCCAACCCAGATCGACCCAGGCAATACAAACGTCCTCCTTGCTGTGCTATCTCTCCAAGCACCAGCAGTAAGGTTTACTCCGAGTTGTGGTCCCCTGAGCACAGAGCCAGAAGTAAGCCCTGCTAGCTATGATCCCCCAAACAAAGCTCAGGAGTAAGGTGTCGCACCTCTGGCTTGCAGCCTGTTCTGATGAGTCTTGTTTGGGATCCAGCACACCCTCCTCCCATTTTATAAAGAGCCAATTACCCCGGGTAATCTGACTCCCACCCCAGTTCCCCTTCTATCATCTTGGCCTCCAGGCAGCCAGAGGGCCTACACTATCCCTTTCATTCAGTCCCCCCAGATTTACTTCCCAAGCCATGGCTGGGCATCCAGCCAGCCACCATTGTGAGCCCAGGGACCAACGTAACCTTGAGCTGCCAGGCACCGCAGCCCGCCTGGATGTTTGCACTCTTCAGAGCTGGAGAGGCGACTCTGCTCCAGAACACGTCTGAGGAGCTTGTGGAGTTCTTCCTGGAGGAGGTGACTCCAGCCCAGGGAGGCGGTTACCACTGCCGCTACCAGGCTCTGGGCTGGGGGCTGGGCGTGTGGTCCCCACCCAGCAATGCCCTGGAGCTGCTGGTGCTTGGTGAGCCTGGGGGGGCCCTGGTCAGGGGGGACACGGGATGCTCTGGGGGGGGGGTGGATGGCCAAAGAGATCCAGGGGTGGAATCAGAGGGCTGGGGTGATTCTCCACTGCCATACCCATGGGATGCCCCACCTCACAGTGTGTGGGACACCTGTAATCCTCCCGACTGGGGGAGAGGGTGCCACTGGCAGCACAAAGCAGGACCCGAGTTGCTGGGGCAGAGTCTCTTCAGTGGTGGACAGGGGGCCTGCGAGCAAGAGGGGTGCCAGGGTTTGGTGGAGCAGGACACCCTGCAAGGGAGGGGAGGGGCGGTTGGTGGGGGCTGGAATATCCCTATTACAGGGAGGGTCGGGCCTAGAGTCACCCTGTGTGCCCCCTCACAGACCAGCTGCCCAGGCCATCGCTGGTGGCGCTGCCTGGGCCAGTGGTGGCACCTGGAGCCAATGTGAGCCTGCGCTGTGCTGGGAGCCTGGGTGGCATGAGCTTTGCGCTGTACCGCGTGGGCCTGCCCACCCCTCTCAGCTACAGCCACTCTGAGCAGCACTGGGCCGACTTCCCACTGCCCAGCACCCACGCCCCTGGCACCTACATCTGTTACTACCACACGCCCTCCGCCCCCTATGTACTGTCTCAGCGCAGCTATCCCCTGGTCATCAGGCCCGATGGTGAGTCCAGGCTTCCCCTCCCTCACACGCCAGTTTCCTCCCTCAGACCCAGGGGTCAGCCCCAGCCTTCTGCCTCAGACACAGGGGTCCAGCCCTCCAGACCCAGGGTCTAGGCCCTAGCCTCCTGCCTCAGACACAGGGGTCCAGGCCCCCGCCTTCTCCCTCAGACCCAGGGTCCAGCCCCCAGCTTGTCTCTCAGATCCAGGAATCCAACCCCCTATCCTCCTTCCTCAGACCAAGGAGCACAGACTGCCTCTCAGTCTCCTAGGTCAGTCTTGGTGATCTATGCCTCCTCCCTCAGACCCAAGGTGCATATCCCATCCACTCCCCCAACTTTGAAGAAGAATGTGGGATCCGCAGCCCCCGCACAGCGACCCCCTGCGGGCGGGTCCTCGGTCTAACGCTGACCGCTGACCGCCTCTCTTCCCTGCTGCCCTCCAGGCTCCCGGAACTACACGCAGGGGAACGCGGCCCGCTTGGGAATAGCCGGCTTGGTCCTTCTCAGCCTGGGCACGCTGGGCATGTGGGAGTGGCGGGGCCGGACCCGTCCCCCTCGGCCTCGGTCTGAGCCCCGGGCCGGGAGCCCCTCTGGACTGGACGTGGACACCACGGTGTGAGCGCGCTTGCTGTGGACGGGGTGGACGAGCCAGCGTGGGCAGCCCCTAGGGCCACACAGGCCTGGCCGGAGGCCGCAGCCCTGCGTGTCCAGCGCCGAAAGGACAGCCGGACAGCTGCTTGGAGGGGCCAGTTCCGGCAGGACCCTGGAGGTGTCTGCATGCACGTGGCGCTGGCGCCTGCGCTGTGCGGCTCGCACCCTCCGGCTTTCCAGGGGTCGGCGTGCCCACAACGTCGGAACCCACCGGAGCTGGGCTGTGTAATAAATGTGCCCTGGTTTCTTCTGGGCTTGTGGTCTTGCAGAAACCCCCCAAAAGAGCATTTCCTCCCTGGCGTGTGCCCTGACTCACCTCCTAAATTGTGGTTCATTCCTTCCTCCACCCTATGAGTCTCGGTCCCCAAAGTGACCTCTTCCAAGTTCCTTCCCTAAAGGTGGGCTAGGGGCCAGAGCGATAGCACAGGGGGTTGGGCGTTTGTCTTGCACGCAGCCAACCCAAGTTCAATCCCCGGCATCCCATATGGTCCCCCAAGCACCTCCAAGAGTTAGTTATTCCTGCGTGCAGAGCCAGGAGTCACCCCATGAGCATCGCTGGAATGTGACCCAAAAAGAAAAAAAAACTTTGAAAGGTGGGCTGAGGAGATCTCCCCCCACCGCTATGCTGGTCCAGAGAGCCCCGCCATGCCAGCTCAAAGCCAGGCTCGCTCCCTGCAAGGCAGGTGATGTGGCCCTATTTTTGCGCTGTTTCATTTTGGTTTTAATTTTATTTTTATTTAATTGATTGATTTTGGTTAGGAAGCCACATCCTGCAGTGCTCAGGAGTGGGGGAGCAGGGGCAGATGGGACCATGAGGTGCTGGTTCAATTTTCCCCCTGCAGGGCCCAGGCTCTTGGGCCTATCACCTGGCCCCCAACAATGCTCGATGCTCACAGTGTGGAAAAATAAGGGGATGAGGAAGAGGCAGAAGAGCTCAAGTGCTGGGGGCAGGTCTGAGTTTCATCTCTGAACCCACCCACCCCTATGCCCATAGCACTGAATCAGGAGGAGACTTGGCACCGGTGGGTCTTGCTCCCAAGCTCAGAGCGGTGAATCAGATACAGAGAGGGACCACCAGAAGGTTCTCTTTCCCAGGAAGACCTGGCCGCTTGCATTTCTCCTTCCTTTGGAGGGAGTCAGGAAGTTTGGCTACACGCTGAGGTTTGCTCAGGGCTCCTGGCTCTACACAAGTCAAAAGCTTTAATTACCTGAATTATCTCTCCAGCCCAAACACCACCACTTTTAGATGAGGAAGCCAGGGGCTGATGATAAGACAGCAGGGAGGGTGCTTGCCTTGTCCATCGTAGACCCAGGTGCCATTCCCAGCACCACATAGGGTCCCCTGAACCCTGCCAGGAGTGATCCCTGAGCACAGAACCAGGAGTCAGTCCTGAGCACTGCCAGGGTAGTGCCAAGAAGTAAATCTGCCTCAACGTTGTGGGCAGGGCTACAGTCCAGGAACCTGTCACTGCTGGTGGTTTCTGCCTTCCTGCCTGTGGTGAACCGGAAGCTGCACAGAGAGCACCAGAGCTGGAGCTGCCCTCGACGGCACTGCCGACAAAGGCATCCCGTGGGCTCCCAGTACTTCCTTCCTGGGACTGAAAGTTCCAGGTGGTGCTTTTTGGTGAGATCAGAGGGGTGCCATGCTCCCTGCACTCCTGTTCCTGCTTTTCCTCCTGGGTGAGTGTCCCGGACAGGGCTGCCAGGGCAGGGGTCAGCTGGGGACCCAGCAGGCACACAAGTAATGGTTCTAGATGTTGGAACTTTGGGGGCCGTCTTTCATCTCATGGCGTGTCCTTGTAAGTCTTTTGGATTATATTTTGCATTTGGCATCACACACGGTGGTACTTGGAGCTGATCCCTGCTTGGTGCTCAGGGATCTCTGCCATGGTGCGGGGTGCCTTAGCACTCCGTTTGCAGATCTCACTGCTGCTCTCTGCTCAGAAGTCACAACTGGCAGGGTTCAGGCCACCCTCCAGGGTGCTGGATCAAACCCAGCTCAGCCAAATGCAAGGCAGGACACATCCTCTGGAGACCCAGACGCAGCAGCCAGGAGCTGCCTCAAGGGTGCAAAGCGCTGTGGCCACCGTGTCTGTGGGGGACCCTGAACTGTCTGGGATCGGAGGATAGAGTTGCTGAGGCTTGACCCAGCTGCTACACGGGCACAAAACTCTTCATTCATGGTGTGTGTTTCTGTTTGTGTGTGTGTTTGTGTGTTTCTGTATGTCTGTGTGTTTGTATTTGTCTGTGTGTGTATGTCTGTGTGTTTGTGTCTGTGTTCCTGTGTGTCTGGGTGTGTGTCTAGATGTGTCTGTGTGTGTGTCTGTGTGTGTTTGTATGTGCCTGTGTTTGTGTATGTCTGTGGGTGTGTGTCTGTATGTGTCTGTGTTTGTGTGTGTCTGTGTGTACCTGTGTATCTGTGGGTGTGTGCCTCTGTCCATGTGTGTGTCTGTGTCTCTGTGTGTGTCTGTGTGTCTGTGTGTGTCTGTGTGTGTCTGTGTGTGTCTGTGTGTGTCTGTGTCTGTGTGTCTGTGTGGGTGGGTGTGCCTGTGGGAGGGTGTATCTGCCCCAGTTCCTTCCCCCTTTGGGACCCAGCCCTTCCTTTGGGGTCAAGAGGCTCCTTTATCACACATTTCTGGGACATTGGAGGTGTCAATCCCCAGCCTCTGCCGCTGGGCGTGAGCACAGCCTCTTGGGATCAGGCATCCACCCTGCCTGGAAACTTCTGTGGCTGGTCCTAGAGCCAGCGTGGGTAATTCCAGGTGGGCATCCCGGCTGGCCACAGCCTCTCCCACCCCTTCTTATTTCCTCTGGGCTCCGAGCTGCCCCAGCAGTGCTTGGACTGACTCTTGGCTCTGTGCTCACTCCTTCGGGCTTGGGGACCATATGTGGTGCCAGGGATGCGCCCTCCTCTGTCCACCTATCCAGGCCCCTTTTTGCTTCTCTCTTTTTTTTTCTTTTTTGGTCACACCCAGCGATGCACAGGGGTTATTCCTGGCTCTGCACTCAGTAATTACTCCTGGTGATGCTTGTGGGACCATATGGGATACTGGGAATTGAACCCGGGTCAGCTGGATCGACCGCGTGCAAGGCAAACGCCCTACCTACTGTGCTATCTCTCCAGTTTTTCTTTACGGAAGTTACACAAGGAGCTCCGGGTCCTCCTGCCACTCCAGAGCCTGTTCCCGCCTCCCCTGGTGGGCACCACTGTCTGGTCCTGTGACCCAAGAGTCTGATTTTGTTTCATTTTGTTCATTTGTTTTCTTGGGGAGGGGGCGGTGGGGCAGGTTTCTCAAGTGGTGCGGGAGAGATAGTACAGTGGGGAGAGTACTTGCCTGGCATGTAACCAACCTGGGTTCAATCCCCAGCATCCCATAGGGCTTGTCCCCTGAGCGCCGGCAGGAGTCAGCCCTGAGCACTGTCAAGTGTGGCCCCAAAACCAAACCAAACCGAACAAGAATCAGAAGCAGGTTTGTGCATTAGTGGCGGCAGGCAAGGCCAGCACCGTCCCTCCCGTGCTGTCCCTCTGTCCCTGCCCTCCACGCTGCACACACTGGCTTAGTGCCAGGAACCAGACCCTGGAGCTGCAGGCGCCTGTAGGCGCCTACGTGACACATTGGGGTGTTGGGGCCTTCCACTCCTGACCACATTCTTGCAAAACAGGGGCCCCATGGAGGCTGTGACAGGTCAGTTGCACTTTCCCTGCCTATTTCTACCCAAACACGACCCAACACTTGTCACTTCTTTTTCAGGGCTTTGTCTGGGCAATGCAGAGGTAGAAAGAGATGGTGAGTTTCCTTTTCTGTGCCCGCTGCCCTGCTCAGAGCCCCACACACCTACTTTTAGTCTCGACTCAAGCTGACCATGGAGTCACAAAGGGACCAACCACCTCTATTGGGGGTGGCGGCCCTTGGGCTCACTGCTGGCTCTGCGCCCAGGGATCACTCTTCACGTGCAAGGCCAGCACCCTCTCCAGCCTCTCACTCTGGCTCTTTCTAGATGTGCTCCCCGCGCCCGTCCTCAGGGTCTGGCCTGGCCCAGTGGTGGGGCCGCATGGGAATGTGACCTTTGTGTGCTGGTCTGCTGTCCTGAATGTGACCTTCATGCTGGGGAAGCTGCAGGACGCCGGGTACAGGCTGGAGCAGAGAGTGGAGGGCCAAGAGGCCCAATTCCTCTTGCGCCGGCCAGGGCGCACGGCCTCCGGGACCTACTTCTGTGCCTACAGGAAAGCAGCCTTGGGCAGGTGGTCGGAGACGAGCCCACATGTGCAACTGCAGGTGACAGGTACAGGGGGCCGCCCGAACCCAGGAGCCTGGCTGGTCATCGGGGGCCCAGCTGTGAGGTAGGGGGGCAGGGAAGCAGACAGAACCCATAGCCTCTCAGGTGGGGGGATAAGCCCCTGGCTGGGGTTCAGAGCTGGGACTATGAGGACCTGGGCAGTTTTTTTTTAATTTATTTATTTTGCTTTTTGGGTCACACCCGGCGATGCTCAGGGGTTACTCCTGGCTCTGCATGCAGGAATTACTCTTAGCAGTGCTCGGAGGACCCTATGGGATGCTAGAAATCAAACCCGGGTCAGCTGCGTGCAAGGCAAATGCCCTACCTGCTGTGCTATCACTCCAACCCCCAGTTTTTATTTTAGTTTGGGTTTTTTGAGGGAGAGTTGGCACACCTGGTGGTCCTCAAAGCTCACTCTTGATTTGTTTTTGTTTTTTTGGGGTTGTGGGTTGAGCTACACCTTTGGCTCTACACTCAAGAATTACTCCTGAGCAATAACACAGTGGGAAGGGTGTTTGCGTGCACGCAGCCAACCCAGGTTTGATCCCCAACATCCCAGATGGTCCCTGAGCCCTGCCAGGAGTGATTCAAGGAGTCAGTTCTAAGCATTGCCAGGTGTGGCTCAAAAACCAAAAAAGAAAGCAAAGAACCCTAGAAGCATTAAAAAGAATAACTTGATTTTCTTGCCCTGTTTTGGGGATCCCCTTTGGGAAAGGGGGTCTCTTCTCTGCTTCTGATGGCACCATAGCCTCTGAGGGCTTGTGCCTGCATGGCTTTGTGATCCCTCTGTCATCCCTTGGCCTGTCTTCTGTTTTCTAGGTCATCCTGATGGACAGGAAGCTTCCTCCAGCCAATCACGTAAGGTCATCAGCAAGGGGGTTTGACCAATCACATGGCCCCATGGGCAAACTCCCCCTCTGACCAACAGGCACAAGAATAGCACTGTAGCACTGTCCTCTGGTTGTTCATCGATTTGCTCGAGCGGGCCCAGTAACGTTTCCATTGTGAGAATTATTGTTACTGTTTTTGGCATATCGAATATGTTATGGGTAGCTTGCCAGGCTTTGCCTTGCAGGCAAGATACTCTCAGAAGCTTGCTGGGCTCTCCGAGAGGAATTGAACCTGGGTCGACTGGGTTGGCCACGTCAGCTGCATACAAAGCAAACACCCTAACCACTGCGCTATCATTCCAGCCCAGGCACAAGAATAATTTTATTTATTTTATTTCATATTTTAATTTGGATTTGTGGGACATTGCCAGCAGTGCTCAGGGATCACTCCTGGCAGTGCTCAGGCTAACACCTGGCTCTGTGCTTAGGGGTCACTTCTGGCAGAGATCAGTGGACCCTGTGCATAGCCCATAGCCCTGTGCTGACTCTCCAACCCACAGGAAGAATTTTTTTTTTTTTTTTGCTTTTTGGGTCACACCTGGCGATACACAGGGGTTACTACTCCTGGCTCTTCACTCAGGAATTACTCCTGGCAGTGCTCAGGGAACCATATGGGATGCTAGGAATTGAACCCTGATCGGCGTGTGCTAGGCAAACGCCCTATTCACTGTGCTATCGCTCCAGCCCCATGCAGGAAGAATCTTAATGCCCACTTTCCTCCTGAGTCTGGAAGTGGAGAATATCTTCTTGAGGAAGTAAATACCTCGAAAGCATCGAGGTTCTGAAGAAACAGACTAGTAGATCAGCCTGGTGGCATTCCCTAATAGCCTGCATAATAAGAACAAAATCTGGTGGAGTCTGGTGAAGAATGCAGGTATATTAGCTGTTTGTTTCAGGACCAGGTATTTAGGATTTTTTATGATCATGTATTTATAAGTGAATTCACCTTGCAGAGGCTGGTGAATATTTCATTCTTTTTCTCTGACATACCTTTTCCATGAAGAATGACTGAGACTCAGAGATTCTTGCAAAAAATTAGAGTTTTATAGTTTGAGGCTGAAACAGGAACTCACCCAGACTTTGCCAACTGAACACATACTCCTAGCTGGCTTCATGATACTTCATTATCCATTTTTCCTGAAACCGAGTTCAATTTTTAAGATAGAAGGAAATTTTAGTTTAATGAGGTCCAAAAA
>JAOXYA010002430.1:0-28274 GCA_028565675.1 Sorex palustris | reverse complement strand
GAGTTCGATTCCTCTGCCCCTCTCGGAGAGCCCAGCAAGCTACCAAGAGTATCTTACTCACACACCAATGATGTATTGGATATGTCAAACACAGTAACAATAAGTCTCAAAATGGAGATGTTACTGTGCCTGCTCAAGCAAATCGATGAACAACCATGAACAATGGGAGGACAGTGCTACAATGCAGTGCGGTTTTTTTTGTTATTCATTGGCAGAGTGGGTGGGGAGGGGGGTGCTACACGTGGTGGGGCTTAGGGCTTACTCCTTTTGCTTAGTGCTCACTTCTGTCAGACTTAGGGGACCCTATGGGGTGCTTGGGATGAAACCCTGGTTGAACACATGCAAGGCAAGCACCTCGCCCACTGTCTTACCTCTCCACGACCTGAAGAAAGTTTACATGTCTTATCACTCCCTTTACAAATGAAATAGCCGGGCGAGACTTTTGCAGGTTGAAGCGGCTTTCCTTTTCTGCCTCTTCATTCAGAGTTGAGATTTCAGTTGACTTGCACATCTTGGAATAGCCCTGTGAAAAAAAGATCAAGACTGATTTGGTTTCATATTGGCCATATGTTCCTGGAGGAATCCTGAGTTTTTTCTAGATTGGAATTTTTCTTCCTGATGAGACTTCTCAATCTCTTTTACTTCTCCATGGGCCACTGTCGGTCTGAGGACTGTGTTCCTCCCCGGCGCTTCTGCTCATCACCCTTCCATTCGGCTCACCCCATTATTTTCATATGTACGTTTAGGTTTTCAGGCCATGCCAGTTAGTGCTCAGGCCTACTAAGGACTCTGTCCAGGAGGGACCAGGAATTGAATCCAGAACAGTCCTGTACAAGGCAGGCACCCTACTTGTACTGTCTCTCTTGCCTCTTGTCTGACCCCTTTAATAGTACTGGCACCTAGAAAATCAAGCAGAACTTCTAAAAAGTATTAAAAGAACAGAGCCAGAGATATACACAATGGGTAAGGTGTTTGCCTTGCTTGCAACCGACCCAGCTTCAATGCCAGCACCACACATGATTCCCCTTAGCCTCCTCCAGGAGTAAGTCCTGAGCATCACTGGGGGTGGCCCCCCCCAAAAAAAATACATAGAAATTGTTCATGAAATGTAATATAATGTTGAATTGTGAATAATTACAAAATGATTGTCCAGTAACACTGCCCAAGTCCAAGAAATGGAATGCTGCCCATCTGGAGAGAGAATGCAGGGGACTAGGTGTTTGCCTTACATGTGGCTGTCTCTAGTTTCATGCCAGCACCACATATGGTCCCCTGATCACCGCCAGGGGTCTCTTTAGCACAGAGCCCAAACTGTTCCACCCCCAGCAAAAGAATGCTATCAACAATATGTTGGTAGTTTCTGCAGAATGTGATCCTAACGGTGTCACCAAGGTGGCTAGTACGGACAGGAAGTTTTTCTCATATATAATTAAGATGATTTAAAAAAAATAGTTAAGATCATGATGCTCTGAAGAAGTTTATTTTAATTTTATTTTATTGATGGGGGATTGGGCTAGACCCAACTGTGCTTAATGCTCAGTCCTGGCTCTGTGCTCAGGGATCTTTCCTGGTGGTGCTTGGGGGACTATATGTGGTGCCTGGAATTGAAATGGGCTTGGCTGTGTGCCAGGCAAGCACCCTACTTACTATATTGTCTCTTTGGTCCCTGTAGTTTTACTTCTCAGTTTCTCTCCCCAGCCATTACAGATTTGTGCCACTCAACCATTTCCAGACATTATGCCAGTTGGAACCACCCCTTCTTAGCTTTACTAGTAGTGCTTCCCTGCCTTCCCTTACCCTCCCAATAATACTAGAAATGCTAGAAATAGTATTATTTGTAGTGGTGGTAGTGACTAACAACTATTGGGCTTTGCTTCATACTCTGCAAAGCATTTCATAATGTTATTCAGGCAGTCCCCCTTCTTATTGGAAAGACTTCCTCTAGCTCCATTTTGTAGATGGGAAAACTGATGTGAGAGGATCAGGGGTCGGTATGTAACTCTGGGGTTACATATGTAACTCTGAGTCCAGCCTCAGCTCTCTTGACTTCAGAGCCCACTTTAAATCTTTACTCTGCATACTGTATTGTGTTCCAGGGCATCAGTCTTCCTGGCAGAACATGACCCTGAGTACAGACAAATGCTTTATGTTGCCAAAGCCAAGAGTCTCTGCCTACGTTCTCCTTAGAAATGGGTGTGTGGGCCGCAGAGATAGCATAGCAGGTAAGGCATTTGCCTTGCACGCAGCCAACCTGAGCTTGGTCACTGGCATCCCACATGGTTCCTTAAGCACTGCCAGGAATAATTTCTGATTGCAGAGTCAGGAGTAACTCCTGTACCCAAAAATAAACCAAAAAAAAATAATAATAAAGGAAAGGAAGAAAACAAAAGAAATGAGCAGGGCTTTAAAAAATATACTTTCCTAGAGCTAGAGAGAGATGGTGTAGCAGGTAAGGCGTTTGCCTTGCACGTGCCAACCTGGGTTCCATCCCCGACACTCCATATGGTCCCGTGAGCACTGCTGGGTATGACCTCTAAAATACATTTTCTTGGACCAGAGAGATTACTCAAGTGGTAGAGTGGAAGCCTAGCATGTGTGAGGTCCTAGGTCTTTTTACCAGCACCACATATTCTGCTGCAACCCACAACCTCCAACCCCCAGCTCCTGACAAGTATGCTTAACACACACATTCTGTCTCTCTCATAACAGCAACAATGAAAAGGACCATAGAGATTAAGGCATTTGCCTTGCATGCAACCAATCCCGGTTCATGTTTACTGTCCCCCAGCACTGTCAGTAGTGACCCCTTGAGCACTACAGGACATGGCCCCAATCCCTTGTCCCCCAAATATATTCCCTAGTCGAGGGATGTGACTCCAGAGATAGAGCACATACCTAGCATGTGTCGGACCCTAAGTTTGGGTTCAAGTCTTCTTCCCTGTGGCTTCCTGAGTCTTACCGGGAGTGGTCCTGGGGGACAGCAGTGGGATACATGTGTTCTTACTCTTTCCACCCATCTCCAGATGTCCTGAAGGAACCATTTAACTTGTGGCTTTGTAGCCATAGGAATTTCAGAGTGAGAGAACCCTGTTTCTAGGTGACCCATCAGCCACAGGCCACTGCTGCCTCTCCTTGGACAGATAGAGGAGGGAAGTAGAGACCACCAAATGCCTTAGGGGGCTCCATGTGACAAGCATGGGGCTTCGGACTCTCCTGCTCTGAGTGGGAGTGGATTATGCAGCTCACACTCCTCTGACTGCTTGGAGTCCATCTCTCCCGCAGCTCTCCTCCCCTTTTCCCGTGTTATTATTCAGCCTTTTTTGTTATCTTTGTGGCTATTCCCACAGCTGACCTTGCCTTTGAAGCTGTGGAGAATAGTTGGATCAAAATACTGATTTCCTATGGGACAGTAAGTGGATCTTGCTCAAGGGGTTGGGTGCATGCTTTCCATGCAGGATCCCCAGCGCTGTATGGTCCCCCAATAGCACCAGGAGCAACTTCTAGTCCCAGGTCAGGAATAACTCCCAAGCACTGTCAGGTGTGTCCCCCGAACAACTAAAAGAGCTGGATTCAGAATGCCCTTGAAGGACTGACTTGGAGGATAGTAGTTAGGATTGAATGAACATGCGCAAAATTGAGGTGCTTTGTCTACCTGACTTCCTGGGAGGGCTGCAGAGTTGCTGTTTCTTTTTTTTTGGTCACATCTGGTGGTGCTCAGGACTTACTCCTGGCACTGTGCTCAGGGATCACTCCTGGCAGAACTCAGGGGACCATGGTATCAGGGATCAAACTTGGGTTCACTGTCTTTGAGGCAGTGCTCTACCTGCTGTTCTATTGTTCCATTCCAGTTTCTTAGCAAGTACCTTACCCAACTTTATTTCAAATTAGCATTTTGTGTTTTACTTTGTTGTTTTAGGAGGAACCCCTAAACAATGTTCAGGGGACTCCCATGGTGATAGTTGATTATCTGGACCAGCAGTGCAATGTGAGGGCCTGAGATGTGGCATGAACTATCCCTGCAGTGTTGGGGACCGTCGGGCCATCTGGGGGATGCTGAGGGGCTACCAGGCTTGTGCCCTGTGATGCTCAGGCCATCTGGTGCAGGAGGAACGCGTGTGTCATAAACCCTGTCCTCTTTCCTCAGCCCTTCACATTTGTCCTACTTTTGTTTCTTCCCTCGAGTAGGTAGGCATGGGGTTTGAACTCATGCCCTTTTTTTGCCTGTTTAATCATGAAGCATGGAAGTCCCGAGTTGGGTGGGTTAGTAGGGCAGCCCACAAGCTGTTTGTGGTCATGGGGGAGGAATCCTGACTTTGCCACCACTCAGCTACTGCCCTGGAGAAAAGCAGGCACCTGCTTCTCAGAGCCGAACTTACCCACAGGCAGGCTACAGCCCCTGCCTGCTGGGAACCGGGAACTGACACTCAGCAGGCAGCTTCCGTCCGGGATACCCCATGATTATTTTCACATGACCCGGAACCTGCTGCTTACTTCTCTAAGCACACCCTTCCTCCTTGTAGGACACCCTCCTGCCCTCTTTCCTTCCTCCTCTCCCCAGGCTGCTTTGCTCTCCCCATACGTCCCCGAAGCAGCTCAGAGAGACTATCCCTCCTGGGACATCCATCACTGCGTCAGGGATGGGGCTTCACGTCAGGCATGGGGCCTCACGAATGGGGTTTCTGAACACATTAGGGAGGAAAAGTGAGAAGCAGTGGGCATGCGAAAGTGCACAGTCAGAGCCGGGGTTCAGCAGGAGAGCACCTGCCTGGCCTGGGTGAGGCCTCAAGTTCCATCCCCAGCACATTCAAAAACATAAAAATAAGCAGTTTCTGGGGCTGGAGCGATAGCACAGTGGGTAGGGCATTTGCCTTGCATGCAGTTGACCTGGGTTCGATTCCCAGCATCCCTGAGTACCGCCAGGACTCATTCCTCAGTGCAGAACCAGGAGTAACCCCTGTGCATCGACAGGTGTGACCCAAAAGGCAAAATAAAATAAATAAGCAGTTTCCATTTGGGGCCCACTTGGAACTCTACATTTTTACTAAGTCCCCAAGTGTTATGTCCATGCTGCTCCTCCATGGACCAGACTTTGAGTCGCTTGTGAGTGGGTGTAAAAGGGTGATAGCTGTGGTAATGTAGAAGAAACAGATTCTTCCCTTCTGAAGAACTGGCTTCTCTTGTTTCAGGAGTTGTTGTGAGGGTTAAATAATGGGAAAGTTAATGGTAAAGTTTTCAGCTAATAAGGGGTTGCCAGTCTTATCATGGTTCATAGATATCTAGAACACCCAGGAGTTGCTGGCAAATTTTATGCTTTTCAGTTTCTGTTCATGAGAACCCCTTTTTTTGCAGGTTCCCACCTTTTTTGTTGT
Organism: Sorex palustris; assembly: GCA_028565675.1. Taxonomy (NCBI): domain Eukaryota; kingdom Metazoa; phylum Chordata; class Mammalia; order Eulipotyphla; family Soricidae; genus Sorex; species Sorex palustris. Next base: position 22,905 of record JAOXYA010002430.1, on the reverse strand, counting down.
TATTCCCACATTTAATTATTCTTCCTCTGTGGCTGTTTATTGGACCTCTTTTCAGTTGCTTTTTCTTGCCTATATTCTAACTTGTATCACGCATACTCGACCAAAAAAGTTGTTATTTTTATTTTAACTACTCAGTGCAGCTTATTCCAGGATTATGGACATGATTTGGGGGAATTAAAAGAAAGTGTCAGGACTGGAGCAATAGCACAGTGGGTAGGGTGTTTTGCCTTGCACGTGGCCAACCCAGGTTCAATTTCCAGCATCTCATATGGTCCCCCGAGCACTGCCAGGAGTAATTCCTGAGTGCATGAACCAGGAGGAACCCCTATGCATAGCCAGGTGTGACCCCCCAAAAAAATGAGGGGGGCTATAGAGATAGCACAGCGAGTAGGGCATTTGCCTTGCACGTGGCCGACCCGGGTTCAGTTCCCAGCATCCCATATGGTCCCCTGAGCACCACCAGGAGTAACTCCTGAGTGCAGAGCCAAGAGTAACCCCTGTGCATCACCAGGTGTGACCCAAAAAGCAAAAAAAAAAAAATAAGGCCAAAGAATCAGCCTTTGATTTAAGCATGAAACTGCTGTCCACCGAGAGATGGTGCTTTGTGCAGGTTTTCGGAAGACAATGTCACACCTCAGCTGCCACATCTCACCAGCCCAGGACCAACAGCTGCCACTACAGCTGCAGAGATTCAACTTCTCAAATTAAAAATCAATTATTTTTGAGGATTGTTTTGTTTGTTTGTTTTTGTTTTTTGTTTTTTTGTGTTTTTTTTTTTTAATTCGAGGGGCCACATCCAGCAATGCTCACAGGCTCCTTTCAGCTCTGTGCCACAAGATAACATCTGGACCATAACGACACGATCACACTCAAATGCCAAAGAATCTGAATCATTCTGTTGTTCAAGAACGGTTGCCAGGAGTCAGGGGCACATGCAAAGACGCAGGGCACGATTAGTCAATGGGGAAATGCAGATCCAAAGCTGAGAACTCCCTGCGTGGCCCCCGCAGCAGGTATAAGACAGACATGGGCAGGGGCTGGAGCACAGCGGGTAGGGTGTTTGCCTTGCACACGCCTGAACCTGGTTCGATTCCCAACATCCCATATTCCTGAGCACCGCTAGGAGTAATTCCTGAGTGCAGAGCCAGGAGTAACCCCTGTGCGTCGTCAGGTGTGACCACCACCCCCCCCCAAAAAAAAAACAGACACAGGCAATAACCAGCACAGCCAAGAGCGGGGTGTGAGGCCCGAGGGTCCTGCACTACGCCCACCCCACCCCCAGTGGGAAAGTGAAATGGGCAGCCTTGGAAAACTTCTGGGTGTTTTCCCAAAATATTAAAGACAGTCCCCAAGACCCAGGAATTCCATCTCTACCTCCCCACCCAGGAGATTTAAAAATCTGTCTAGACGCCAGGTACCAACTCAAGTGGTAGAACACATGCCTTGGGTGTGAGGTCCTGGATCGATTCCCCAGCATGGCATGGCTGAAGGAGAGTGATGCTGGCTGACCCCAAGCAAGGCTGGACCCCCTAGGAGTGTCCCCTTTAAAAGGCAAGAGGGGCAGGGGCTGGAGCGATAGCACAGTGGGGAGGGCATTTGCCTTGCACGCGGCCGACCCGGGTTCAATCCCCAGCATCCCATATGGTCGCCTGAGCACCACCAGGAGTCATTCCTGAGTGCAGAGCTAGGAGTGACCCCTGTACATCGCCAGGTGTGACCCAAAAAGTAAAAAAAAAACAAAAGGCAAGAGGGGCCTGAGCAATAGCACAGCAGTAACGGGGTGTGCCCAGGTTCAATTCCCGGGACCCCATATGGTCCTGCAAACCTGCCAGTGCTGAGTGCAGAGTCAGGAATAAGCCCTGAGCACAGCTCGGTGTGGCCTCCCCCCCGAAAAAAAAAAAACTAAGCAAAAATGTGTTCTTTAGGTATGTGCCGACAGTACTGCAGGTAAGCTGTTGCCAAGCATATGACAGGCCTTAGTTCATTCCGTGGTACCACATGTGGTCCCCAGCACTACCAGGAGTCAGCCCAGAGCATCACTGGATGTCGCCCAATTTCAAAAAAGGAAAGAAACCCATGTCTCTGCAAAAACGTGTCTAATGTTCTCGGCAGAGTTATCCTCACAGCCCCCCTGCCATGGAAACGACCCAGAGGTCTGCTGAGTGAGAAACAGCATGTGACCGAGCCCCACACGCCCGTATTATTCCTGGGCAGGAGGAATGTGGGGCTGACGCAGCTAAAACCTAGATTCACCTCCCAAGCTCAGCGCTAATGAGAGAAGCTGGTGGCAGTGACCGAGCCGGAAGCTGTGGATGGGATGCTGGGGATTGAACTCAGGTCAGCCGTGTGCAAGGCAAATGCCCTACCTGCTGTATCGTTCCAGCCCCACTGGGGAAAGTTTTTATTTATTTATTTATTTTGCTTTTTGGGGTCACACCCGGCGATGCACAGGGGTTACTCCTGGCTCTGCACTCAGGAGTCACTCCTGGCAGTGCTCAGGGGACCACATGGGATGCTGGGAATCGAACCCGGGTTGGCCACATGCAAGGAAAACGCCCTACCCACTGTGCTATCTCTCCAGCCCCTGGGGAAAGTCTTTAAACAAAAAGTCTTTAAATAAAATATGACTGAGAGACAGTGCAGGGATTAGGGCATGGACTTTGCCTCTCACTGACCTGGTTCGAATCCCTGACACCACACATGGGCCCCTGAGCTCTGACAGGGTCACGTCTGAGCACCGAGTCAGGAGTCAGCCCTGAGCACCATTGTGTGATCTATCGCTGCCATTCCGTTGCCTCCCAAAAGGAATAAAATAACAAGTCCAGGAGCAGCATAGTTTTTGTCCCCCTTAAAGGAAAACGGACCGGCCTGAGGCCTGCAGGACTGAGGGTGTTGCCCGCCCTGTATGGTAAGAGAGGACCCTCAGTTTCCCCTATCAGTGGCTCCCAGAAGCTCCATCTTGGAGGTCTCCATCCCACATTTAAACACTCCCGTGAATTCCTGGGCTCCTTCTGACAATGGGAAGTTGACAATTTCCCAAGATCCTCGATTCTGCCCCAGACTTTAGGCTCACGGGAAACTGAAATAATGGGCAGTGCCCAGGCAAGTGGTCAAATAGAAACCCTACAAGGCTCTGAACTAGCCAGAGCACTGTGTAAAGTCCTCGCACTCTCTGGAACACTTGAGGAATACCACAAAGCCAGTTTTCCTGTAAAGACCCCCACAGTGAGGTGGACCTGACCCGGTCCAGGGCTAAGCTCCTGTCTTCCACTTCCTAATAAACGCTCCATCTTCTACCAAAGTCTGAGCATCTTTGTCACTTGGGATTTTCACCCTTGAGAACAGTGAAGACCTGAGAACCATAGCGGGTCACTGGGACGCCCCCCCCCCAGTTCCTGCTCCTGTCCGACTGGGGGGCTCGCGCTCTGTGGAGATGCCCCCAACCCCCTCTTGGTGCTTGGTGCCCGAGGCAGGGGTGTCCCCTCGCTTTGTCTCCTTTGCCAGGGCTCAGACCCAGTGGGGCAGGGGGCTGGGGGGGTCCAGGGTGGGTTATTGTCTGGGGTGGGGGGCAGGACTTCGGCTGCCTTCCCTGGGTACTCCCTCTAGGGTGCTCTGTCTCAGAGAGCAGAACGGAGAGGCCTCCCATGGGAGCTTCATCTCCCAGACAGGGCACCTGAGGCTCAGAGAGGTTAAGGATTTTTCAGGAAGTCTCACAGCACATCAGCAGCCTAGTGGGGAGTCAGGCTCCAGCAAGGTACGGCTGCTGGACACCAGTCAGGGCAGAAAGGCCGAAGTTTGGGCCCAGGACTACCCAGGAAAACCCCACCACCACCCCTCGGGATGCCTGGCTGGTCCAGGGCTCTGCCTGTCCCCTTAACACCATCCTCCTGTGACCCGCAACCATCCCCCCCCACCCGCCCCAGCCCAGCCTCACACCCCTTACCTGAGTCTGCAACCTGTGTGGTCCTGGGGTGAGCTGCTCCCGGCTCTGCCTGACTGTGCCCGGGTGCCCGGCTGGGCCGGGAAGAGGGGAAGGGAGGGCAGGCCGCACCCCCATGACAGGGAAGGGGCGGGCCTGCGACTCACCCTGTTGGCATTCCTTCCTGGGGTGCTATCAGGCCTCAGGCCTTCCTGTCTGACTGGACGCCCCCAGGGCTCCCCAGGAAGGCAGATGGGGGGGGGGCGCCAGGCCCCGCCTCCAGGTCCTGCCAGAGATCAGTGATGTGGGTTTGGGGCCACTGAGTGACACTGTGGGCTGGGAGGAGGTGGGGTGTGTCCAGGGACCTCTCACCATTGCCTGTGGAGAATGCTGAGTCAGCCGGCTGCTGTCTCTGCTCACTCATCAGACGCTCTGAAGCAGGACCTGAAACAAGTCTTGTGCGGGAGTGGTGAGGCCCGAGAGAGACAGGCCATGACAGGCTCTAAGACAGCAGGGAGCTGGCAGTCCCAGGAGGGCTTCCTGGAGGAGGAGTCACAGGGAGACCAGGCTCTGGTGCTCTCTCACCCTCTACTGCCTCTGATCTGGGGTCCTGCCCTGTGGCTATATCGGCCAGGGCCCCACAGGGAGACCCTGTGTGCCCGGTTTCTGCTCTGGACCCCTTTTCTGGGCACACGGGGGATCCTACTCAAACCCGAGTCACCTCTCGTTTCTCCTCCTCCTCAGGGTCTACCCGGCGCCCACTCTCTGCCCTTCTCCTTCCTGCTTCCTCCTTCGTGCTGCCCTAGTCACACTGGCCCAGTGCTCCAAACAGGTTTCTTTTCTGGCGCGTACAGCATTCCCTGGGCCTGGAATGCTTTTCCCAACAGTTCCTGTCCCACTTCTTCGTGTCACCTCCTCCAGGAGGCCTTCCTTGGCTGTCCTGGATGAGCCAGTACCAGTGCTCCCTTTCCCTCATACTGGGTTCAGCTCAGGCCAGTGTTCTTGGGGTGTATTTGCTTGCTGCCAGCAAACAGTGATGCAGGTTTGGGCAGCTGAGCAGTCAGGGAGGAGGTGGGGTGTGTCCCCCCCCCCAGCCCCCACCTGCCCTGTGGGTAACGCTGAGTCAGGGCTTATCCAACAGGGATCTTGAGGTCTAAGCTGCGTTTCAAGGGCCCTGATGATGCGCCAAGTCTGGAGCTCACGAGGAGTTAGGGGAGGGGCGGGAGGGGGGAGGCAGGAGGGGGCTCAGCCAGAGCACTGAGCCGGGAGGCTGAGAGCTACAGCGAGGGGGTGCAGATAGGAGGTGCAGAAGCAAGTGGCTTCAGAGGGGGTGATGGGGTTACTCCTTGCTTTGTGCTTCCGGGTCATTCCCCACGGTGTTCAGGGGTCCCTGTGGGCCGGGGGTGGATCGGGCTCTGCTCTCTGCTGTCTGCCAGACAAGGGCCTTACCCCCACGCTACCTCTCCAGCCTCTCAATCTCTGTTCCAGACCAGTGCGCCTCAGTCAGGGCTGCATGGGCCCTGTGGGTCCCCAGGATACTTCAAGGGGGCCACAGTGGACACAAAAGGGGGGCAACTGGTAGAGTAAGGGGAGCCAAGGCAGGAAACTGGGTGGGCGAAGAAGGAAACCACTGCTTCAGGCCAGGACCTGACTAGGGGGCCGGGAGCTGGGGGCACCCTGCAGCCCACCCCCATGGTATCTGGGAAAATGGACAGGGACAGGGTCACTGCACAGTCCCGGTTCTGGGAGGTTGTGGCGCCCTTGAAATGCGGCTCATCAGAACTGAGACTGGCTGGGGCCAAAGAGATAGTACAGTGGGTAGGGTACTCACCTTGCACACGGCTGACCTGGGTTCGATCCCTGGCATCCCATATTGTCCCCTGAGCCCGCCAGGAGGAATCCCTGAATGTAGATCCAGGAGTAAGCCCCGAGCACCGCCAGGTGTGGCCCAAAAGCAAAATTGAAAAAAGAGGTAAGATATTTTGACAGAGGAGCTGGAGCAATAGCACAGAGGGTGGGACATTTGCCTTGCATGTGGCCGACCCAGGTTCGATTACCAGCATCCCATATGGTCCCCCGAGTACCGCCAGGAGTGATTCCCAAGTGCAAAGCCAGGAGTAACCCCTGAGCATTGCTGGGTGTGACCCAAAAAGCAAAAAAAAAAAAAAAAAGATATTTTGACAGAGCAGGCAGTGAGCATTCTGGCCCTGGAATTATGTAAGGACTTTGACACTATCATTATTTCATGGAAAAGAAATTGAATTAAGTAGTTATTCTGCACATTTTGTTTTGTTTTGTTTGTTTGTTTGCTTGCTTTCTTTTTGGGTTACACCCAACCATGCTCAGAGGTAACTTCTGGCTCTGCACTCAGGAATTACTCCTGGAAGTGCTTGGGGGACCAGATGGGATGCTGGGGATCCAACCCGGATCAGCGGTGTGCAAGGCAAACGCCCTCCCCACTGTGCTATCACTCCGGCCCCTATTCTGCACATTTGTCCCACTGGGGTCGAGGGAGTGACTTGGTGGCAGGGAATTCACTTTAGAAGCATATGGCCCAGGGTTGGATCTCTGGCAATAAACACACACACGCACACACACACACACACACACACAGCATCATCTCTGGAACAGCTGCAGCAGCAGTTGGAAACCTTCTAGAAATGCAAATTCTCAGGTCTCATGCCCGCCCCGCTGAACGGAAGCTCTGGCGTGGGGGTGGAGAGGGGGGGTGGTATGGAAGCTTCTTTGCTCCCAGCAGCTGGCCCTGAGCAACGCCCACTCTCAGGCACATCTGCTTCTGCGCGGACATGCCTCCCGGGCCAATGGGGCAGTGGGTGGCTCTGCGCCATCCGGGTGACCTCATGGTCCTGAGTGTTTGGCGGTGTGTCTGACTCAAGCGACAGGCTCCTCGTTCCTGTGGACACAGCTGACAGCCCCAGGGAGCCAGCTCAGAGCAGGACATAGCGCATCAGCTGGCCGCCCGCGTTCCAGAGCTGCCCGCTGGGGCCACGTGACCCAGTGGCCACGAGCACGCAGGAGGCAGCTTGGCTGCTGTGTGCGGGGCTGGTCAGCCTCATGGCCCCTCACTCTGATGCCCTTGGGCTGTGAGGGCTCTCAGGGGTAACCGAAGTGAAGGCCCCACGACCTCTGGGGCTGAGAAGCACGTCCTGAGGGGCTGGGGGAAGGGTCTGACTCTGCACATTTTTACTGGGTCACCAGAGAGATGTCATCATCCAGACAGGCCTGTCATAACCACCTTAAAATACTTGTTAATGGGACCCTTCCCTTCAGGGAGAACTGCTATTATTTCATGGGTAAACTGAGGCTCATCTCTGGGGGAGTAAGATCATTTGCTCCAGGTCATATATCTGATTCAGGATTTGAACTCAGTCTTCCCAGACGTTTGTGTTGTGCTTTGTTTTGTTTGTTTCTGGGCCATGACCAGCAATGTACAGGGGTTATTTCTGGCTCTACGCTCAGGAATTACTCCTGGCAGTACGCAGGGAACCATACGAGATGCCAGGAATTGAACCCAGGACGGTCGAGTGCATGGTAAATGCCCTCCCTGCTGTACTATTGCTCTAGCCCCAAATCTTCCTAGACTTTGAGGTCAGGACTTCGACCCTTTCCCTGGAAAAAGCTCCCACTTGGCCTTATGATTTAGAGGTCACGCAACAAGCCATTAAAACCCATGTTTGAGGGTGGAAGTGGAGCACGGTGGTAGAGCACTTGCCTTGCAGGGGTGAGGCCCTGGGCAGCAAAATAAATAAATAAATAAATAAATAAATAAATAACCCACATTTGAAGTTAGCCACAGGCATAAAATTAGATGCTTGGTGCCTCCATGGTCTTGAGAAACCCGGACTGTTAGCTGGTGGCGTCAGAGCTGGAGATGGACTTCTCCCAACATTAAACATTCCCTCTGGTTCTCAGTTGTACCACCTGTAAAATGGGCAGAATGAAGTCTGACCGGCCAAAACTGGACCTGGTGACCCTCTCACCGGCAGATGCCAGTATCCCAGGCTGCTCTAGGGGGCAGGGACTGATATCAAGTCAAAAGCAGCAAGAAAGAGGCAGAAGGGAAGTTGGCCAGAACCCATCTGGACAGGCACGAGACGAGGGCCCAGACCCAATCAAAGAGATTTTCTGACTTTCCTTCTTTTAGAAGCACAAAGAGTCTTTTGGCAAGATGGGAGGCCGGCCAGCAGACCAACTGGGTTTTCTCTTTAGGCTGATGATGGGCACAGCTACTCAGTCTGGCCTCCCTGGCATCCCCCAGGGACCCCACCGAAAAGCCCAGGGCACCAGGAAACCAGTCGGACATCTGCCAAACCACAGCCACACAGACTGCTCTGGCAAGATCTCTTAGAAGGCAGCAAAAAGCCCAGACAACAGGTCCTTTGGCTTCTCGAAGGAAACCGCCTGTTTGATCACCTGTTTTTCGACTCTGATCTAATCTGCTTCGTGAGGTGGGAGGTTGGTGGCACGAATGTCCTGTAAATTCAACGCCGTCATGCGCTGACGAAGCAGCATGACCAGTGACATGGTGAGTGTCCAGGACTGTTTATCTGGTTGTGTCAGAGTGTCTGTTTGGGGTCACACCTAGCGAGGCCCTGGAGCTGCTCCTGGCTCGGAGGAGCTGAGGATAGAACCCAGGACCTTGCATACACAAGGCAAGTGCTCTAGCCCTGAGTCACACCCAGCTGCACTCAGGGATTCCCCCCCTCCCCCCGCCTCCAGGGTGCTCAGGGGACCCGAGGCCATTCCGGGATCAAACCCAGGTTGACCACATAGAAGGCAAAAGCCTTGAACCCTGAACTTTACCTTTCTCAAACCTGGGAGACAGATTTTTGTGGATTTTTTTTTTTGCGTGTTTGGTTTTGGTTTTTGGATTTGGGGCCCCACCCAGCAGTGCTCGGGGCTTTCTCCTGGCTCTGCTGTCAGGGGCCCCTCCTGGTGGGCTTGGGGCGACCATATTGGGATCTCCAATCACCTGGGAGAAAAGCGTTAGTGGGAACTCTGTAAAGTTCCTTCACCAATGTCCTCAGTGACCCCTTCTCAATCCTAACTGCACCCCTACCCACCCACCACCACCACTTGGAAATGCGCACTGGTGGAGGAATAAGGCTCCAACATTGTATGATTGAAACCTGTTTGAGTGCTTTCGGTTTCCTCAGTGAATTGTCCCTTTTACTCCTCCCAGAAAAGCTTACAGTGCTCTTGCAAACACCCCTTATTCCTTGAGTTTATCTTTAACTCTTTGTGTGTGTGTGTGTGTGTGTGTGTGTGTGTGTGTGTGTGTGTGTGTGTGTGTGTTTTATCTCTCATTGTCACAATTCTCCCAACTCAGTTTTGGTTACTCGTAAGTCAAAACTTCTGGTGATTCTGGACTTTGTATTTGTAGTGAATTACTTATTTTTCTATTTCCCTCGAGCCTTTTCATATTTTACCATGGAGCAATGTTCTTTGTTCAAAAAGGCTGTTAATGCTGTGCGCCTGATATTTGGGAGCTGATTGGCTCAATTATATCTACTCCTGGGCAACCATCATCATTACTTGACTAGGGCAGGGCTTCGGTTGCCGTAATTCCTAACATCCCAAAAAAGGAGGGGGGTCCCACTGTGGGCTTGGAATGGATCTGGGGCGAGTGACAAAACTACCCCAGCATCAAAATGGGACAGTCTAGAAAGCACAAAAGCACGGTCTTGATGCAAGCCATTATGACTTAAGAAACGGGAACCCCATGGGGAAGGACAAGCAGAACCAGCCTGAGGACCTAGTCTGGGATTTACGGTAGAAGTCCAGCAGTCTTACCCTCAGAGCCCAAGAACTAAGTTTTGGGATCTGTATCTCTTACTATATTTATCCAAATAATTATAAGTATTAATAAGATGTAAACTTAATTATTTAATATGTACAATTAAAAGGAAAGAGAAAAGCAACATAGATGTCCTTGGGAGACAGAGCGTCTCCTTGAGTTCCCAAAGAGAACCGCCTCCGCCTACAATCAATTCCACGTACTTACATGCCGTCCTATACCTGGAACTCCTTGTTGTGCTGTAAGTGTGCTAGCAGCTCTGCATTGAAGGAACCATTTCCCCCCATCAGTCTCTGATCCCGGCCCTTTGTGCCTCTGCTGGGGAGGCCTGGGAAGGCGGTTCTCGGCCCCCCACCGTTTGAACCCACAGAAACTCAATCATGAACAACTTTCTGACTGTATCTCTTCGTGATCCTTCAGACCCATGGCAGCCAGTCTCTGGGGGGACCCTGGCCCATCTGGGACTCAGAAGGGGCTGTGGTGTGATGGGTCAGCACTCACTCAAGCACAGACATCCCCCAAGACCCCTGTCCTGTGAGCGCAAGGTGCAGGCCCAAGTCACCTGATGAGGCCGCCTGAGGACATACAGAGGATGGACCCAGCTACGTGGACAGGCGCAGACTCAGGGTGCTGCTGACACCCACAGTCCACCCAGCGCCTCTGCCCCTGTTGACAGACCCCCAAACTGAGGCACAGGGAGAGGAGAGCCGTGCTCCCAGGGTCACCGTCATGAGGGGCTCCAAGTCAGTCGTCTTTTTGTGTGTGTTATTTTTGTTTGGGGGGGAGTCATTCCGGGGGTGACTGGGCCATCATGTGGTGCTGGGGAATCAAACCCAAGTCTCCCACATACAAACCGTCTCCCCAGCCCCTCTTGATATATATAGACATATATGTGTATGTATACATATATGTATATATATCAAGAGGGGCTGGGGAGAGGGTATATGATATGTATATGTATATATACATACATGTATGTATCATATATACGTGTATCATATATACATATATGCATATATACATATGTCATATATATGTATATATTGCTTTTTGGGTCACACCCGGCAATGCACAGGGGTTACTCCTGTCTCTGCACTCAGGAATTACTCCTGGCATTGCTCAGAGGACCATGTGGGATGCTGGGGATTGAACCCAGGTTGGCTACGTGCAAGGCAAATGCTGTCCCCGCTGTGCTATCGCTCTAGCCCAGACCCTCTTAATATTGCTTGGATCCATGGCAAATGGCAGCTGGGAGCAGGAGATGGCAATGTGGTTAAGGCGTTTGCCTTGCTGGGCATGACTCCAATTCCATCCTGACACCTCAAGGTCGCCGTCTACTGCCGGGGGGGGGGGGTAGTCCCTAAGCACAGAGTCAGGAGCAGCCCCTGAGTCCCACTGGGTGTGACCCCTCAAAAGACAGCTTGTCTCTCTGCCACCTGAACCTAGTAAATGTTTCTTCTGGACATACTCTAAGGACCGTGGGCACTGCTGGGGTGGCTCTTGGTGGTCCCCACACCGCAGGGCACAGGCAGCACCACATTCTCGGGTCCCAACACTGAGCCACTGGCCCAGGAGTGGCCCCTGAGCCCCACTTTGGAAACTTCGCCCCGCCCAATAAAATACTCCAGGGAATAATCAACCTTTCTTATTTTAATTTTTGAGGGCCGTACCCAGCAATGCTCAGGGATTACTCCTGTCTCTGTGCTCAGGGATCACTCCTGGTGGTGCTCAGGGGACCAATATGGATGCTGGGGGATCGAACCCGGGTCAGCTGTGTCCCAGGCAAACACTCCCTGCTCTGGCCCCTTACCTTCCTTCTTTTATTGTTCACAACCCTTCCCTTCTGGCAACTGTTGGAGGGCGAGGAAGTGATAGGGGGGTGTCACGCCCCCCACCCCATGGTGTCACCAGGGTGCCAAATAGAACCACCTGAATTGCTCCAGGTGTGGGGGTGCAGCCTGGGACTAAACTCAAGCCCTGGGGCCTGGGAAGCAGGGGCAGGCTGAGTCCCCCACCCCTGCCGTTCCCACCTCTTTCCTGCCGGTGCTGGGGGTCAGCCCCCTCCTCCCCACACGAACCTAACCTGCCTCCTTGTCTCCCAAGAAGGTCATTCTGGCTTATTTCAAGGTCCAAACATCTTTCTGGAGCCCAGGAACAAGCGGTCGACTCGTCCACGCCCGGGAGCTGGGGGCTGGGGGGTGGCCAGGAGTTGTGCGTGGCTCCAGCTGTGTGACCTTCACCAAGGGCTGAGCCTCCCCGGGCCACTGCTGCCGCCGTGCAGGCGGGTCAAGGGGAGAAGTCAGAGGAGAGCCGGCGAGGGGGACAGGCTGCAGGCGCCTGGGTGGCCGCCCCGCGCAGCGGTCAGCGCAGGCCGCCGGCGTGGCTGACCGCCCCGCAGCTCCCTCCCCGGGGCTGGGTCCGGGTGGTCGTCCCAGGTCCCTGCAGTGGAGTCGGGGCGGGGGTGAGCGCCGCATCCCCGGGGTGTGCCAGCCGAGCCCGGGCCGGCGCTGCCCAGCCCCCGCGGGGCGGGGCGGGGCGGCTATTTCGGGCCCCGGAGCGCGGACGGGCCCCGCGCCACTTGCCGCGGGCAGCACCATGAGCACCGCCGCCTTCCACATCTCCGGCCTCCTGGAGAAGATGGGCTCCAGCGACAAGGACTTCAGGTGCGCCGCCCCGCCCCGAGGTCCCCGGCGGGCCCCGCCTCCGCCCCCCTGCGCGCCTCCTCCCCGACCCCCCCCCCGCCCACCTCCACCTGTCCCGGGCGCCGAAGCCACGCCCCTTCCAGGCGCGACCCGCCCCCCGCTCCCGAGGCCTCACGGTGGGGGGCGCTGGGGTGAGGGCGTGGGGGACAGCTGCCCCTGGTCCCTTGCCAAGTGCGTGCAACAGTTGCGGTGGGGTGTCAGGATTAGCGGGGTCATCCCGCTTGGCATTCCCAAACTCTTCCCCTGGACTCCCTCGCAGGCCCCCTGGACACTCCCGGCAGGGCTGACTCTGGCTCCGTGCTCGGAGATCACCCCTGGTGGCGCTCAGAGGGCTGTATGGGGTACGGGGGATTGAACCCGGGTCAAACATCTGAGTGAGAGGCATGCACTCTGACCCCACCTCCTGAATAGACCTGTTTAGTTTGGTGTTTTTTTTTTTTTGTGGGGGGGAGGGGTTCACAGTCAGCAATGCTCAGGACTTAACTCCAAGGGCAAGGTGAGTCTGGAACCGGTTCTTGGGGGTCCAACCAGGATGACCCACATAGGTGGTGCCCTTGGCCAGGCAGTCTGCACTCAGGGATCATTCCTGGTGGTCCTCGGGGGACCATATGGGGTGCCGGGGATTGAACCTGGATAGACTGCAAGGCAAGTGGTCTGAAAAGAAGGAAGGAAATTTCTGCTCCAACACCCTGTATTCATGGGGAAACTGAGGCCCAGGGAGGAAAAGGATTGGCCTCCAGTTCAGGCCCCTCTGTGCAGACAGGGGAGCCGAGAGACTAGCATACATTCACTTAGCCCCATTCTCTGAGATCCCCCACCTTTTTGAGTGGGAGAATGGGGGTACAGAGACCCCAAGGCTAGGTGAGTCTGGAACTGGTCCTGGGGTGTCCAGCCAGGGTGGACTACACAGGCTGCCTTCCTCCTGCCGCACCCCTACTCTCCTGAGCACCAGGCCTCAGCACCAAGCGTCCCCGAATGGGGGTCAGCTGTGGGGGGGCTGGACCCCTGGGGTACAGTGACAACCTCAGAGGCAACTGGGGTGTGTTTTCTGTTTGCTTCAACAAACCCAATTTCCAGGGCACACAGTGATGTTGTTCCCGAAGAGGGGGTAGCAGTTCTCACCCATTTGGGACCCTAATGTTGGCAGCCCCCCTCAGAGCTCCCCCTTGGAAAAGTGGGGTGACAGCAGGTTCTGAGGGCAGGCAAGAGGCAGAGTGGCGTCTGCTGCCACCTGAGGCAACAGCATGCAGATTTGGTTGGTTGTTTGGTTGGTTTTGGTTTGGGGGCCACACCGGGCATCGCTCAGGGCTTACTCCTGACTGCACTCGGGAATCACTCCTGGCGGTGCCCGGGGGAACCATCTGGGGTGCTGGGGATCAAACCCAGGTGGGCTGGGTGCAGGGCAAACACCCTCCCCGCTGTCCTATCGCTCCGGCCCGACGTTGTCCAGTTTCGCCTGTCACAGTGCACCCCGAACCCCAAGTTTACTAGTCAGTTGCCCGCCTTCCACTCCACGGCCTCTCCCTCTGGCTTGCTGTTATTCAGATGTCACCTGGGTCCCCCTCCCCAGTGGAAGTGATTCCACTTTAGTCTTGGGGGACCCTAGAGGATCGGGTCTATAAGCCTCCTTTTCCCACCCAGAACCCAGCTGGTACCCACACGGGTATGTTCTCATGCCCAGACCCAGCTCCCGGCTGGGTCTTCAGTGCCCTCTCGCTGGGCACCTCCTGCGAGAGGTTACACTCGCCTTCCCGGGCATGGAGAGGTGAGTGACTTGTTCAAGGTTACACAGACTAGTACCCCCACACACACACTGGTCCTGGTCCCCGGAAGGTGCAAGCAGAGCCAGCCCCGCCAGTGGCCCTGAGGGCCCGGAAACCACCCCCCCACACACACCCACCCAGACCAGTGGCTATTTTTAAAGTCCCAAGACCAGGAGAGCTGAATCCGGCTGCCCAGCTGTCCAGGCGCCCCAGCGCCCAGGGCCTCAGCTGAGGTGCCTCTAGGGTTTCTCTGGAAAGAAGCAGAAGCTGTTGTCTTCTGGCTCCTGAAAGCAGGCGTTCCCGAAGCAAGCAGAAGACTTAATTTTTATTATCATTATCATCGTCATTATTATTTTTTTTTTCCTGTCACACTAGTGCTCAGGGCTTACTCCTGGTTCTGTGCTCCCACTCCTGGCTGGGCTTGGGGGACCCTATGGGGTGCTGCTGGGGATCGAACCTGGGTCAGCTGTGTGCAAAAGGCAAATGCGCTTCCTGCTGTACTATGGCTCCGTCGCCCTCAATGCTCAGACTCTTATCTACTAAATCATATCCCTCACTGCCACCCAAACCTGGCGCAACACCTTGCTCTCTCTGAGCTGACTGTGTGAGGGAACGGGGCTCGGAACTGCTGAGACTGCCTCAGAAGGGTTCGCTTCTGTAGGGGGCATATGGTGCTCAGCCCTGCTGGGGTTTTGCTCCCCTTCCCTCCCGCCCTTCCTGCCTTTGCTGTGCTCCCCCTGCCCTGCCAGGCCCCTCTGAGTCCAATTAAACAGTCAAGCTTGGAGTGCGACGTGAGAGGGCTGTAATGGTGGGGTGCGCGGTGCACTGAGGACATCCCCCAGCCCAGGGAACCAGGTGTGCTGAGAGAATCATGTGGGTGAGGAGAAGGCCGAGTCAACTGAGCTCTTGGTGGATGAACAGGAGTTTAACGGGAGTTTTTTGTTTGTTTGTTTGTTTCTGCTGTTTTGGGGTCACACCCAGCGATGCACAGGGTTACTCCTGGCTCTGCACTCAGGAATTACTCCTGGAAGTGCTCGGGGGACCATATGGGATGCTGGGACTCGAACCCCGGTTGGCCGCGTGCAAGGCAAACAGCCTACCGCTGTGCTATCGCTCCAGTCCCTTTGACGGGAGTTTAACAGGTAAAAACGGAAGACGGAAGGACCCTCTGGGGCAAAGCAAAGCAACACCGCCCCTGGGACACCAGCCAGAGCTGGGTCTCCAGAAATGTCAACAGAAACATACCTGGAGGTCCCCTGCCTGCTTGTGAGTCCCCCTCCTTGGACTACCCAGGAATGCATGTGCCCACCCCCAGCCGACTCTTGGCCTGACTCAGATCCAAACCTTACCTGTTTTTTTTTTTGTTTTCGCTTTGGGGGCCACACCTGGCGGTGCCCAGGGATGATGCCCAGAAGCACAGGGAGTGAGTGGAACAGGGGTGGAACAGGCCAAGTGTGCACCCCAGCCCAGGAGCCACCCCAGCCCACCCCAGCCCACCCTGCATGTGGGCTGCAGGCCCAAGGCGAGCTGTGCCCGGCCTGCTGCCACCTCCCTCTTCTCAGTCACCCTCGGCTAATCCCTGCTGTTAAAAATAAACAGCTCTGACTTCTGCAAGTGCCTGCCTGGTACCAGGGTGCCAAGGGGTGCCATGACAGGGTGTGGCAGGTCAGAACATGCAGAGGCTGGCATCCGATCCGTGCCTGGTTTTGCCAGGGGAGGCCTGGGGACAGGGCTGTAGGCTGATGTGCTCACACGGGGCAGATGAGCAAGTTGTCTCCACAGATTCGTTTAAACTTAATAATTCGTATGAATATCTGCTTCTAAAAATCAGCCTAGGGGCCGAAGTGATAACATTGCCTTGCATAAGGCTGACTCAGTTTCGATCCCCAGCACCCTATCGTTCTGTGAGTACCACCAAGAGTGATTCCTGAGTACAGAACCAGGAGCATCCCCTGAGCACTGCTGGGTGTGACCAGAAAACAAAAAAATCAAAATTAAATCAAAATCAACGCAGATGGAGGCCAGAGCGATAGTATAGAAGGTAGGGCATTTGTCTTGCACGCAGCCAACCTGGGTTTGATCCCCAGCATCCTACATGGTCCCCCGAGAACTGCCAGGAGTAATTCCTGTATGCAGAGCCAGAAGTAATTCCTGAGTATCACTGGGTGTGACCCAAAAAGCCAAAAAAAAAAAAAAAAAAAAAGTAAAAAGAATAAGAAAGAGAAAGAAAATTAATCCAGAAGTCACTTCTTTCTCCCTGCAACCCAATTTTTCAAACGTCAATAAGTCATTGGCAGGCTGAGACATAGCACAAAACAGGGGTTCAGCGCTTGCACAGCTGATTCCGGTTCGATCCCTGGCACCCCTTTGGTTCCCTGAGCACCGCCAGGAGCAGCTCCCAAGCACTGTCAAATGTGTCCCCCAAACAAACAAAAGTCCATTCAGATTTTGAAAACTGCTTGCAGGAGCGCCCAGACTGATTTACAGTGCAGCTCTGAACTGGGAACCGGGACACTGCTCCCAGGCCCCTCCCCACTGCAATCCAGCTTCCGGCCCTCCTGCTGGCACAGGGCCTGGGTGGGAGGGCTGGACTCCGATGCCCATCTCGGGTCAGGGAGCCACGATCAGGGACTTGTCAGCTCTGGACAGCAGAGTCCAGCCTGGCCGAGGACAGAGCTTCTCAGCACGGACATTGTCAGGTGCAACCCCACCCAGGAACTTGTTAGAAATGCAGATTCAGGAGCCAGAGAGGTCATACGGCAAGGAGGGTACTTGCCTTGTACTCGGTCCAACTGGGTTCGTCATGTCATCCCCGTATGGTCTCTGAGCCCACTAGGAGCGATTTCTGAGCAGAAAGCCAGGTGTAACCCCTGAGCACTGCTGGGTGTGACCCAAAAAAGAAAATTTTAAAAAATGTGAATTCAGGGGCTGGAGCAATAGCACAGCGGGTAGGGTGTTGCCTTGCACATGGTCGACCCAGGTTCAATTCCCAGCATCCATATGGTCCCCTATCATCCCAAAGTGTCCTACCTGTTGTACTATCTCTCCTTTCCCATGAATTCACTTTTTTTCCTTTTTTTTTTTTTCCTTTTGGGTCGCACCTGGCCATGCTCAGGGCTCACTCCTGGCTCTGCACTCAGGAATTACCCCTGGCAGTGCTCAGGGGATCCTATGGGATGCTGGGAATCAAACCCAGGTCGGCCTTGTGCAAGGCAAATGCCCTACCCGCTGTGCTATTGCTCCAGCCTGAGGCTGAGACTCTTGTCTCAGTTTTTCCAGAGCTCAGAGATGGTCAGTGTCGTGACCAGGGTCACCGTGGCCTAGCCTGGAACCACGTTCTCTGCAACTCTGTGCATTTGTGGCCCTTGAGGGTCAGAAGCAGTGAGGGGGAATCTCTGTAGCAACCTCTGTCATGGGGGCAACTCTGAGAGCCCCCACCCCAGAAGCCACTCGTGTCCTCCTGTGCCCCTCATCCAGGTTCATGGCCACCAGCGATCTGATGTCGGAGCTGCAGAAGGACTCCATCCAGCTGGACGAGGACAGTGAGCGCAAGGTGGTGACCATGCTGCTGCGGCTTCTGGAGGACAAGAGCGGGGAGGTGCAGAACCTGGCTGTCAAGTGGTGCGCGCTGGAGCGGGGCGTGGGGCGCGGTGGGGAGCCCCCTGGTGGGCTCCACCTTACTTTGTTGTTGACTTCTTGGGTCACAGCAATGCTCAGGGCTGACTCCTGGCAGTGCTGTGGGGGAGAACAGGGGATGCCAGGGATCGAACCTGGGTCGCCCATGTGTGAGGCAAATGCTCTCCCCGCTGTGCTTATTACTCCAGCCCCTTCACAGGCTCTATCTTTAAGGGAAGGATTGTGAGCAGATCTGGGAGGCCCCAGGGGACACAGACAGTGTCCCAGCAGGGAGACCCTGAGAACAGAATTCCAGGCTGGGACCACACCTGGCAGTGCTCAGAAACGACTCCTGGCTCTGCATTCAGGGATCACTCCTGGTGGGCTCTGGAGGGATATAGAAAACTGGGGGGTTGAACCCAGATCGGTCACGGGCAAGGCCGGCACCCTCCTCGATGTCTCTGCATCAGTCCTACATCAGTCATTTTTAAACTCCCACAGACAGTCAAATCATGGGGACACTTGGCTCAAAGGCAGGTTCTGGCTCCAGACCCAGGGGAGGAACTGGGAGTCTGCGCGTTTGACAAGTTCCAGACGATGCTGGCGCTGCTGACCCTGAGCTCTGAGAAGCAAGGCCCCTCAAGAGTCTCCGTGGGTGGTGCCTGGACTCCCAGAATCAGCATCTCCTGGGCTCCGGCTGGAAAGATGCATCCTTGGGCCCTCACCTTGGCCTGAGTCTGGACATCAGGCCAGGACCCGCGAGTCTTATTCTCACAAGTCCTCCGCGCCTTTCGATATGTGCCTAGGGCTGGGTGCTCCTGCCCAGTGCTCAGTTTCCGGCAGAGGCTGCTGGCTCTGGGGGTCTCATTCTGTTCTGAGATGCCAATACCCAGGGGAGCAGCAGGGTCGGGAGGGGTGAGGAATGATGTTGGCAGAGGAGATGGCCACTGTCCATCTCAGAGTCCCCCCCCTAGTGATGGGGTGGGGGAGGGGGTGCCTTTTCCTTAGCCCCTGAGTCCCCAGGAGCCTGATGGCATTGCAGGGACCGCTTCATTCCCCCTCCCTCCCTGTCTGACCCTCAGCCTGGGCCCTCTGGTGGGCAAAGTGAAGGAGTACCAGGTGGAGACCATCGTGGATGCCCTCTGTACCAACATGCGCTCTGACAAGGAGCAGCTCCGAGACATTGCTGGCATCGGCCTCAAGACGGTCCTCTCGGAGCTCCCGCCAGCTGCCACAGGTACCCCAGGGACGAAGCACCTCCTGGCTCTCTCTGGGTTTCCTGCACGGAGGTGTCTGAGAGCCTCTCAGGCCGCCTGGCCAGTGGCAGAGAATGCAGACCCTGAGCTACTTAAGCACCGGGGTTCGGGTCCAGGGGAGTTTCTAGTTGCGAGGATCCAGCCCTCAGGGCAGCACACACACACACACACACACACAATGTATGCAGCCTTTTATTTAGCAGAACAATTAGGGCAGGGATGGAGTCTCCTGTGGCCCCCAGAGAACACTGACGTATGCAAATGCTTGATTCTCCCCCGCTGAGGTGACAGGCTTACCCAGAGATTGGCCGTCTTGTCCTCAGCCCCTCGACCTGCCTCCCTGGACGTCGGCTCGGGCCTTTGACCCCCAGAGCCCTGGCTTCCGTGGTGCAGCAGGACTGGGGGGCTGTGGGCTCAGAACCACAGATAGAGCCAAGACTCATGAGCGTGGAGGCCGGGCCTGGCCTCACGGTGCCCCTTGTGCTCTGCACAGGCTCGGGCCTGGCTGCCACTGTGTGCCGGAAGATCACGGGTCAGCTCACCAGTGCCATCGCCCAGCAGGAGGATGTGGCCGCACAGCTGGAGGCCCTGGACATCCTCTCTGACATGCTGAGCAGGTGCGGGGGCCGGGTATGGGATAGGGGAATGCTGTGCTCAGGGCTCTTGCACGACCCCAGAAGCCCCCTGAAGGACTTGTGTGTCTCAGAGACCCCAGCTCTGAGAGGGGCTGTGTTCAAGGCCACTACGTTATAGGACTGAGCTTGAGCTAGCTCTCATGTCTCTTGGAGCTGGAAGCCACCTACATTCACCCTCTCCCTCCCTCAACCCCTTCCTTTTCTCCTTCCATTCTTTTTTTTCTTTGGAAGTAACCCCTGGCAATGCTCAGGATGCATGGCAAACGCCCTCCCCACTGTACTATCTCTCCAGACCTTCTCCTTCCTTCCTCCTGGGCTAATACAGCCAAGCTTTTTAAGTTGCTGCAGTTTAAAGTCACTGGGTCTCCTGTGGTTCGGGCACCTTTTCTGGGGCTAGAGGCCCGTTAGGGGCCAGGCTAGTGCTGGGAAGATGGAGTTGGCTGTGTTTGTGCACTCCGAGGAGGCGCCCACAGACACATCAAGCCTCATAAAGTAAGATCCGCAGGGCCTGAAGGAGCTCAGAGGAGGAGCCCTGGTCCAGACAACAGGTAGAGAACCTTCTAGAGAGGGTGGTGCTGGAGTTGAGCCTCCAGCGATGGCCTGGGGATGTGTGTACAGCACAGGCCTCACGTGTGTAAGGCCCTGGGCATGATCTCAATGGACAGGACGTGGCCAGGCAGACCTACAGGGGAAACTGGACAGGGACCTGGCATAGCCCTGGCTCAGAGAGCAGAGGATGGAGATGAGGTCTGGAGCAGTGGTGGGTTGTGGGTGGAATGGGGAGAAAGGTGAGGCCCAGGAGCTAGGGAGGAGGCAGAGGGTGGGCACAGGGGGTGGGCGGTGTTAGTGAGGATCCCACAACAGGAGGTTTGCAGGGGGCGAGAAGTGCCCATCATGTTTGTGTGTTTTCACTCTGCAGCATCAGGGAGAGCTGGACAATGTGCATGGTGCAGGGGGTGTGGTCATGTCCCTGCTGCAGCCCAGGGATGTTTAGGCAGTATACAAGAGGAACAAGAGTAGAATGGCACCCAGGGGTCCCTGATACTACCCTTTGGCAGAGGCAACTTAGGGAGCATGAACTGGGGTGCAGGAGGGAGACCCAGGATTCAGTTTGGGGGTGCTGGTTGGGCAGGAGTTTCTAGCACTGGCAGGGCCAGGGAGCCAGTGAACAAATGCCTGAAGCCCTGGAGGGGTCTGGGCCGGACAGGGCGACAGGGAGTGTGAGGATGCTGAGTTCATGTGCAGCGAGACAAGAAGAGGTCTCAGGAGGCCAGAGGGTGCTTTGTGGGTGGGTAGAGCTCATGCCTCTGAGTGTGGGTCTTGGGTACTGTGAACAGTGTTGCGATCCCCAACACTGTTCAAAAATAAATAAGAGTTGGCATGGTAGGAAGCTTGCTACAAAAGGGGTGGGGAGCACAGTTAGAACAGAGAAGGGGCCACAGTGACAGTGGAAAACGATCCCTCTGGACAAGAACCCAGTGAAAAGGAGGTAAAGTGCTATGCATCCGACCTTTCAGTAACAGGACTGCAAACCACAGTGCTTAAAAGAGAAATGAGAGAGAGGGAGGTGGGGGGTTAGGATGTGGCCGCCTGGTTTCCAACCCCAGCATGGGAAGAAACAACAAAACGACCTCCCTCCCGGGCGCTGGCGTTGCTGCGACCCTGAGAAGCGATCGGTCCGCGCCCTGGCAGCGAGCCGCCGCATTCCCCGAGGGCCTGGCGCCTTCGGGTTGAGTTTCCCGGAGGAGGCCAGGAGGGGCACGGGAGCGGGAAGTGCCCGTCCAGGCTGGCACGCCCCGACACCCACCCTGGGTCCGCAGGCTGGGCGCCCCGTTGGGCGCCTTCCACGCCAGCCTCCTGCACTGCCTGCTGCCGCAGCTGAGCAGCCCGCGCCTGGCCGTGCGCAAGCGCGCCGTGGGGGCGCTCGGCCACCTGTCGGCCGCCTGCAGCACTGACCTCTTCATGGAGCTCGCCGATCACCTGCTGGACAGGCTGCCCGGCCCGCAAGCGCCCGCCAGCCCCGCAACCATCCGCACCCTGATCCAGTGCCTGGGCGGAGTCGGCCGCCAGGCGGGTCACCGCCTCGGTAAGGGGCGTGGCCCGGAGGTGGGCGGGGTCTTGGTGGGCGGGGAGTGGGGCGTGGTTCCAAAGGGTTGCGTTAGCTGGAGCGTGATCTTGGTGGGCGGGGCGGTGGTGGGCGGGGTTTGTTGGGGGCGTGGTCTGGCGGTGTGCGTTGACCAGAACGTAGTCTGAGTGGGAGTGGCCTTGTGGGCGGGCTCTTGGTGGGCGTGTCCTGGGCCGTACGTGAAGGTGGGCGGGGTTTAAGAGGCCGGCGCAGACCATCTTCTCCAAGATCCTCTGTGCCTTATCTACCTACCTCAGCCTTGAGAGTTATTATAAACCTGTCACCAAACTTAAATAAGGTTTGCGCTATTCCCCTTCTTTAACGAGTACACCTAAATAATAGCAGCCAGGTTTAATAAAAGCACAATTTGTATTGGGAGATAGTGCATGTGCCACCCTTGTTTTGGCAGTGTCTAGGGGCTGTTGGTTGGGTGGGGAAGCATGGGATGCCGGAAATTGAACTCAAGCCTTACTGCATGCAAAACATGTGTTCCAGCTGGAGGAACCCACTATTTTTTTAAGTCTGGGTTTGAGGGATATACTCTACAGTGTTCTGGGGTGATTCCAAGCAGTGCTCTCTCCCTGGTCCCAAGCACATTGTTTGGTGGATATAATTCGGGGACAGAGAGATGCTCAGTGGACTGGGTACATGCTTTGCATGCAGAAGCACTAGGTTTGATCTCCAGGACTGCAGGGCCCACCTCAGCACCCGAAATATTGATCCCCCAACACAGAGCCAACATCGTTCCTGAGCACTGACGGGTATGGCCCCAACCTCCTCCTCACAAAAGTAAAGATGTGATTCAGTAATTTTGAATTTGCATATTCCCTTAGTAGGTAGTACTACCTCCCCAATAAAGAACATTTCTGGGGCTGGAGTGATAGCATAGCGGGTAGGGCATTTGCCTTGCACACAGCCGACCCAGGTTCAATTTCCAGCATTGCATATTCCTGAGCACAGCCAGGAGTGATTCCTGAGTGCAGAGCCAGGAGTAACCCCTGAGTGTTGCCAGGTATGACCCGAAAAGCAAAAAAAAAAAAAAAACAAAAAAAAAAAACAAAGAACATTTCCA
>JAOXYA010002387.1:0-14575 GCA_028565675.1 Sorex palustris | reverse complement strand
AGCACAAAAAATTGTAAATCTACAACTGTACCTCATGGTGTTTCACTAATAAAATAAATAAATAAATAAATAAATAATCGGTCTGGGCTGGAGGGATAGCTCAACATCCGGAGCTTGTGCCTTTGAGGGGCCTGGGTTAAATTTCCGACACTTTGAATGTCCCCTGGGCACCAACTAGGAGTAACCCCTAGGCACTGAGCTGGGAGTGACCCCCAGCACCCCCTGATGTAGCCACAAAATACAGCCAAACAGAACTGGGTCTGAATCCCGGCAGCTCAGCCGTCTGAGTATGACTGCTCTGTTGTCTGTGGTCCCTGTCCCCACCACAAGTGATTTCCAGCAGTTATGCAGCTTGCTGTGTGCCGGTACAGAAACCAAACATGGTGCTCAGGGGCCAGAGAGCAGGCACACGGGAGGCTGGAGCACCTCCTTTGCATCCCGCAGTTCCCAGTCTGACCGTGACACCACCGGGTCCCCCAAGCGTCACCAGGAGCAGTCCCAAGCACCAGGCCAGGAAGTGGGCCCCTGGGCCAGAACTAAGGGAATGTGAGCCTTGGTCATTACCGTGGCAACAGAGAGGAAAGCGCGTAGTTGTTTAGACTAAGCACCTCAGAAAGAAGACTCATCTGTGTGTGCCTGTTACTCTCTGTCCCCTTCCGTGCTCATGAAAGCCAGACGTCTAGTTAGGTTCTCTTGTTCAAGGGTAAGATGAGTAAATTGTAGTTCGTGGAGTTAAGTTCTCGCTTAAGGTCCCCGTGTTGCTGATCGGACGTGGCCTGGAGAAGCCAACTGTGTTCCCTGGAGTATGTCAGTCATGGGAAGTGTCTCTGGTGACGCAGGAAAAACAAGTTCTCAAGGCCCTTTTTCTGCTCAGACCTGTCATGCTACCACTGAGAGCTGGTACCACCCCAGCAGGAAGCAGTGACAAGGGGGCAGGATTCTCTGTGTGTGCCTGCGGAAGTCACAGAGCTGTGGACTGTTGGTTGCGTGTCCTGGTTCCAGTCCAGTTGAGCTGGCGGGACGTGGCTCCACCTCAGGCTTGAGCCAGCATGCCCCTGAGCTTCTGTGGGCTGGCAGGCAGAGCTGGGGAGGCGTGAGAGTGGCCGGGCAGGGACAGGACGAGAAGAGACAAGTATTAGTTCCCCTAGAGTGAGAGGATCGATGAGAGAACCTTCTTACTCATTGACGGTAAAGGCAAGTGTCAGAGCAAACTGAAGGCAAGGTGCAAGCAATCTCCGACCTTTCCTTCTTCAGAAACAAAAAAATGAGGCAATAAAAACTTCTTTCTAGTATTCTAAAGCTGGTCTACATGGATTTTCCAGTGCATCTTGATTCTTTTATTTAATAACAAATGTAAATAGTCATAACACTGCTGGGTACCTCAGTCTAGTCAGCAGCCTTGAAAGGAAATCTCGGGGCTTCTCCTTAGGAAGTGGGGCACATCTTCCCAGGGCCTGGCTCACCTCCCCGCATCAGGCAAGGAAAAGGTGTCCAGGACAGAGGTATCGAGCGGGTGAAGGAGCCTTTGAGAAAAAACTTTGATCCCAAAGCTCATGACCAGGAATCATCTATGGATCTTTTTTAAAAAACATTATAAATTCAACCAAAGTGTATCATTTATCCCTGCTTTGATTTAACATGCTTTTCTAGGCCAGCAGGGTATGAGAGAGTAATATTTGTTCTTTCCACTTAGGTATCTGATTTAAATCTTAGTCCTTTTCGTTGTATATAAAACATAAGACGTGGGGCCAGAGCAATAGTGTAGCAGGTATGGCATTTGCCTTGTACGCGACTGACCTGGATTCGATCCCAGCATCCCATATGGTCCCCCAAGTACTGCCAGGAGTGGTATCTGAGTGCCTGTATTAGTCCCTGAACACAGCTGAGTCATGACCCAAAAACAATAAAAACTTAAACGTAAGCGGTAGTAACCATTAGAATCACTTTCAAGTGACTTTAGAGCATGTCTTCTTCATTACAGTAGAGAAACATCCTGTTTTTTAGATATTCATCATAAATTACATTGTGGCCTTAGTACTGTTATTGTTTTATTGGATTTGGGGGCCTGAACACCACAGGATGTGGCAAAACCCCTCACCCCCAAATAGATAATAGCTGTTCTGTTATCTTTGGATTCAGCTACCTCCTTTCTATCTTAGTTTTCAGAAACAATCGAAGGTCAGAGAGAGCACAAGGTTAAGCACTGGCTTTGCGTGCAGCCAATCCAAGGTCAAGCCTCAGCACCACATGTGGTCCCCCTGAGCACTGCCAGGAGTGATTCCTGAGCACCGGGCCAGGAATAATCCCCGAGCACTGCTTGGGTGCTCCTTTGCTCCTCCCCAAAACTCTGAGCTTCCTTCTCATTAGTCTAATTAGCTACGAGACATCACACTAACTTTGGTATTAACGTGCTCTGCTTTATTGGATAAGAATCCAATGTTGTTTTGACCCACTCTTCCTAAATACCCTATAGTGCGTGAACCCCAATAAACTTCAAATGCACCCATTAATGAGTTTGAGTAAGCACGTGCAGTTTTCTGTGACACTTTGTGTAATTAGTCATTATATGAGTTTGCTGCACGTGCCCTCGCCCAATCAAGTAGGCGCTCGTGCCTGGAAGGGGGGTTGATGGAGCACCCCTCCACTCGTGTACGAAGCATGAAGCCATTTAGACTGATGTTTGGGGGCAGATCAGTAGTTTGTATGTGGTTACGTTGCATAAAGTTTCCAAATAATGGAGAATTCATGGTTAAGGTGATATTTTAAGTTTTATTAAGTTGAGTGTCTGTAATGTATTTGCTTATATATTACCCACCACAGGTACTAACTGATCTATTTCTATCATCCCAAAATGTTCTGTCCTCTGCTGTCATTCCTTATTCATTCCTGTTCCAGATAATTATAGGTCTGCTCATTGTGTTTGTAAAATCATTTTTCCATTTCTAAATACAATAGAATTTAGACTACTTTTGTAAAACTTTTCCCACTGAAAACAATGAATGAGTTTTTTTTTTTTGTAGATTCATTTCTTATTGTTGTGAAGTAGTATTCTCTTGTAGGAATATACCACAGTTTAATCATTGAACTATTTTTGAACATTTGCTTTCAATTTGGTGCTATTATTTAACAAAGCCATTATGAATGTTTATCAGCCTTTGTGTGGACATATGGTTCTATTTATTTAGGACCATGCCTACTTTGAATGACAAGATATGTAATACATGTATGTTTAGTTTTATGAGATGCCAAAATGCTTTATGCCATGACTATAACATCCATTCCTAAGATGCATGGGATTTCCAATTTTTCCATATTCTTAACAGAACTTGATATTACCTATCCTTTGTATTTTAGCTTTCTGGTGAAAAGCTAAAGTGGTACCTCAGAACAATGTTAACTTGGTTTTCCAAGTGGCCGATGCCTTGTTATGATGTGGCATGCGTATCTTCTTTGATGAAGTATGAAGTGTTTTGTCCAGATCTTAATTTTCCTTTTATTTATTTATTTATTTTTGATATGAACTGAAATTCACATTTAAAAAAAATGAACCCTTTTCAATGTGAACAAAAATGGTGTAGTGTCCATTCAGAGCAGTGCCATCATCACCTCATTCTAGTGTTCTGCGCCATTCTTCAGGATTGGCCCAGCAGTGCTGCTGGCCATCCGTGTTCAGTGGGGGTCGTGCACCCCCTTCATCTAGTTCCAAAATACACTCATTGCACATTAAAGATGAAACAGTCATCCCTATTTTATTCTTTCCCTGCTCCCTGGCGACCATAATTCTGTGGTCTGTCTCTATGGATTTAACTTTTTCATAAAAATGAAATGATGTATTTAGCGATGCATTATATTGAATTGTCATTTTTATTCCAAGAGTTCTTTATGTGCTGTAGATGTGCGGTACCTGTGAAGCTATATATATAAATTGTATGCCACTGTCACTGCCCTCCCGTTGTTCATCAATTTTGCTCGAGTGGGCCCGGTGACGTCCCCATCATGAGACTTGTTGTTACTGTGTTTGGCATATCGAATACGTCACGGGTAGCTTGCCAGGCTTTGCCATGCGGTCGGGCGAGATACTGTTGCTAACTTGTTGGGCTCTCCGAGAGGGGTGGAGGAATCGAACTTGGGTCAGCCATGTTGACTGCGTGCAAAGCAAACACCCTACCCGCTGTGCTATTGCTCCAGCCCAAATTATACGTATGACATAGAAAAATAGTCTCATATTATGGTTTTCCTACTTTTTTTAATGGTATCTTTCAAAGATCAGAAGTTTAAATTTTTTAAATTGAAATTCTCTGGTTTACAAAGCTATGATCACGGTATCTCGTGCACATATTTCAACATCACACCCATCACCAGTTTCCCCCCTCCCTCTCCCAATGACCCCAAGACCCCACCCTCTCCCCCAATTCAATTGTGTGAATCAGATCTCCCATTGTTTTGCCTTTGGATCTTTCTTGCTGTCTTGCTGTATAATGAGAGAGATCATTCTGTGTCTATCCCTTTCCAGAAGTTTAAATTTTAATATGTGTTAGTCCTTTGGGTGTGGCGCTTTTGTGTCAGAACTGAGAAATACTCACCTCAAACTTACTAATATTTTTCCTCTATAATTTTTATAAGATTTTTCCCCTCTTTTTAGCTTTTTAAGAGATTTTGTTTTAATTTGGAGTCTCCATCAGCTGTGCTTACGACTCACTGCTGACTGTCTTTGGGGATCACTTGGGGGAGGGGCTTAGAGTTAGGGTTAGTGCATATGCAGTGCAGCCATCAAACCTCGTATTCAAGGCAAGCATTGTGCTCTTTGCATTATCTCTCTGTTCTTGAAAGAGAGATTCCCCCTCCTTTTTATTAAATTTTAAGAAATTAATTAAAGAACCATGATTTACAAAGTTACTGATATAGGCATACAGTACTCCATCAGCAGTCCCTCCTCCAGAATTTCCGTGCTCCCTCCCGGCCTGCCCACCCGCTCCCATCTCCTTCCATCCCCCCTCCTGCCACCCTGACAGGCGCGTTTCAGAGTTTGGTGATTGTAGTTCAGGTCTCAGGACTATAGTGCTGTTAGCCTGTGCTTTGGCTGTACAGCTGCACCACTGTCCCACATCATTGGTCTACCCACGGCCCCTGACCCTGAGCTGCCGTTACTTCCCTTCCTCCTCTTCTTACTTCCCCTTATTATTATTATTATTATTATTATTATTATTATTATATTATTATTCCCCCTCAGTTTATTCCCTTCGATGCCCTTCTCCTTCCTATTCTCCGGGGTCAGGGTCTATCTAGGTAGTCCCCCTTTGCTATAGTACATTTTCTTGTCCAGTTACTCTAGATACCGCAGATAAGTCAGATCATCTTTTGTTTATCTTTCTTTTTCTAACTTACTTTGCTCAACACGATACATTTTAGTTCCAATCAGGTTGCAACAAGTCGCATGATTTTATCATTCCTTGCAGTGCATAGTACCTGGAAGAGAGTTGAAAGGAAAACTCTTGGAAGTTAAGTATATGAAGACTTGGAATTATAACACATCTATTTTGAGTATTGGAAGATCGGTGACAGTCCTGGTCACGGTCCTTCCATTGTTCATCGATTTGCTCGAGCGGGCCCAGTAACGTCTCTGTGTGAGACTTGTTGTTACTGTGTTTGGCATATTGAATATGCCATGGGAAGCTTGCCAGGCTCTGCTGTGCGGGTGAGATACTCTCAGTAGCTTGCCGGGCTCTCCAAGAGGGGCTGAGGAATTGAACGTGGGTCAGTCGCATGCAAGGCAAACACCCTACCCACTATGCTATGGCTCTGGCCCACGTCAGTAAAGATAAGCAAACAAAAATCTATAGTCTCAGAGAACCTTTTGTACTGTAAGTTCTGAAACGCAATAAGCCTGAATAAAGCATAAAGGGTGTCAAATGGTAACTGGTGCCATGAAAGTGAGGGAAGGGAAGAGACTCAGGGCAGAAAAGAAAAAAAAGAAGAGGGAAGATATAATTCCCAGGAAAACAATCAGAGTCCACAGCACTAAAGAAAGCGCTGTTTCAGAAATAAAGGGTTGAGAACAAGTGGCTACCTGAGCATACTATTTCAGGCAATGAGAGCAGCACACAGTGGTGTTAGGGAGGGCCACACGGGATGGTACTGAGGACCAACAAGAAGAAAAGGGGAACTGAAACAAAACCAAGATCATCAAGAGTGGTGGCCTTGCAAAAAGGAATTAGGCCACATGGCTATTTGTGGTTCTTTTCATTTCACGCAGCCTCTCCTACTTTTTGATCAAGTTTAAAAGACTTTAAACCCTGACTATTCTTCCTTTTCCTCTTTATTCACTGGTTCTGGGTAGATTGGGGAAGAGGTGAAAAAGGTCAGAATAAAAAGCAACAACCGACCCTCTTAATGTTTTACTTCTCCCTACAATACGAACCATAATTTACTGCATCTTGTTTTTGGTTTAGTTTTAGTTTTTAAGAACCCAAAGCTCAAGAAACATCCACCCAAGTAGTATAAATCAAATTATGTGCCACTCAGAAACCAAGAGCAACATGCAAAGTTAGATCCACATATCCCAGAATGTAGTCCCTGCAGAAAGTGGCTTGGAGCTGTGAGATTTTACTGGGTTTCCCACAGAAGAGATAGCACACTTGGGAGAGACCATCAAGTACTGGTTTACTTACAGCTACAAGAGTGGCATGTTAATAATGTCTGTTGTTGCATTAAAATACCTTTAACCAAGACCCAACCCAGCAACAATTCAGGAGCTTTATATTCCAGTCGCATTCCACAATGTTGCTGGAATATATCCAAAATCATTCCGACCTCTGAAAAATACTAAAGTCGTTCAAGATTTAATCAAGAAGTGTGTGTGGTGGGGGGTGAGAGGAGGGGTTATGTCACATCTTAAAACATAAACCAATGTAATAAAATAAGACATATACCCATGCTGATTTCTGAATTCTCAAGGAAAACTGAAAGGTCTCTAAAAGGTACGGGGCCTGCATTCTCGAATGATAACTATCCAGTGAAGCTAATGGTCAGCTGCTAGGTTTATCAAAACTCACCATTCCACTTGAAACATGACTCGAATTTCTTACACCAGATTTAAAATAATTGACATTTTCCTTCCCCACTTCTTTCATTCATTTTATTTGCATGGCTGTTGTAAGCTTTTTCATTGTTAACCATGACCCCAAGGCAACCCTCAGTCTGCACTGGGTCTGTTTAACCACTAGATGGCGGCGATTTAGTCTTATTAACCTTGCTTCTTGCAGCCCCGGTTTAATATTTTGATGCCATTCTGACATCAGAGCTCTAAAAGCAAGTCCTACAAAATCAATAGAGAATATTTCCTTTTCATTAATTCTCAGGAATAAATATAACACCATTAAAATGTCCAGTGTACCTTATAAACTAAGGCTATTTAAGTAGATAAGTAATTTAGTTTCTGGTGAGACTTCTAATAAAAAGTCTATGAGAAACAAAGTATTAGCTCAGATCAAAAAACAGGACCTTGATTCATATGCAATGTGATGACGTTTATTTATAAATATTACTATTAATTTGCTATTAATTTAATGCTATTAATTTACTATTAATTTACAAATTAATATTTACTATTAATCTGGAGTTAGTTAATATGAAAGCCCTAGAGTAGACTATTTAACTCTTGCCTCAGACACAAAATCATTTCAAAGTGTAGACAACAAGAAATAAGAGGAAACAAAAACCTAAAAAATCCCAGTGACCAACAAGTTTAAGATCATCAACAGGGCAGGCAATTTGAGTATTACTGTCTCAGAATTCACCCTACTTTTACCGATTTTCAAATGAAAAGTTACTAAGGTGAGTTACAACAGACATTATTTTTATTCAGTGTTATATTATTTCCTTACCACAAATATCTGAGTGTTAATTTAAGACTTTTGTCATTACTGAAAGAGAAAGTATTTTAACAACTCATTTAATCTTACCCTTTCAGCTGAAGAAAAAAATTAAATAATGTGTCGTTTGTCCAATTCATATTAATGATTAATTCTTCTCAAAGTTGTGTGTTAATTTGGAGCCAGAGAGATCAGAGATCATAGGGCAGTTAGGAAGGCCTGGCACACAGCTGACCGTGCTTCAATCCTTGGCATTCCATAGGTGCCCTGAGCTTGCCAAGAGTTATTCCTGAGTGCAGAGCCAAGAGTAAGCCCTGAGTACAGCCAGGTGATGCCCCCAAAACTGTCACTGTCATTGTCACCCAGTTGTTTATTGATTTGCTCAAGCGGGCCCAGTAGCATCTCCATTGTGACACTTGTTACCATGTTTGGCATATCACATACGCCATGGGTAGCTTGGCAGGCTTTGCGGTGCGGGCAAGATATTCACGGTAGCTTGCTGGGCTCTCTGAGAGGGATGGAGAAATTGACCCGAATTTGGTTTCTCCACCCCTCTCGGAGAGCACAATGCCCCCCAAAAAAATCCCAAAAATAGTGTTTTAATTTCGCACCTAATTAACAGTATTATAATAGCCATACAGCATTAAAATTGTTTTGAGTCAAATGTCAAAAGAAATACACATCTCCTACAATCATGGCAAGACTACTCTGCTAGAATGAAGGTAACAGTCCTGTGAACAAAGCCTGTAGAAAGAAAAATGAATGTGTTCATTGATTATTTTAGATACAAATTGTTTGCTTTGTTTCCACTAGAGAATTAATCATTATTTTGGTACAAATTTAAAGCCATTTTAATATGTAATTATTTTATTATTAATTCCAGATAGTATCCTACACTGAAATCAAATTTGCAAATACCAAAATGGGGAGCACAAGGTTCTCAAAACAAAGACATTCGGAGTTACTAAGAAAGAGTGATAGAAATATGCTGGAGTCCTGGTGGAGGGATGGGTACTTGATCATTGTATAATTGAAACACAAGCACAAAAATTTGTAAGTCTACAACTGTACCTCATGGTGTTTCACTAATAAAAATTTTTTTTAAAAAAGATGAAAGAACCTCCATACACCCAATTCTGGAAACCACCATACATCCAGTTCTGGAGCTATCAGTTTGCCTTCCTTTGTTTATCTTCCCCTATTTTCTGGAACTCTCTCTCTCTCTCTCTCTCTCATATTTCCTAAATAAAACTATTATACTTCAATAAGAAAAATAAAAGATGAAATAATCACATAAATCCTTGTAAGCTTATGTTCCAAATGGTTTTAGTTTCACATGTTAGACTTTACATACATATAGGAATCTAATCACCTCTAAATTAAGAAATCAGGGATTATCAGTTTTCAATTCTATGCTATATCTTTAATTTATTCAAAAATACATGCCCGAAATAGTCTGACATGTTTGTATGTGAACCTTAACTCACTGAACTTGCCAGGGAAAATATTGTAGACAGAAATTTTCCAAAAGAAACTTAATATAAGTAATTTTCAATATAGTTTTCCAGCCTGAACTAGAAGATGCTAGAAAATTTTCATTGATTCAATAAAAGAAACTATAGATGTATGGTCAAATAGAAATTGTATATAGGGACTTCCTTGTTTGCATTAACAAAGTATAAAAATTGCCATATATATTTTCAAGCTGAGATCTTACATCTAGTTCAATATTTTACTTGACAGAAGACTTAGTTGCCTGGTCAAATTATAGAAGTATTTTCCTTCCAAGATTACTATTCTATTTCCCTTAGAGTGAGCTTTTATGCAAGTTGTTCACCCTGCATGCTTAAAAGGGCAACAATCTCCAAAAGTTAACTGCTTGAATACTAGCTGGTGATTGTTACATTAGTGACTGATACCTAGTGACTAGTGTAGGAGCTATTCAGTTCCCATCATGGACTAAATCAAAGATTCCAGTAATCATGGGAAAGTTGACAGTATCACTGGCCAAATTAATTTGTGAGTTCTCAAAATTGAAGAGAATATAGGGTCACAAGAAATAGTCTATGTGAGCTCCTCTCCCAATTAAGCAAAGTGTTATCATTTCTAAGATTAAATGTCATCTGAAATAAGTGACAGAGAAGAAAAAAGTTTCTGAATGGCTTAACCAATTTTAGAAGAGAGAACATCAACTCACAGAGAGAACTGGAATCTTACAGGAATCAAGCAGTGGTTCGATATACTGTCTCAGCACAAGGCTGAGTGATGAAGGGTCTGCTTTTCTCTGACCCAAGAGTAGAATAGCCTGGACTTCTCTGGGGTGACTGGCGGGTAATGGAAACATTTTTCGCGCATTAGCTTCCCCCTATGCTGCCCTTAATCGACATATTTTCTAATATGGGTTTTGAATTATGAAAGGGTGCGACTCCTAGGCAAACTATAGAAAGACAAAGATGCTTGGTGACAATAGGTCAACTGCTTAAATGTTAAAGTCTTCTAAATTTGATGTGATTCCTGTATAAAAATACCATATTCAATGAGCCTGTTTTACTTGAGCACTGATTATAAGACAGGCAACAATGTTCAAAGGCACCAGGTACACAAAAAATCCCTACCTCAAGTCATCACCAGTCTTGAAAAGAAGCATTTTCTCAAAAAACAACTTTCTAAGATTGTACCTCATGTTTCCCTAAGAAACTAAAGACCTCAGAGCCATTTCCAAGCAGAGATTACTAGTGGATGTAGTTAAAGGTGAAAACACCAAAAGGAAATAGAGGAATATATACCAAAAGAGTTCCTTTGGGTTTTGAGGTCATACCTAGAAGTGCTCAGGGTTTACTCTTGACTCTGTTCTTGAAGATCACTTCTAGCAGTACTTGTGGGGGTCATATGTGTGTGGGGCATTGAACTGGTGAAAGAGCTTCTCATGGAGGCAACCTTGCCTGCATTGTTAAATGGTGCTAGGACCAACACTAACCCTTACCTAGGAAACTAATTCCTAGCACTAAAAGGCACCCCAAACATTAGGAGCCATTCCAGAGCATCTCTGAATATGACCTAAAAATTAAAAAACAGAAAGAAACCAATCTCAGATGAGGCCAAATAAGTAAATAAATTTTACCGTATCTTATTTTAACTTCCTGAAGCTTCACTCCTCTGAGACACTGCAAAGGAGAAACAGGTAGATGCTTGACTGCCGAGGAATTTTCCCCCGAAATAAAAAAATTTAAAAACCAACTTGACTCAAGAAGAAAGCTGAATTCTCTGGTGGTGAG
This sequence comes from Sorex palustris, assembly GCA_028565675.1. Classification (NCBI taxonomy): domain Eukaryota; kingdom Metazoa; phylum Chordata; class Mammalia; order Eulipotyphla; family Soricidae; genus Sorex; species Sorex palustris. Next base: position 3,429 of record JAOXYA010002387.1, on the reverse strand, counting down.
CATTAGGTTTGCAGTCAGCACTTAAAATTGCTTGGAAAAAGTCAAAAGACTTTCTAAGACATAAAAAAAAAAAATTAAAAATAAAAAAATAAACAACCCTCAGAGCAATGCTTTCATGATTTAAGTGTAAATGAATCTTTGACACATAAGATCAAATTTCTCTAATAAGGCACATACTGAAACAATGAAGGGGAATGTTTCTGACAAATCACATTTTCTGTTTACCAAAAGGGTAAAAACCATTTGGAGGATCATCCATGTGGCCCAAGTATGTGCCATACTGGCAGAAGGCACTGCCTACGGGTGGATACATTTCAGGTCCTCACCCAGTAGTGGAGAAACTAGCTCTCAACATGAAAAGGAATAAAATTTGACCTTTGCTTTATACCATACACAGTACACTAAAATAAGTTTAAAGTGAATTAAAAATTTTAGTGTAAAACTTAGCCATAAAAATCCTAGAACATATAGTGTAAAGTTATTTGACATCAGTCGTAGAAATAATTGTTTTGGTTTAATATCAAAATAAACTATTTTATATTTTTGGTTTAATATCAAAGTAAACAAGCAACAAAAAAATAAGCAAGTGGGACCACATAAAACTTAAAAGCATATGCACATGATAGCCACTCAATACCTCTCTTGCAAACTACAAGACCCTGAAGAAAAGAATGAGCAAAAGGGAATACCCTGCCACAGAGGCGGGGTGGGGTGGGGGAATAGGGTGGGGGGTGGAAGGGCTACTAGGATCATTGGTGTTAGAGAATGGGCACTGATGGAGAGATGGGTACTCGTTCATTGTATAACTGAAACCCAAGCATGAAAGTTTGTAAGTCTACAACTGTTACTCATGGTGTTTCACTAATTAAAAATAAAAAAACTTAAAAGCATATGCACAGTGAGCAGGACATCATGAAAATGAAAAGCCACCCTATGGAATGAGAATGAGAGAAATTATTTTCAAATTACATACCAGAATTACTATTCAAAATCTATAAAAATTTCTTATAGCTCAATGGAAAAAGAAGCTAGTTATCAAATCTTAAAATGGGCAAAGATTCTAAAATTTTTTTCCAAACATTAAAAATAGGACCAGACAAACAGTATAGCAGCCCAAAACTTAAAAAGAAATATATATATATATATCAGGTATATGAAAAAATGCTTAACATTACTAATCATCAAGAAAATGCAAACCAAAGCCACAATGAAATCACACCTCATACCTGTTAAGATAACTATCATTTTTTTAAGTGAAAAGGAAAAGAATTGACTAAAATTTAAGCAATTAAGAAACTCAGATAATTAAGAAAAAAGAACACTTTTTCCTCTTGAAAATAAGTGAGTATAAATAAACATAATTTATAAACAACTGGATAAATAGACATATTAAAAATCAAATCTAAAAATATTTTTTAAAAGTAACAGACTTTTGCAAAGTTGTATAAAAACAGAAACCCTTTGCGCTATTGTTAATAATAAATAAAAAGTACAAACTTACTCAGAGATAATTGGAAAGCCAGGTATGAGCTGGCGATGATGGGGCAACTGCAGCATCATGGAAAGGGGCGCAATACCGGCTCATCCTTCACGCCCTACCGAGGCCACGAGTTCCCCCCACAAGCGGCTCTCCGGCACAGCCATGGCTCCAGAGGCACAGAAACCAATCTCGTAATTATCTGGCTCTTGACAGAAATCCCTCCAGACTTAATTAGTAAAATATCAGAAATCCAAAGTTGCGCAACCTCATATGGTTCTCATAACCAGCTATAGAAAACAAATTATTTCACAATGCCTTTGCAGCAGTTCTGATTGTTGGGTGGAAACTCTAAACAATAATGGTGCTTCTCTTGTCAAAATAATGAATGTAATCAAAGTAGAGAGAGAGTTAGGTAGGAATCATCTGCCTCACAGGCATTGGGGGGAAGGGGGTATACTGGGATTCTTGGTGGTGAAAAATAAGTATTGGTGAAGGGAAAGGTGTTTGGTCATTGTATGACTGAGACTTAAACCTGAAATATTTGTAACTTTCCCCACAGTGATTCAATAAATAAATTTAAAAAAAAAAGAAAGAGACAGAGACAGAGACAGAGATTACACATGGTGCTGGGGAGGGTCAGCAGGAATTTAGGTGTCTTAATTCCTGGGCTATCTCTCTGGAAGTAAAACATCTTCAAATAAAGGGCAACAAAGTTAAATGAATGTGCATATACTGCTCATTATATGAGCTATATACATCTACCTGCTTCTACCAAAGACTAGTATGCACTGTCTTCCCGTTGTTCATCGATTTGCTTGGGCGGGCACCAGTAACATCTCCATTGTGAGACTTGTTGTTACTGTGTTTGGCATATTGAATACCCCATGTGGAGCTTGCCAGGCTCTGCCATATGGGCGGGATACTCTCGGTAGCTTGCTAGGCTCTCTGAGAGGGATGGAGGAATCAAAACCGGGTCAGCTGTGTGCAAGGCAAAAGTCCTACCCGCTGTGCTATCACTCCAGCCCCAAATAAGCAACAGAAAAAAATGGGGAGGGGGAGTAGCACATCTTCTGGTGCTCAGCACAAATTCCTGGCTTTGCAATCAAGGATCAATGCTAGCAAGCTCAAGGGACTATATAGGGTGCTGGGGATCAAACCTGGGTCAGCTCTGTGCATGGTAAGGTCCTATTTTCTATACTATCTCTCTCTTATCCCAGGAACTCTCTCTCTCTCTCTCTCTCTCTCTCTCTCTCTCTCTTTATTTTTTGGTTACACCTGTCTCTGCACTCAGGAATTATTCCTGGAGGTGCTCAGGGGACCATAAGGGATGGTGGGATCAAACCTAGGTAGGCTGCATAGAAGGCAAACACCTTACTCACTGTACTGTGTCCAGCCCCAGTACGTATTTTTTTTTCTTAAAGAAAATTCATTTTGTAGAAAAGTCTAAAAACCAAAAACGGATGCCTAAGTAAAACTCTCTGGCAGAGTCTCCTGCCCCTGTGCCTGGCTGTCCTCGCTGGGGCCCCTTGGAGGGGAGAGGGTTGAGTTTCCCTCCCCGCCCCGACCAGGGCTCAGACAGCCAAAGACCTCCAGAACAAACCACCACCATGCTGAGACCACTCTCCACAAGCATGAGGGTACTGGCAGAGGAACAAAGGCATGCGGGTCCCGGGGCTAAGAACTCCAAGTCTGCTCAGATTGGGGCTGAGCATCCTCCACCCAGATCCTCCAAATTCCAGTAGGCAGGGTCCACACCCACCAATTGGGCCCCTAGAGCCGTGTAATCCCATCAATGGCCAAGACTCAGAGACTATAAAACCCAGCTTCCGGAGCCTCGAGGCTGCATTTGCGGCCACGTGGTATCTTATTATATCATTCCTACTTTGGACAAACTGGCAGGCTACCGAATGTAACCTGCCCACACGGCAGAGTCTGGCAAACTCCCCGTG
>JAOXYA010002351.1:0-14578 GCA_028565675.1 Sorex palustris | reverse complement strand
TTTCCGGTGGCGGAGGGTGGGGGTGGGCTGGGGGGTGGGGGGAGGGTTTGGAAAAGCAGCCAGCACCCACCCTGCCCCACCGCTGTCCCTGCGGCTGCTTTCCTGGCTTCGTTGGCAGGGTTGTTTGGAGTTTTTCTCGCTTTCTTTCTGGAAACCCTGACAACGGGACGACTTAACTTCATTTCTTAAGACCGTGGACTTAGACACAAGTGCGTGGAAGGAAGAAAAGCGAGTACATAGAGGAGCTGGGAGAAGAATAACTCAACGCCCACCAGCAGGAAGTGTGAAGTGAAATAGAAAGGGCGCGGTCAGCAGTTTCCAGTCCCGAAATCCATCAAGCTGTCAAGACAGGTTCCAGCCGCCACCGCCTGGGCTCCAGGGCCATCTTCCGCTCTAGCTCCCTCACCGCACCGCCCCCCCCATCTCCTTTTTCTTTTTTTTTTTTTTCATTTTCACCAGCCCCAGGAAATTTTTGAAGACCCAACCTTTTAATGATGAATTAATGAGTGCATTTAATTTAAAAGGGGAGGCAGGGCTCCAGGGCATTCTGTTTTCTATATTCCAGTGATGATGACACAGCCTAACTGGGCAGCTCCCTGGCCCACCCCCAAGTTGCTCTCTTTCAGAATGAGCCCAAACCTCTGAACTCCTTGTCCACTTAAGGTGCGATGTCAAGGCAGGCTCCTTGGCAGTGACTTTCAGGAAGATACCAAGAAACAACGAAGAAATATTTGAAGATTCAAGACAGATTCTGCAGAGGACTTACCTTACTGTCAGCTTAAGAGCCTATTGGGAGATGAGAGACGATCGTGAGTGAGTCCTGAGAAGACCACAGGAAACAGGAGCTGGAGATAGTGCAGGGGTGATTGCATGCATCGAACACAGGCCCATATCCGGCACCACGCGGACTCCAGAGCACTGTTAGAGTGATCCTGGGGGCCAGTTGAGTATCACTTCACTATACTGTAAGAATCTCCAAGAGTGGCTCCTGGGTCCCTGAGAATCTCTTGGAGCATACACCAGCACACCCCCACCCCACATCTGCACTCCAAAACAAAACAAGTAAAGGGATATACACGATAACCTTTCAGTATCTGTATTGCAAGCCATAATGCGCAAAAGGAGAGAGACAGAGACAGAGACAGAAACAGAGACAGAAAAAAAAGTTCTTCCGTAGAATCAGATGGGGAGGGCACAAGGCGGGAGCATAATTGGGGACATTGGTGGTGGAAAACGTACACTGATGAAGAGATAGATGCTGAAACATGGTATGATTGAAATCCAATTATTGACCACTTTGTAACTGTGTATCTCACTGTTATTCAATTAAAAATAAAGTTGTTTAAACTTAAAAAAAAACAAAAAACTAAAAATAATAATTTAATATACAAAGAAAACTACAGAACACACCTCAAGGAATAAAAGAGGACACAATGAAATGGAAACACATCCCGTGCTCATGGATTGGGAAGATTAACATTGTGTGTGGGGCGAGGGGAGAGGCTAAAGAGAACAAAGAAGTCCCCAAGACTAAAAGCCTTCCTCCGGGATGGGTACCGGATCATTGTATAACTGAAACCTAGGCACAAAAATTTGTAAGTCTACAACTGTACCTCATGGTGTTTCACTAATAAAAATTTAAAAAAAAAGAAAAAAAGCCTTCTTCCTTATTAACCTCCTTGCAATGACAGGGAAAACAAGCCTATAAAATCAGCTCCCAAAGCAGTGCTGCCTAAGGCCACCCGTACCCCAGTTGGAGTGTTTCTCTCCCCTGTCATACTTCCTGCTGGTCTGCTGTTTTTCAGGGTACAACTTTCCTTTATTTTGGGAGTCTCTCTCTGTCTCTCTGTCTCTGTCTCTTTATGTCTCACTTTCTGCCTGTCTCTCTCTCACTCTTTCTTCTCTCATATTTCCAAGCCAAAGCTATTTGACCTCGCTATCTGTTTTCTCTGGAACTTCTTTTCTGCAATATAAAGACAAGAGTCTGGAGCTAGGTGAAGGCTGGAACCGACTCCCTCTACCTGATCTCCCCAGAGCGCGCACGCGCGCACACACACACACACACACACACGCACGCGCGCGCGCACACACACACACACACACACACACACACACCACCCCACCATCACCTCCTTCCCACCATCACCCTCACTGCACCTTTCTCAGCTCTCTGGGATATCTATGGATAGCAGATTGTATATCTTTAACTTTTGAAAGGTTAAAAAGCCTCTGGAAATGGAGAAGGGAGGTGTGGGACTTGAAGGCTCTTTGCAGAGAGAGAGAGAGAGAGAGAGAGAGAGAGAGAGAGAGAGAGAGAGAGAGAGAGAGAGAGAGAGAAGCAAAGCCCAGGGTAATGGTGGGAACAGGCCTGCAAGCAGCCCAGGCCCAGGAGGCCAGACTGAAGAGCCCTGAGCACCGCAGAGCCCAGAGTTCTGCCTCTGAGAAGAAAGACTCAAAAGTCAGGAAGGCGAGTGAAGGCATCAGGGCTAAGGGTGAAGCCTTGGGGCAGGAGGAGAGAAATTTAAATCTGGAGATTTAGAGTTATTGGGAGATGGGGGGGCAGTTAGAGAATGCATTCGAGGCACAGGAGATGCCTCTTAGGTACCTCTGGGGCTGTCCCAACTCACCCACCGTCCTCCAGCCTCCAGCAAACCTTCCAGAGTGGGCCTTTTCTAGACAACACTTTAAAGATCTGCTTTTTCTGAGTGCAGTCTCCTTCCAAGCCACAGCTCCTCTTATTCTGAAGGAAAGTGTTTCATCAGCATTTTCCCCCTCTAGATAGAGCCCCAGCCCCTTAAGTTCAAGGATGGGCTTTGGCCACCCTATTTTGCTCTGCTGGGTTCACTGGTCTTTCTGTTTTCCACAAGGTAAGAGATCTCTGGGAGAAGGGAACTGAAGCCCCACCAGTCAGAGAGAGCAAGCTTCACCCCCAGGGGGCGCCACCTCACTGACACTGCGTGGTGAGAAATCTGTGTGTGATGTGGGGGATGGCAGCGGTATGGCAAATGTGGGGTCCTGGATCCCAGGTTCATGTCCTCTGGGATATTTGAGGATATCAGTGAAAATTAACGATGGCATGTGAGGTGACCCCAGGGTACCAGCATGCAGAGCCCCCTGCTTCCTGATTTTTGTGTCTTTTCCCCCAAAAAAGAATGTTATGGAGGGAACAAAATAATTATAGCAGGCATCTATTTTTCAAATAAGAGGAGGAGGTAAGTGAAGGAAGTTAGAATCCAGTTGGGGATAAATCATTTATTTAAGGAAGAGAGACAGCATCAAATACAATTCCACAAGCACAAGGAGTCTGTGCTGTCTTTGTTTCACCTCTTTTTTACAGGAGTTCAGACTTCCTGTTTTTCCTACTGCCTCTCACTCTTCTACCCAAAAGGGAGGGAAATTTTCAGAATCTCAGGTCCTTGCTGTATTTGGCCTCAGCATGCGTTGCCATGGCAACTATAAACTGCCGTGGGTATGATTTTGATAAGTTAAATATTATAATGATCATATAATGAGCCAGGGTTCTCTTAGCACTCACATAGGACTAATTTATGCTTGCTTCCCTGGTGTAAAATTGTATCATAATTTAGAATAGAAGTTTGGCTTAGAGCCTCTCTGCCGGGCAGTCTGTTAACCTGCTTTACCCTTCTCCATACTCTCAGGACCTCGCACATACCATCGCTGTCCTTCTCTCTGATGTGAGGAGTTGTAGGGTTAGCGAGTACAACAGTCAGTCCTATTGGAATCCGAAAGTCATGAAGTAATTCAAGTAATTCAAGACTTCAATTAGTGTGGGGCAAAATCAAGGTGCTGGGATATCTGTTTCTTCAGGATGAGCCTCTGGCCAGAGATGAGAGCATGCATGGTAAGCAGGACTTGGAACTTGATGAGAAGGATAAGCCTAAGCTGAAAAATGAAGGCATTAGAAAGGGGTTTTCTTCAGCAGATTCTCCTTCAGCATGTCAGGGGTCTGGTTATCTGAGGGTACTCTCCGTTCATGCTCTCATTTCATCCTAACTAGAGACATGCTATGAGGAGTCTGAGTTCCTAGAGGCAAAATTGCTTGCCTGGGAGTATTACATAGCAAAGTAGAAGACTGGGTTGAGACTTGGAGATCAACTTTCTTGTTTTGTTTTGTTTGGGGGCCACAAACCAAAATAAAAGTTTCTGCCCAGCTGTTTTCAGAGCTTATTCCTGGCTCTGTGTCCAGGAATCACTCCTGGTAGATTCAGGGGACCATACAGGGTGTCTGCAATTGAACCCTGAATGACCATGTATAAGGCAAACACCCTACCCGCTGTAAGCTACTGACCCCTGAAACTAACGTTTCTGATACAAGTTCCCAACTCTCTCTAATAAACTGTGTTGCTCTTTTCCTTAGTTGCAGTGGATTCTACAGTCATTCTTTAATTGTGTATATACTTCCTTGGTTACTGTGCAATGTCTTTTACTTATGTGTTCTTTTTCTGTTGCTTATAGCACACTGTCAACCCACAGGTTTTCTTCTTTCGGAAAGAATGTCACCATATCCAAGAGTGCCAAAGTAAAATTCCTGATATCATCTTGTACTGTGTTGTATCAATTTAAATATGTGGAAAGAGAAAGCTCCAGGAAGTAAGGCATTCCACAGCGAGCACATTTTTGATGAGTTGTGAGAGAACCCCAGATCTCCCACCTCACAGGAACATGTCTAAAGGTTGCTTTGAACCTGGTTCCTAGTTATTTCCACTCTTATAAGTCAGCAAGTATGAATGTTCATATGCTTTTTAGTTTTCTACAACTCATGTTGTTTCCTGTTTCACTCTAACTTCCTGGCAGAAAACTTAATCTGGTTTCATTTCAGTTAAAGGAACACATTTTAGGTTTATCTATTAGTTGATTCAGAATTTTTTAAGGAGACATACAAAATCTGTTCTTTAAATTTTTACAATTTTTAAATTGCACAAATTTAGTACAGTTTTGAAGGATTCAAAGCTTATATTCAGTACTAACCTTTTAAGAAAGAAGAGAAAGAAAAAAATTTGCTACTCTTACTATTTTTAATAAATAGTGCAATCAAGCTATTATGGAGATGTAGTACTGAAGGATAAATACATATTCTATATAAAATACACATTTATAATATAAGCTGATAAAGATTCAGCTATCATAGCAATGAGACTTTTGTAACTATTGCCTTTTCTAATATAAGTGTTATACTTGTTGGTGAAATTAAAAATTTTTTTATTGTTTAAGACAACACAGTGTTAACGTTTTTGGTTTTTTATGTATACAGTTTTCATGCCTCACCATAACCAAAGTACTCAATACCCTCTACCTATGTAGGGTACCTCTCATGTTACTTCTAGTCAACTTCTTCATCATTTTTTCCTGAGCACCTACCCTCCTGCTTGGTAATATATTTTATAATCCAGACTAAATTGTTTGTCATTACACATTGCTGTCTATTCCATTGTTTTGTTCATCTATATCCCATGTATCATACATAAATGAGACCATAGTATTCTTCCTTTACTCTCTGAACTATTTTGCTTAGCCTGATGCACTTCAATTTTACCCAACTTCCAGTGAACTATTGCTAATTGGATTCCTGGGCAGTTGATGTTTCAGGACACAATTTTAAATGGGTTTGTCTTTTTATAATTCGTTTCTCTTATTGTCTGTCAATCTCATATAAGAATGTAAAAAGTTTTGTGCATTGATTTTCTTATTTGGCCTACTATTTTTCTGTATTGGTTTATAACTGCCAAGAGTTTCCTAGTGGAATCTTTAGGGTCTTCTTTGTATAAAATCATATCATATGCAACTAATAATAGTTTAATATTTTCTTTTCCAGTTTAAACCCCATTGATTTATTTTCCTTGCCTACTTGCTGCAGTAAGGGCCTGCAAGTCTATCTTATATAATACTGGACAGAGTGGCCATCCTTGTCTTATGTCTAATCTCAAAAATAAGGCTTTCAATTTTTTTGTTCTTGAGTATATTAGTCATATATTTGTTATAAATAGCATCACTACCTTGAAATTTATTTCCTTCATACCTACTTTTTGCAGGTGTTATTGATCATGAATGGTTGTGGGATCTTTTCAAAAGCTTTCTCTATATCTATTGATATAATTATATAATTTTTATCTGTGCTTTTGTTGATGTGGTGTATTTGTATATAATGAATCATCCTTGGAATAAAATGCCTCCTGATTATGATTATGATTGTTTTATATGTTGTTGAATTTAGTTTGCTAAGATTTTGCACTATTATTCATCAGAAATATTGATCTATAATTTTTTAGTAATATATCTATGAGCTTTGGGTATTAAGATAATGTTGACTTATAGAAATTGTTTGAGAGAAATCCTGCTTATTTGATATTTTGGAAGAGTTTGAAGACTACAAGTAGCAAGCTTCTTTGAAGCTTCGGTGAACTCAACAGTGAACCTGTCTGGCCCTGTGCTTTTGTTCCTAGAGGGATTTTTTTTAAGTTACTGTTTCAATTTCTTTACCTGTGATTGTCCTGTTCAGGTTTTCTACTTGCCCCTGGTTCAATCTTGGAAGGTGGTATGATTCTAAGAATTCATTTATTTCAACCCCTGGGGTTAGGGGGTCCAAGCATGTCAGAGATCCAGGGCTTTAACCCGCAAAACATTCACTCCAGCCCTTCAAGCTCTCCACCCAGTTATATGGAAATTGTATTCTATATAATGCACCAAGCACAATGTGGTGGTTTGATAATTCAAGCCAAAACCGACAGTGTTGCTCTTTTAAAAATAAAGTGAACAACACTTTGTCAAAATCTTTCCTCTGCACCTCTCAGAATCTGTAGGAGGCCAACACATACAGTGACTGTTTTGTGATGCTTTTCTTGTATGGTTCCTCTCCCATTTTTTCTCTAGTCACCCAACAAAATTCTCTTTCCTCCTAGTGACATTTTGCAATATGGTACGACAAACGGGTAACTTTGGAAGGTGATGATGTAATGGAATTGGGTGAAACTGCAGAAATTTGTGTCTCCCCTTATGGAATTATGCCAACATTTAGTTTTCTATGAATCTACAGAAATAATGTGAGACAAAATTGGAATTTCTTATCCTTTGGAGAAACAGCAGCTTAGGTTTATCTAGTTGTTGTGATGTGCAAATTATATTTTCAAAGCTTGGAATCAGAAGGGAGTCAGAAGAAAATTTGACCATTTATTGAAATTATTGAAAATTTCCAAGATTTAGGGAAAGGCAAGTGGCAAATGATTCTGTAGAAGGGAGTTCTCCACACATAAAGAATGTGGGGAGCTGGAGCAGGTATTAGGAACAGAGATGGAAGTTCACATGGGCATGATGATAAGACAGCAACAAGAACAAAACTTCCCCAAACCCTCTGCCACATATTCAGATACACAGAACTGAAATACTGAGAACATTTAGGCATGAGAAACATTAGCTTCAGTTCAAGCATGGATTTCATGTTTTGTTCAGACCAACTATTAATACTTCTAATGTTATTTTTAAAAAAAACTTGCTTGTGTCTTTGATTCTCTTCCATGTAAATATCCCATTTTCTTTTCACTGAAAAAGGAAACTATAGATCAGGTCTTAAAAGTAATATTTCTTTAATACTTTGAAGAGTTTTGTTTGTTTGAGGGCCACACCCAGTAGTGCTCAGGGGGTTACTCCTGCATCTGCACTTAGGAATAATTCCTGGTGGTACTCTAGGATGCCAGAGAATTAACCTGGGTTGGCTGCATGCAAGGCAAGCACCCTACCCGCTGTTTCATCTTGCTGGCCCAATAGTTTGAAGATTTTATATGTACAATGGTTGTTGTTGTTTGTTGTTGTTGTTCATACTATTTTAAATATGAGGTCTTGGGAAAGAATCTAGTGTTTTCTAGCTCAGCAGTTCTAGCAACTGTTATAACCATGAGTTTTCAATACATATGCTTCCTTTGGCCTTGTTCTTTCCCCTACATTTAAGTTGATTATAAGAACAACTTACCCTATAAGCCTCCAGGGGACAGATCATGTGAATCAATAGCAGTTCACAGGTCAAGTGACTAACGGTACCGAAGTGGCCCCAGGGGATAATGGGAAATAGCAGGGAGGCTGGGCTCTCTATTGTGACCTAGATTGAAAGCTGGTTCCAAGTCCAGTTGGAGAGGTACAGGTTAGAGGTATATTGCACATAAGCACTTATCACTTTTACCCATTAAAGCTATGATTTTTTTTCATAATTTTTTTATACTTTTTCTTCACTTTGTAAAATTTCTCTTTTTTATTGAGACATCACTAGTTTATATGAGTTCATACATTTTAGGGGTACAATTTCATGTCTTCTCAAAGTGTATGTTATTATACCTCAGTCAGCACCAAAGTACCAATATCTCTCCACCATTACCCTTTGCACCTTCTCTCATCTTGATTTCTTCTCTTGCCCCTCTGGTAACCACAGCTCTGAGTCATGAATCTTTTACTCTATTGTTTGTCTGTTCCTAGGCTTTGTTTCTCTGTATTCTGAACCTAAATGGGATAAATCCATTATTTGTCTTTCTCCTTTTATTTAACTTAACATGAGTCCTTCAATTTGACTGTGCCTCTGCAAGAAATATTAATAATTAGGTATATAAATAATGCAACCATAGTTCAAGAGATCACACATTTTATTTGTAGACCTTCTTTGGCTGAAATGTGGTTAACAGGTATCAAGATTAGGTGAAAATGCAAGCTGAATTATAGGTAATGGATTAGACTTCCATTTGAAGAGAAAATTACGGTGGTGAATTTTATTAGGCAATAGAACTAGGGCACCTCCTAACAATCTAATTCAATTAAAAAGAACATTAATTAGAAAATCTTATGTTCACTGCAATGGTATTTACAGTAGCCAAGATCTGAAAACAATCCAAATTCCCAATGACAGATGAGTGAGATCAACCCAAATGCCCAATGACAGATGAGTGAAAAAAAATGTTGTGGCCTATATATGCAAGTCGGAATATTATTCAGCGATGAGAAAAGATGAAATAATTCCTTTGCTGCAACTTGGATCGAACTGTAGGGTGTCATGTTAGGTAATACAAATGAGAGGGAGAAGAATGAATGACAGATGATCTCACTCACACGTAGAAGAGATAAAGGAATTTGCCACTGTAAACTGAAAAAGAATTATATTAAGTTTATACTTGGACAGGAATTTTTAAATGAAGCTAATTGATGTATGACTAATGATCAGGTTCTTAAAAATGACAAAAGCATAAAACAAAATCAAAATATCAAGCAAGAATTTATCATTAGGTATTCACACACATGCTGCTCAGACCAGCTAGCAAGAAAGATTCTTAGCCCTTTATCAAGTATCCTTGGCTAAGCAGGTTTGTTCCCATTTCTTTTCCTGGAGATGGTCTCACTGGTTGCCACATCTCATGATCTTAACATCAACTAATTCCCATACTCTCAGTCCATGTTCATCACACCACCTGCTAAGGGTGATTTCCCTTCTTACTTAGACTTTTCTAAAAAAGACCAACTCCACGGCAGGATGACATGAATATTCCAAATTGCCTAGTTGCGTTGTCTATCTTTATAACTGACGCAGTAACATCTTAGTTGATGTACCACTCTCTGGCAAAACAGCTAATTAGGGCAAGTTGCTGCCCCTGATTCTTATGAGTTTGGGAAGAAAAATGTAAATTTCCCTTTTTTAAAAGAAGAGGAGCCAACCTGGATTCTACAAAAACACCAAGAACTCAGAATTCAGAGAATTCCTACACAAGTTGCTGCTAACCTGTCCCCATGAGAAGTTGAATGTTTCAATAAATGCCACATATACTGCCTCAAGTCAGATACTGTTACTCCTTAGTTCAATTGTAATTCCTAGAAATTCACTAAATTGTCTGTAATTAAAGTAACCTTGACCTTGCTGAGGGGTTTGCTTCTAAGACAGTGGGCTTCAATGTTTAGTCTCACCCAGAATGCTTAGGAAAAAAACTGTGCATTCTAGGTCTCTCCCTAGAGACCTTGCATCTGTAATTCCACATAGGACCAATTTGCATTTTTAGCATTATTGATTCAGATACGGTTGAGAATAAGCTTTAATTTTATTTTATTTTATTGGTGGGGGTTGATGATTAGTACCCACCCGGAGTTGTTCCAGTTCTTTTATTCCTGACCATTTCTAGTTCTGTGTTCAGGAATGACTTCTGAGGTCAGAAGTGACTTCATTTATCAGGGTGATAGGGATTCAAATCAGGGTTGGCTGCATGCAACGACAAGTACCTTGACCCCTGTACTGTCTCTCAGGCCTGGAGCTTTAGATTGGAGTACTGGATTCTGTGTGGCTCTGGGTTCTTTCTGTAAGAGGTATTTCCCATTCCGTGTTGCCCGGCCCCCAACAGAGGTGGTTGGAAACACCCTGAAGAAAGAAAGTGGGGGGAGATGAGGTTCAATGTGAAGAAATAAAGGGGAAGTAGAAACAGATGTGGCCCAGAAAGGTGCTGGCAGCCTATTCCTCATAACTCCAGGGGTTTGCATATGAGACTGTGTCTGGCTCTGGGCTGAGACAGTTTGGCCTGCCTGACAAGTTGGCTGGGTTGCTACACTCCTTTAGGCAGAAGCAGATTTCAGGTTTAAAGTGATGTTTAATTTGGCAAAAAAGCAGAGACGCCCTCAAACTGTCTCAAAGAAAAGTAGCATATTTTGTTGTAATTTTATGTGTGGTAAGAGGGTTTCCATCTCTTCTCTTAGAGGCCAGCAATATTGGAATTTCTCATCCATATTTAGCCCTGGGGATCTTTTTTAACTGGCAAGGGGTAATATTCTCCATAAAATCAGAGAAAGCAAGAACCTGAGCTAGTTCTTAGGTGTGGTTGAGGCCCTGTTCAGTTTAAAGAAACTTATTTGCAGAAACTTGGGCTACACAGATAAACAGGTTATTGCACTTACCTTGCATGTGGCTGACGCAGGTTTGATACTCAGCACTACATCACTTGATAACTTGACTTCCTGTTAATCATCAATTTGCTTGAGCGGGCGCCAGTAATGTCTCCATTTGTCCCTGTCGCGTGCTAGTGTAGCCCAATGGCGTCTGTTCATTCTAGGAACATGAAGAGCCTCAAACCGATTGTTCATGATCTTGATGAAGAAGTCTGACCATCTGGGAGGTGAGTGGCCACATGGTCTTTTGACGTCCCGTGGAATCCAGTCGGTAATAGCTCTAGTCCAGTGGTCATCTCTAAACCTCATTACGTGTCCAGCCCATCTGATTTTTGACGCCTTGGCAAACGACACAGCGTCCCTGATTCTTGATCGTCGATGGAGGTCCGAAGTCCGAATTCTTTCTCTCATTTGAGTGAAGCGTGATACTCCAAGCATAGCTCTTTCGATTCCTCTTTGGAAGACCCCAATAGCGTTCTCATCCTGTTTGCGCAGGGCCCAGGTCTCTGAGGCACATGTTAATGCAGGAAGAACAGTGGAATAGAAGAGATGTGACCGGAGCCGGAGGTTCTTCGTCCTCTTAGCTATTTCTTCAACCCTCTTGAAGGTGTTCGGCGCTACATATGGTTCTCCAAGCACAGCCAGGAATGACCCCTGAGCACAGAACCAGGAGTTATCCCTGAGTACTTACCAGGTGTAACCCACCCTCTCAATTCAAAAAATAGTAAAACTTAAAGACTAAAAACCAAGGCTGAGGGGAAAGTTGTTAACTCATCAGCATGAAACAGTTCTTTTGAAGATGGCTAATTGTTTTCAAGAGGAGAATGAGAAATGTCTGACCTGGATGCAGAGATCCCAGAGCAGACAGAAGCAGTAAACGAGCTCCTGGGAAGGCACGCATGGGTTGAACATGTTGGTCTACTAACTGTTAGTGTGCATTTTATTGTACAGTTAGTAGCTGCTGTTGCGTTGTGCAGAATTTTGTCCACTTCATATTGTCTATATCATTCCTCACTGCCTTAAGCTACCCATTATTTTTATGCTTTTCTTTTAAAAACAAAAGAAAACAAAACAGCAATCCTTCTAAGTCAGCATTTCTCCAAGTACAACCGCCCTCTAGTGGCACACAGACAGCCATAAAATTTCCTGCAAATACTTTGTATGTAGGCCAAAATCAGAGAGATTTCTAGACCCAGAAGTGAACTTCCTGGATTTTTCTCATTCTACAATGTCAGGTTATATATAATAGTGGAGGGTGGGGAGAGATGAGGCTCAGAGGGGTATGAGACTTGCTGGAAGCATCACAGCAGGTCAGCAAAGCCAGGAGCTTCTCTGGGGGTCTGGCTGCTTAGGGGGTCTGGCCTTAACCACCCCCTGGAAGTGGGACCTGCACTTCCTGGATGATGTTGAACTTCGGGGTTTTTCCAGGCCTCCAGAATGCCTGGCCTAGTGTTCGGTGCACAGAGGGACTCAAGGTTTGTCTGCTGACTGAGTGACTCCTCCCGGAGATAATCCAAGTAGCAGCTTCCATTGTTTTTTCCCACAGAGCCATCAAGCCAGAAAGGTTCTCCAGAGAAGGAAGATTCTGGAAACTTGGGCATGGTGCCTGGGAGTCACATGCTTGTTTTCAGAGAACCAGGCAGGGATGTTTTCTGCTTTCCCTTCAGCCACACATCTCCACACCCTTTCTGGTTAACAATCTTTTGCTCTGTGACACTTGTGTGTTCAAAGTGAATTTCCTGACAGGCGGCAACTCTAAGCATCCCCTTGTCAAAAGCGAGATGAGGACCTAGGGCCGCCTTCCTTTCTATTTATAACATGTGAAGGAGTCAGGCCACCCCGAAGAGGATGTTCAGGACAGAGCTGAGAACACAGCAGACCTACCAGAAGAGCCCTGCAGGGGGCTGCCACACAGGGGGTGGGGGTGGATGAAGGCTTGGTGAGTCTGCAGATGGAGAAGGTGGCCAGGTGACAGACTGTGGGCGGTGATGCTCTTTGTATTCCAAATAGGCTGAAGACTTTCTATTTATTTTTTATCAAAATCCCCTGGAAGAAAATGGGAACAGAAAGAGTGGCTGGAGAGGCATCATTGGGATCCAACATTGGGCTTCCACAGAGGAAGTCTGACTAATTTGTGTCTGTGTATGATTTGGTAGAGGGTGGGGACTAGGGTCACCACAAAATGTCTCTATCTTGTGTTAGCATCCATGACGGACACACATCAAGAGCCACTGTTGTAAAGATAAACTCCATCTCTAAACTTGTTGAAATGAACTGATTAGAAGCCTCAATCTGGAAAAGAGAATTCAGTCACAATTATTTTTACCTTACCTTCTTTCTCACCAGTACCCAATGTCATGTTAAAAACCGGTATTTGCACAGAACACAAATGAGTAAAATCCTATTTTCTTTTGTAATTATTTCCAATGTATCTAAGTCTGAGATTGAGGCAAGTAGAAAATATGCATTTGATTTTTTTGTCTGAACTTCAAATTAATTTCTATTATGAGCCCCAGTCTACTTGTGTGACAGACTTAATCTTTGCCATGGTAATTTTGCTCTTCTCTCTGTTCTGGGAGGTTGTTTCTCAATTCTGGCGTGCTTTTCTAGGATCAAAGAGAAACGGGTAGTGGGAGGCCTCTGCCCACAGTGTCCTATGTTCACAGAAGTGTGAGTCCATCTTTAACCCACTGCATCCTGGCCCTGGGACCATCATGCCACCATGCAACTGTCCACTTCCTGTTTAGTGCTCACAGTGTTTTCATCTTCATAGGCTGCATGTGCCCGCCTGCCCAAGCTAGGCGCTGCATTCTTGGTTCTTCAAAGAAGCCTTTGACCCAGGAAAGAGGGTACAAAATGGTGTTTTCTCTTTGAAACCCAAAGTTGCCAAATCTTTCCATTTGTTTTTCATGGAAAAGGTGGAAAGTTTTTACTTTATGTATACCACTTTGATTTTTAAAAACCTTAGAAATAAATTCACTTCAGAAAGCAAAATTACTGCAGACCAAGCAAAACCAATCTGGATCCAGTTTTGCCCCAAGGGCTGCCACTCTGCAATCTCTATCTGAGGCCACCATTCTTTTTCTTCTTTCAGATGCATCCCATTTCTCCTGAGGCATAAACATCTCGTAGTATAATTATCTGCTTATTGGAAGAGGAGGGATTCCTTTCCAAGCAAGAGGAAATTTCTGGTTTGCAATACAGGTGCTAAGAGGTCATGGTGTTTGTTCAGGGCATTTGGTATTTTTATCAGGACGGTAGGGCTGGAGTAGCTTTTCAATTGGGTGGCCACTCTGGGGTATGGATGTGACTGCCCAGGCTTCTAGAAGCGTAATGCACAAAAGTAAAAAGAGAAAGAGAGAGAGAGAGCAAGAAGAAAAGTGGCTCCCATAGAGGGAGGCTGGAGGTGTGAGGGTGCAGTGTTTGGGGATGGTGGTCGGGAAACAGGGGATATTGGTGGTGGGAAATGTACACTGGTGGAGGGATGGGTGCTGGATCATTGAATGACTGAACATCATTGAATTGTGAACAGCTTTTTAATGGTCCATCTCATGGATCAATCAAATCACAAATCATCCTGTTAGTCATTGATTGGTTCGAGCAGGCCCCAGTAACGTCTCCTTCATCCTAGCCCTGAGATTATATTCAAGGCTCTTTAGGAGAA
>JAOXYA010002332.1:0-14578 GCA_028565675.1 Sorex palustris | reverse complement strand
CACACTTTTCCTTTAAGAGACCGTTTTTGTGGCCTCATTTTTAAAGGATTATTCCTAACAAGCAATACAAAATAAATTATTTCATTTCTGGTGGGGGGGGCCGGGTTTGGGGTTTGGGATGGAAATGTGGTGGTGGGAAGGTGTAGTGGTGGTGGGATTGGTGTTTGAATATTAAATGCAATCAATATTGTGAACAACTACATAAAAATAATTTTTTTTTGCGTCACACCTGGCAATGCACAGGGGTTACTCCCGGCTCTTCACTCAGGAGTTACTCCTGGTGGTGCTCAGGGGACCATATGGGATGCTGGGAATTGAACCCGGGTCGGCAGTGTGCAAGGCAAATCCTTACCCGTTGTGCTATCGCTCCAGCTCCTAAAAATAAAATTTTCAGAAAAGACACTTGCCTTGCATGCAACACACCCCAGCACTGCTTAGAGCCCCAGAACCCAGCCAGGACACCCCCCCCAAACCCACAAGAACAAAAGCGAGCCCTGCCCTTGCACCTTTGCGATGCTGAGCCTTGCCAAACCCCAACAAAGGCAGTTCTGTGTAAGACCTGGACACTCTGGGCTCCCAGGATCCAGCCCAGCAGGGCCAGCAAGGACAGCCACTGCAGTCCCCTGGCCCAAGATGCTTGGGAAGCACTTCCGGGGCAGGAGGGCAGGGGGTGGGGCTCAGCTCCCAGCTCTTCCCTTCGGGCTGGAACCCCACGACGGGTCAGAGGCACAGCCCAGAGCGCCACGGTTCTAGCAGAGCTGCGTATCGGCTGTCACAAACCCTCATGCTTGCTTTGGGGGTCACACCTGGCAATGCTCCTGGCAGCACTCAGGGGCCCATAAGGTGCCAGGAATGAGACCCGGGTCGGGCAGGTGGGAGGCAACTGCCCCACTCTCACAGGCCCCCATCCTGTGGCTCCCGGCCCGAGGTCAGGCACCAGCTTTTCAAGGTCAGCCTTGGCCTGCTCCAGCTGTCCACCCACGTCCCGTCCACACGGGCCCTGCGCCCTCCTGAACCCCTTTGACTCTGCTCCCACAATTGATTTCACTTGTTTGCTGTGACCGAGCCAAGGCGGTGAGGCTGGACGGGCTGTCCCTGGGGTGGGTGACACGTGGGCAGTGCCCACATGATAAACCCTGAAACACGCCACCGGCCTGGTATTCAGAAGGTGGCTAATACATGCCTCCTGCTCTTGTCGCTCCCTCCCCAACAGGCCAGCCTGGTCTCCTGCCACTCACAGTTGACTCCTGGCCCCTTAGGAAATGAAATAAAGAAGGGGAGATCCCACACGTTGTCCCCCCAAAAACCCTAACCCCCCAAAACTCCAGGTTGGGGCATAGTGTCCCACCTGTCAACCACTGACAACTGTCCAGGCACGCTGGGGAGGGTAACTGACCTACCTACCTATTTAGAATTTTTTTTCTATTTTTGGGCCCACACCAAGGATGTTCAGGGGTTGCTCCTGGCTCAATACTCAGGAATCACTTCTGGCACTGCTCAGGGGACCTGGCCGGACGGCAGGATTTGAACTCGGGTGGGCTGCGCTCAAGGCAAGTGCTTTACTCGCTTTCCAACTACTCAGCCCCTACCTGCCTATTTAAATAAGGCACAGAGAGGGAGGGCCACTTGCCCTGAGACACAGCAGAAAAGTCAGGGACCAGGCCTGGGACCCCACAGAATCCTTGTGCTTCTCAAAGCACCTACGACATTGCAGGATTCCCAGAAATCGTTGGGGGGGGAGGGGGTTGGGGGTCGGGGGACCACCACGGCAAGCCCAGGTCCCACCATTTGGGTACCTCCAAACACCACAGGAAGAGAAAGAGTGAACGAGCACGTCTCTTTTGTTTTTCTTTTCAGGTCACACCCTGCGATGCACAGGGGTTCCTCCTGGCTCTGCACTCAGGAGTGACTCCTGGCGGTGCTCAGGGGACCCTATGGGATCCTGGGGATCGAACCCGGGTCTGCCGCGTGCAAGGCAAACGCCCTTCCCGCTGTGCTATAGCTCCAGCCCAGCAAATGTCTCTTATTCAGAAGAGGACAGACCGGCAGACACATAGGAAAGAGGGGAGGGTGTGGCCTCGCACTCAGGAGACCCAGGTTCGATCCCCGGCATCCGATAGGCATCCCCAAGCCCTGCTGTGATGGTAGGGGTGGGGAGATCCCTGAGCACAAAGCCAGGAGTCAGGGGCCGGAGCAGTAGTACAGCGCGGAGGGCATCTGCCTTGCACACAGCCTATCCAGGTTCAATTCCCGGTATCCTATAGGGTTCCCTAAGCACCCGCAGGAGTAATTCTTGAGTGCAGAGCCAGGAGGAACCCCTGAGCATCGCTGGGTGTGACCCCCCCAAAAAAAAAGAAAACCAAGAAGCCTTAAGGTCTTAGGCTGACAGTGATGCCAGGGCTTTTCCAACAAAAAAAAAAAATGCCAGGAGTCCTGAGCACCGCCAAAGGAAAAACAGCCCCCCAAAGAGCACAGCGGCCGGAGGCAGGTTGGAGAAAGTGCCGGGTAGTGGGGGGCATGTCCCCCCAAACCTCCAGTTGTCCTGGGAGGACCCCTAGCCACAGGAAGCAGGAAGAAATGTGGGTGCCCGCAGGGGGCTGGGGGCGGGGCTCCAAGGGCTGAAAGAAAAAGAAAGTTTTGGGAGAAATCAGAAACTGTGGGAGAGAATGGGGGCGCAGGGAATTGCAGGCGCATGTGGGGGAAATTGGGGGGGCACAGCACAGCGTGGAGGGCGCGGGTTTCCCTGGCGCGTGGCAGACCCGGGTTCGTCCCCGCAACCCCTAGGGTCTCCGGAGCGCCGCCAGGAGGGTCCCTGAGCGCAGAGCCTGGAGTCAGCCCCGAGCACCACTGAGTGTGTGCCGAAAAAATCAGGGAAAATCAGGGAAAAAGCAAAGCGTGGGCGTGGGGAGCTATTCCAGGGGCTGGAAAGAAAGCCGAGGAAGCGGGGAGACCTTGGGCTCTCCGGGCGGGGTCCGGCGTGCCGGGAAAGTGGGGCGCTGAGGGAGTTGGGGGGATTGTGAGTCGGCATGACGGAACCGGGGCGCCAGGACGCCTCAGTCCCCGGAGTGGGGGTGGGGGGCGGGAGAGCCCGCTTGGCCACCAGCTAGGGGGTTGCAAGGACGCGCGAGTGCCCAGGTATCTGCGGGGCGGAGGGAAATCGCTTCTCCCGGCCCCCCACCCCCGGCTGCCCCGCGCTCCTACCAGGACTCCAGGACCGGCGGCCGCTCGTCCACGGGGCTCCAAAGCGCGGGGCGCGCACGGGGGCCTGGACAGCTCGCGCGGAGGTTCCTTCCGCGTCCGGCCTCGGGAGGAGGGAGAGGAAGGAGGAGGGGGGCGGAGAGAGGAGGGAGGAGAGAGGTGAGGTCACCAGCCCGGAGGTCCGGGAAAGTCCCTTAGACGCCCCAGACACACCCCAAGTTCACCAAGCCTTGGCAAGGCGCGCGTGCGCCCTCGGTGGCGGTGGCGGGCTGGATGGCGAGCGCGGGTGCCCCCAAACGGACCCCCCCACGCCCAGAGTCCTGGATTTGGGGTTGGGAGGGAGAACAATCTGGAAGGACAGTCGGTGAGAGTCTGCGTCAGTGAGACCTTCCAGGAAAAACAGCAGGCTCTGTCTCCCCGAATTTGAAAGGGAAGTCCGGAGTCCTTGGAGAGGCTGAGGTTCCCCCGACCGAGGTGGTGAGAAGGGTGGGCGCAAGGGTTCCGAGCTCCCAGCTCCCGAGCACAGAGTCAGGAATTCAGCCCGGAGCACCACCGGGTGTGGCTCCAAGACCCACAAATTAAATATAGTTCTTTTAAATACGGGGTCTGGGTCCGGAGCAATAGTACTGCGGGTAGGGCGTTTGCCTTGCATGCGGCCAACGCGAGTTTAATCCTCTGCATCCCATAGGGTCCCCGGAGCACCGCCAGGAGTAACTCCAGAGTGCAGAGCCAGGAGTAACCCCTGAGCATCGCTGGGTGTGACCCAAAAAGAAAATTTTAAAAATACGGGTTCTGAAAAGATACTCCAGCAGTCCAGAGGGCAAGGTAGACAACCTTGCAAGCTTGAACCCAGGTTCAAGCTCCAGCACCCCAGAGGGCCCCTGCAGCGATCACTGAGCACAGAGCCAGGAGTCAGCCCTGGGCAACACCAGGTGGGGTGCAAAAACTGAGGAGCCCAGCAAAGACATAGCTGAGCTCGCATGTGCCTTGCACCAGCAGATACTGGGGTGGTGCTGCGCTGCTCGGCCAGCCGCTCTCCTCCCAACTCAAGGCAAGTATCATTAATTCAGTCTGTTTACCTCTTCGGTTGGTTTGGGAGCTACACCAATGGTGCTCAAGGCTTCCTCTGGGCTCTGGGCTTAGGGATCACTCCTGGTGAGGCTTCGGGGACCCTGTGTTGAGGTGGGGTCCCTCCTGAGGTGCCGGGGATCAACCCATGTTCTGCCACATGCTGGACAAGCACCCTCCCCAGGGCATTATTTCTCTGGCCCAGAATTGGAGCACTAGCACAGCGGGTAGGGCGTTTGCCTTGCACCGGACCGACCCGGGTTTGATTCCCAGCTTCCCATATGGTCTCCCAAGCACCGCCAGGAGTAATTCCTGTGTGCATGAGCCAGGAGTAACCCCTGAGCATTGCTGGGTGTGACCCAAAAGGCAAATAATAATAATAATAATAATAATAATGTTTCGCTGGCCTCTTTTAATCCAGCCTGGATCATGGGTGTTTTTCCGCTCATAAAGTAAATATTCTGGGGGCCAGAAAAGACAATTCTTCTAAAAGTATAGAGCATGTGAAGCGTAAATTGACTTCCGCCCACTCCTGCACCCCCTGACCCCCAGGAGTCATCCCTGAGCTCTGCCAGGTGTGGTCCCCAGAACAAACAAATGTGTGTGCATGTGTGTATAAAATTGGAAATGATCACACTGGATAAGAAGTGAATGAAAACAGTAAATTTTCTCCAGACTCATGAGAATTATTTTGTGGGTTTGTTTGTTTGTTTTGCTTTTTGGGTCACACCCGGCGATGCTCAGATGCTCAGGGGTTCCTCCTGGCTCTGCACTCAAGAATTACTCCTGGCGGTGCTTGGGAGACCATATGGGATTCTAGGAATTGAACCTGGGTCGGCCGTGTGCAAGGCAATCGCCCTACACTCTGTGCTATCGCTTCAGCCCCGAGACAATCATTTTGTTACTTACTTTGGAGAAAACATTCCAAATACCTTCGTCCAGAGAAAGTAGAAGACTTTTCTCAAAAAGAACTGAAATAGGATCAGAGCTTTAGTACAGCAGATAGGACGTTGGTTTCAATCCCTAGCATCCTAGAGGGTCCCCTGAGCACTACCAGGAATGATTCCTGAAAGCAAAGCCAGGAGGAACCTCTGAGCATCGCCGAGTGTGACCCAAAAAGCAAAACAGCTTTTTTTAGCTGCATGAAACCAAATAGAGATTACAAGGAAGTCCATTATGTTGAAACCCGTTTATGAAAATACACGTTTTAAATAGTGGATGGGAGCTGGGAGATGATTTTGCATATGGACCCCCAGATGGTCTCCCAAGCCCTGCCTGCCAGGAGTGGTCCCTGAGTGTAGTCTGAGCCCTGAGCACCACCACCAGGTGTGACCCCCAAACAGAGGAAATCCAGAGGTGGTTCAGTGGTCAATTTCCAGAGAAGGGGCAGGGTGACAAGGAGCCTTGGAAAGCATCGCTCTGGACAAGAACTGGGCGTGCAAGGAGGTAAGGTATGTGCACGTAACCCTTCAGTATCTGCAAAGCAAGGGGAGCGTGGGGGGAGTGATGGGGAGAGAGACAAAGTGTCTGCCATAGAGACAGCCTGGGGGCTGGTGGCGGGAAGGAAAGGGGGGGGGGGCTTTGCTGGTGGGAAATGCGCACTGGTGAAGCAACAGGTGTCCGAACATTGTATAACTGAAACCCAATCTCTCAACAGCTTTGCAACTGTGTATCTCACGGTGATTCAACTGAAAACATAAATAAATGTCTGTTTCCTGAGATGTATATTCCACAGGGTTTTGTTTTTTTTTTTTGGTTTTGTTTTGTTTTGGTTTTGATTTTTGGGTCACACCCAGCGATGCACAGGGGTTGCTCCTGGCTCATGCACTCAGGAATTACTCCTAGGAATGCTCGGGGGACCATTTGGGATGCTGGGAATCGAACCCGGGTCAGCCGAGTGCAAGGCAAAGGTCCTACGCGCCGTGCTACGCCCCCCAGACCCCCCCCCACAGTTTTTCTTTTTTCTCTTTTTGTACCAATCCTGTCTCTGCACTCAGGAATTACTCCTGGGAGGCGAGAATTGAACCCAGGAAGACCGCATACAAGGCAAAGGCCCTCCCTGCTATCCTCTGGCTCCAGCCCCAAACACAGGAAGTTTTTCTCCCAGCCTGTGAGACAATCGCTTTCTTTTTATCTTTTAGAGCCAGAGGTGGAGCCCATGTGTCATAAGCGTGAGATCCTGGGATCCGACCACCGCTTGGCAGGATTGATAAGGACACATTTTGGGGGCTGGAGCAATAGTACAGCGGGGAGGGCGTTTGCCTTGCACGCAACCGCCCTGGGTTCGATTCCCAGCATCCCATATGGTCACCTGAGCACTGCCAGGAGTAATTCTTGAGTGCATGAGCCAGGAGTAACCCCCGTGCATCGCAGAGTGTGACCCAAAAAGCAAAAAAAAAGGATGCATTTTTATTTTCTTTGGGCCACACCTGCCGGTGCTTTGACTTCCTCCTGGCTCTGTGCTGGTGGATCACCTCTGGCAGGGCTCCAAAGTATCGAGCCCAGGTCAGACATCCTCTCTGCTACAATATCTCTCCGGCCCCTGAAGACAAGTTTTGAAACGGAACCGTGCCGAGGATCAAGATTGGCAGGCAGGGGTCTTCCTATCAAAGGAGCGTGCATGCACTCACGCCTGACCTTCTCGGGCACATGTGGTCAGCCACCCCTGCAGCGGATTTGAACATCTCTGGGCTTTCCATTAGAAGCCGACACAGATTTTCATTCAACTTGGAAACAATCAGATTCTTTAACTTAGTGGGGAAGATGTTCGCCTCCTAGGCAGCTGACCCGGGTTCGATCACCGGCATCCCATAGGGTCCCTGGAGCCCCGCCAGGAGCGATCCCTGAGTGCAGAGCCAGGAGGAAGCCCTGAAGTACTACAGGGGCCCCCAAACTAAAACCAACCACCACCCAAAAAAATGTTCTGGGAAATGACTCAAAGGACTGGAACAGATTTTGATTTTTTTTTTTTGCACCCAGAAAGCTCAAGGATCACTCCAGGTGGTGCTCAGGGGACCCTATGGGTGCCAGGGATGGAACTTGGGTACGCAGAGTGCAAGGTCAGCGTCCTCCCCGCTGTGATCTGGACTTTGCTGGAGTCCCGGGTTTACTCCCCACCCCCATCGAACTCTCTGAGCACTGCCAGGAGCAAACTCCAAGTACGGTCATGCGTGCCCCACCCCGGCCAACTCTTGGTTTCTGGCCCATACACCCAGCTATGCTCAGTGCTTTCTCCTATGTGCTCAGGCGTCACTTCCGGTGGTGCCATTGGACGAGCGGATACCAACCACAGAGGGTGCTGGGGACCGAACCCCAGTCAGCAGTGTGCAAGGCAAACGTCTGCCCCACTAGACAACCCAGACAGGTATGATTCCCCACATCCCCTCCCCCATGCTGCTTGCTCCAATAGCCCCCCGGAAACAAGCCTCATTATCATTATTTTTTCTTTTTGGGTCACACCCAGCGATGTTCAGGGGTTATTCCTGGCTCTGCACTCAGGAATTGCTCCTGGTGGTGCTCGGGGGACCATATGGGATGCTGGAAATCTAACCTGGGTCAGTCGCGGGCAAGGCAAATGCCTTACTGCTGTGCTATAGCTCCAGCCCCGACAAGTCTCATTATTATTACTGTTTTGGGCCCACCACCCAGCGGGGCTCAGGGATCACTCCTAGCAGGTGCTGGGGGGTCGAACCCGAGTCTGTGGAATGCAAGGCCAGAGCCCTCCCCACAGTGCCATGGCTCCAGTCTGAGCCTCGTGTCTTCCTAGGCAGGTGCAATGGACACAGGACACATTCCATCGTTGCTGCGAGGGTGGCGGGTGGGAATGGGGAGGGAGTGTGCTGAACCGTGCCTCAGTTTCCCTCCCTGGCCCATAAAGTGCTGATGTACCTCCCCCGCGTGGGGGGGGGCGGGCGGGGATACAGGAAGACTGGGCAGAGCTGGAAAGAGGAAGTGGCAGTGTTTCTCTGAGGTGGGATAGGTTAGTCTCGCTCTGACTGGATCTTGGGGCATTGTTCTCCAAATCTCTAATTGTGTCTCCCCTAACCTCCCTACCGGAAGAGGGGGGCTCAATCCCCCCACCCCTGGGCCACCACTCTGGATTGTTTTTCTTTGAGACACACTGGCAGTGCTCAGGGACCACTCCAGGTGGGAGGGACCTTAAAGGATGCTGGGATTGAACCCAGGTCAGCCACTTGCCATGTCGACGCCCTCCCGGCTGTCCCTGTTCTTCGGCCCCCGTGTGTGCTTCCCTAATTTGTGTGAGGGGGTGTTCAGAGGCACCCAGTCTACCATTCAAGTAGAACAGCCACGGGGGCCAGAGCGATAGTACAGCGGGAAAGGTGTTCGCCTTGCCTGCAGCCGACCCAAGTTCAATCCCAGCATCCCATATCGTCCCCCAAGCACCACCAGGAGGAATTCCTGAGTGCAGAATCGGAAGGACTCAGAGAGCAGGAGATCTGCTGGCTGACTGTTCCATCCCGGGCACCGGAAGGTTCCCTCAGCACAGCTCAGGATGAGCCCACAGTTGCACCACAGCTGCATCCCACACATACACACACACCCAGAAACAAATACATTTAAAAAAATGAACTGAGGGCTGGAGCGATAGCACAGCAGGTAGGGGACCTTGCACGTGGCCAACCCGGGATCGATTCCCAGCATCCCATATGGTCCCTGGCGGTGCTCCTGAGTGCAGAGCCAGGAGTAACCCCTGTGCATCGCCAGCTGTGACCCAAAAAGCAAAAAAAAAAAATGAGCTGGGAGGCGCTGGCCTTGCATGTGCGATCCAGGTTTGATCCTCGGCATCCCACAGGCTCCCCCAATCCCCACCAGGAGTGACTCCTGAGCACAGAACCAGGAGTCAGCTCTGAGTACCACTGGGTGGGGCCCCAAATCCACAAACAAAATCATACCCCCCCAATAAAAAGGGGGGAAAGATGTTGAGGCACCAGAGTAATAGCACAGCAGGTAGGGCGTTTGCCCTGCACGCGGCCAACCCGGGTTCGATTCCCAGCATCCCATATGGTCCCCTGAGCACTGCCATGAGTGATTCCTGAGTGTATGAACCAGGAATATCCCTGAGCACCGGAGTGTGATGCAAAAAAAAAAAAGTTGAGTATGAAACTACTGACATTGTTTGTGGTTCTGCTTCTGGGGTTAGGAGCATCCGGGGAAATGAGGAACGAAGAGGTGAGTGGGGCAGGCGCCTTCAAACTGCCTCTTGGAGTGGGGGCTGGAAGGGCGCGGGGGGGGGGCTCCCACTGTGCAGGCATCAGACCTAGGTTCAATCCCCGGCATCCCTCAGTGTCCCCTGAATGATTCAGTGGAGATTCCTGGGCAGAGAGTCAGGCGTCAGCCTGAAGCACCTCTGGGTGTGGCTCCCCCCAACCAAACCAAACATATTCTTGTCATTTAAATGTTGTTCATAGGGGCTGGGGCAATAGCACAGCAGGCAGGGTGTTTGCCTTGCAATGCAGCCAACCTTGGTTCGATTCCCAGCATCCCATATGGTCCCCCGAGCACCTCCAGGAGTGGTTTCTGAGTGCAGAGCCAGGAGGAACCTCTGAGCATCACCAGGTGTGACCCAGAAAGAAAAACAAATAAATAAATGTTCATAAATCCTGCTACTCCCGAATCGGTGGTCAGGGATCTCTCCTGGCAGGCTTGGGATCAAACTTGGGCCTCTCGCCCGCAAAGCATGAGCTCGGCCACTGAAGCTTCTCTCCAGCCCAGTTTTCATCCTTGCAGGAACAAGGCCGGACCCCTGAAGATGCTGGGGCTGCTCAGGGGACTAGAATGGATGTATAACACACACACGTGCACGCAGGACTGTGGGTGAAGTTTTATTCAGAAACAAAACCTGGCCCACCCCACTCCCACCCCTGTCCCCCAGATGCCCCCCTCAAGTGTAAGTCCACTGACTAAAGCCTATGGCCTCAGGGGCTTTGGCGTAGAAAAGTAAGGCATAAGGAAGAACTATTTCCCTGAAAAAGGAGTTGGGGGGGGGGAGGAAGAGAAAAAAAGAACCATCTAGAACATTCTGGGAGGGGAATCCTAATCCCTCCTAAATGTCCACCGTAAAGAGGGCTATAAGAACGATTTCCCGGAGGGGGAAAAAAGAACCATCTAGAACACTCTAGGAAGCAATTTCTTTTATCCTCTAGAACCCTCACCCTAAGGATGGGGGTGGGGATGCCTGTCTTGGGGACCACCGGCTCCCCCCGGGGAGAAGAGCGTGGGCCTGGCGGGAAGGGGGTGCCCGCAGCCTACTCGCGGGCCTCGGGCGCCCTCTCGACGACCCCCGGGGCGAAGGGGCCCACCAGCCACGTGACCGGCGCGTTCTGGGCCACGTAGTCCACCACGCCGTCCAGGGCCTCACGCGCCTGGGCCAGCTGCCCGCGGCTCTGCTCCAGCGCGCCGGCCGTCAGCTCGCGGAAGGCCTGGACGCCCGCGAAGGTGGCCTGCAGCTGCTCCACGTGGCGGCCGGCCAGCCGCGCCTGCTCCTTCACGTGCGCCGGCAGCCCCTGCACGCTGGCGCCCAGCGAGCCCAGGGTGGCCTGCAGCTGCCCGGCCACGTCGCGGACCATGGTGAGCGTCTGCGACTCCACCTGCTGTGGGGGGGAGGGAAGGGGGCGTCAGGGGGGTTAGGGTGCAAAAGGGAACTGGAACCCCGGGGACAGGCCTGCGGGGGCAGGGCGCTGGCCTTGCACACGGAGGATCAGGGTTCAAGTCCCAACGCCCCATGGGGTCCTCCGAGCCCCGCCAGGCGCGATCCCTGAGCACAGAGCCAGGAGTCGGCCCTGAGCACCGCCGGGTGTGGCCCCAAAATCTAAAAATATATATTTATTTTTAGGGGCTGGAGCAATATCTCAGCGGGTAGGGCGTCTGCGTTTCAGGAGGATGACCCGGGTTCGATTCCCAGCATCCTATATAGGGTCCCCCGAGCACCGCCAGGAGTAATCCCTAAGCGCAGAGCGAGGAGTGTGACCCCCGGCATCACTGGGTGTGACCCCCAAACAAAAACTCCAAAAAAAAACCCCAAATATGGAGAATAAACGACTTAGTTTGAGTGGGGCCACAGCTCACACCTGGGACGTCACCTAGATGCCACCGGTGTGTCCAGGCCCCCCTTACGGTGGTGAACATGTCGGGGGCAGGGTATGCACTAAGTCCCGCATCCGGGTTTACAGATCAGGAACAGGAGGGTCCGGGCTTGGCACAAGTCAAAGTGGGAGGACGGCCAGGAGGGGCACAGCCCAGGCCACTGCCAGGCAGGCGAACCTGAGACACGTCCCGAGATGCCAACGCTCCAGCCGCAGACGGCACACCCGTCCCCAACAGCGGCACTCCGGGGAAGGCTGCCCGGAGGTGGCGTCCAGCATCCGAGGGCTACTCCTGGGGGCTAAGGCGAAGGCCAGACATCCCAGGCAGCAGAGTCCCTGGAGCAAAGGTGGGGCGGGGGGAGTGGGCCTCGCGAACCCCCACCCCGTTATCGGGGCGCCTACCTCTGGCCTGGCGGCGTCAGCGTCCGCGCCTGGGAGCTGCTTCTCCTGCCCGTCCAGCACCTTCTGACCCGCGTCCTGCTTGGCCATTTCCATCTGGGGCCGGAGAGCCAAGGGAGAGCGAGAGAGAGAGCGGCGGGGTGAGGAGGGCGCAGGGCGAGGGGCTCTCTGAGGGGGGGCAGGCTTGACCCGGCCGGGAGCCCGCAACCCAGGGGGCGCCCTGTAGCTGAGCGAGCGGGGAGGGCGTCGGCCTGGCAGGCAGCCGCGCCGGGTTCGATCCCTGGCACCCCCAGGAGCAGCCGATGACTGTCGCTCCCCGCCCCTGGGCCCCTCCAGGCCGGGCCTCCCCGCCTCCGAGAGCCAAGGTGCGGCCAGGCGTCCCTCAGGGGAGACGGGCCGCGGGGTCCCGGGGGTCCCGGGGTCCCGGGGCAGCTCACCAGGCTGAGGGCCTGTGCCAGCTGCAGCAGCGCCTCCTGCGCCCTCTGCCGGCTGAGCTGCAGCTTGCAGAGCGAGTGCTGGTAGGCGCGCTGGCGCAGCCGCTCGGACAGCGAGCCCAGGCGCACGAAGTAGCTCTGCTCCTGCCGCTGCTGCTGCAGGGACGCGATGTCCACGCCGTCCAGGGACGTGGCCAGGCGGCCTGCGGGGCGGGGCACGGGGCGCCGTGAGCGGGGGCACAGCCCGGCCCGGCGGGGCCGCCGAGGGTCTGGCTCCCGGGGCGCCCCAGTTGCACCCCATCATTTGGGCACCTCTGGCCTCTGCTCATCACAGACCCTCTCACAGAGCCTCACCGGCTGCTCTCGAACTGCCCGGGGCCAGGGGCCACAGAGATTGCACGCGGGGAGGGCACCTGCCTGGCACGTGACCTGCCCGGGTTCGATCCCTGGCATGCCGTTGGGTTCCCCCCACTCCGAGCACAGAGCCAGGAAGAACTTGTGAGCCCCGCTGAGTGTGACCCAAAAACAAGTAGATAAAAAGAAATGGGATTTGGGCTGGAGCAATAGCACAGCAGGTAGGGCGTCTGCCTTGCACGCCGTCGACCGGGGTTCGATTCCCAGCACCCCACAGGGTCCCCTGAGCACCGCCAGGGGTAGTTCCCGAGCGCAGAGCCAGGAGGAACCCCTGTGTGTCACCAGGTGTGACCCAAAAAGCAACAACAACAAAAAAAGATTTCCATCTCTTCCTGGGCTAGCCATATAAGGCAAAATAACAACTTCCGTTCCCCCATCCATGCAGACAGGGGACCCCCTAGGTATCCTGCGTGGCTGGTGGTTTTTTTGGGGGGGGCCACTGTCACCTCCACAAAAATAGCCCTCCTCTGAGTGCATTGTTTTGGCTGTGGCCAGAGATCTCACCAGGAAGCCCAGAGCTGGAGGGGAGAAAGGAGAGAACCCTTGGGGGGTCTTGGCCAAGCATGTTGCAGGCAGAGGAACGTGCTCATTTGCTTGCAAAGGTCCTAGGGCATGGGGCCAGAGCTAGTACTGCGGGTTCCTTAAAAAAAAAAAAAAAACCTAACTTTTGCCTTGTGTATGGCTGACCTGGGTTCAATCGCCAGCAGACCCTATCGTCCCCCAAGCAAAATCAGGAGAGGTCCCAGAGAGCTGAGCTAGGAGCATTTCCGGGTGTGGCCCCAAAACAAAGGAACGAAAAAACAAAAGGTCCTGATGGCCGAGGCACAAGGACAGCATCCACTAGTGAGGAGAAGCCGGCAACTACAAGGTCTGGTGTGGAAGTGGAATTACAGAGGGAAGGGAGTTGCCTGCCTGCGGCCGACCCAGGTTTGATCCCAGCATCCCAAATGGTCCCACGAACACCGCCAGGAGTAATTCCTGAGCGCAGAGCCAGGAGTAGCCCCTGAGCATCTCCGGGGGAGTGTGACCAAAAAAGCTAAAAAAAAACATAATATTTTTAAAAAATAATAAATATAAGAAAATCTATAGAAGGAATGGGCACCCTGTCCCGTGGGCGCCCCTGGTGGTCACAGAGGGCAGGGCAGGCTGGGGGCCTGGGGCTGGGCCTGACTCCTGGCTCACTGGCACCCTCCGGTGGCCCCTCTGGTGGCCGCTGGTGGGAGGGCAGCCTGTAGGGGCAAGGGGACCAGAGGTGGAGGTGTGGGGTGGGGGGGGGCGACTCACCCAGCTCAGCGTCCGTCATGGGCAGGTGGTTGTCCACCCACTCCTCCGACCTGCACAGGATGGTGTCCACTCCGCTCAGCACCATCTGGCCCACACGGGAATCCATGACCGACTGGACGCCGCTGGACACGGCACACTTGGTCCTGTCCACGCCGCTCTGCACGGCGCCCCGGGTCGCGTCCACCGCCCCCGTCACGCAGGAGGCCACCGTGTCCTTGGCGCTGGACACGGCATCTCGGGCCTCCGATACCTTGGATGACACGAGCTCCCGGGTGTCGGCCAGAACCTGGGAGGAGGCGGGACCCCTGATCAGCACTTGGGTCCCGTCCTCCGCCCCCCCCACGCCCCCCAGCCTCCTGGGTCCCGGTCAAGAGTGGGGGCGTCAGGGCGGGAGCAACTGGACAGCCAGGAGGGCATTTGCCTTGCACACCACAACCCGGAATCCTCAGCATCCCCCTGCCCCCCCCACACCCCCAGTGATCTCTGGAGCATAGCAGGAGTAACCAGAGTACCACTGGGTGTGACTGGAAAAGACAGAAAAAACAAAAAAAAGGAAAATAGCGGGTAGAGGGGGCTGGAGCGAGAGCACAGTGGGTAGGGTGTTTGCCTTGCACGCGGCCGACCCGGGTTCGATTCCCAGCATCCCATAGGGTCCCCTGAGCACCGCCAGGAGTAACT